>JBBPCY010000156.1:14478740-14493054 GCA_037974405.1 Brachyalestes nurse | reverse complement strand
GCACTTTTAATGCTCTTTTACTTCTTTTTCTTTACCCTTGTTTTTAATTGTCATTTTTGTAAAGCACATTGAATGACTTTCTGTGTATGATAATGTGCTATATAAATAAACTTGAACTTGAACTTGAACTTGAATACAGGTCTATGAGCGGCAGACCTTGCTCAAAATCACAGTGAGCAGCTGACAGAGATGGTCCGCAGACTTTGTTTGCTTTAGAGGGCAGAGAAACAGACATGGCCAAAATACAAATGAAGAAATCCTGGTGGTGTTAGCTCAAGGCTAAAGGCTAAATTCCTTAGATGTCAGATGTTGGCCTTTCTGCTTAGCGCTAAGGCTATTTGCTAACTGAACTGTACCAGCATTTCTCATTACTTCAACCATGCCAATGTGAGGTCAGTTTTTCCAAAATTTTTCCAGCATGTTAATGTTGCTACTAGGGGGCAAAACTGCTTGAGCAATGTTTACACCCCTGCCTCATCTCAGCTTCTCCGACTCTTGATTCTGCTCATAGTTCCTGCATACAAATCCTGGTTCAAACATACTAAACCAGTCCACAAGAACATCAAAGTCTAACTGAATGGTGCTTTTTCAGCTCTTTAAAACTGGTTTGATGATGTTTTGCATCAACAGACAGGGACATCATGAACCCGACAACATACCTGGCCATGTGCATAGAGAATGCGCCGCCCAACTGGCTCATAGGCATTTTTAAAATATCCTAAAGCCAGTTATCCATCCCAGCATGCTTCAAATCCACTATTAGCCCAGTGAATAAGTCGGCAGTGACCTTATCCACAGCTCTTTACCTCTGCCTGGCTCATAAAACAGACACATATGTCAGAATGCTCTTCATAGACTTTAGCTCAGCTTTCAGCACAATCATACCAAAGCTGACAGTGAGTCGAGTCAGGTAGGTTTATTGTCATTTCAACCACATACATAGTACACAGTGAAAGAAAACAATGCTCCTCCAGGACCGTGGTGCAACACAAGAACAAAAACAAAACACCACAAGACTACATAAGTGCAGACAGGACAAAATACACAGTGCAAAGAGAGCAAGAAAGAGAGTGTGCAAGAAAAACACAAGAACAACAGAACAGGACAAGAGGTTTAGTGCAATCGATGTTTGAATGAATAGAATATTACGACAGAAACTGTAGGCAGCGGAGAGGAAGACCAATAAAAATTGTGCAAATAATAGCAGCAGCAGGACAGCAGCAGTATATAACAAATAGATGGGTATTTACAGTGGCAGTTGTGGCAATATAAGTTCAGTGTGTATATGAACTAAGTTAGGAGAAGAAAGAAGCTCAGTTCAGGGGTGTTTGTGTGTGTACAGTTCTAATTGAGAAGTCTGATGGACTGAGAAAAGAAACTGTTTAATGTTCTGCCTGTGGAGGCCCGTACGATATGGAAACTTGTGATGAGGGATAAGAAGGTATTTGATGAGTGTGTGGGATCATCTAAAAGTGCTGCTGGTTTAACAAATGCAGCATGGGATGCAAATATTCATGGCAGTGGCTCCGATGATGTTCTCAGCTGTCATCACTATCCTCTTTAGGGACTTGTGAACTGAAATGGAACAATTCCCATAAAAAATGTGATGCAGCTACACATTTACATTTACAGCATTTAGCTGAAGCTCTTATCCAGAGCGACGTACAGGTAGTCCACATCTGTTCTTCTAACCTGTAAATCTATACTTAAATCAACATCCGCTTTTCAACCAAGTTACTGACAGCTAAGTACACCTAAACAACTCTTGTCAAAGAAAAGTAAGAGTTTAAGGCAAAAGTAAGGAAAGCATTGAGATAAGAAGTTTTTTTAATGAATATGACGAAGAAATAAATAAGCAGATACGAGGGATAGTTCCAGAGAGCCAGCTCTGTTCTAGGATTCCCTCTGGACCCAGTGGAGGTTGAGTGACAGGAGAATGGTGGCTAAGCTGTCATCCCTGTGGGATAACATCTCCCACCCCATGCAGGAGACTCTGACAGCACTGAGCAGCTCCTTCAGGCTGCTGCACCTACGATGTGGGACGCAGAGATTCCGCATGTCTTTTCTTCCAAACGCTGTCAGACTCCACAACAGAGATCTTGCAGATGACCACACATGCACAAACAAACATACACACACATCCAATACACCATGACAGTTTCTCCTATGTGCAATTTTACTAGGGTGCAATTTTTCTGATGCAACATGTCCATTGCTACAGGGCAAAATGTGCAATTCTCCAGGTGAATTACTACTGCATTTGTCAATGTCTGTCACTCCATTGTGTGCGTGTATATCCAGAGTGTTCTAATATTTATTTACATATCCACCCCGTACATATATACATACATATGCTCAGTGTGTACATATATACTTAAGTTTACATATAGTTAAGTGTACATATGGCACATTTGTATTTTTATTCTACTTTATTCTAATCTCTTTTTTAATTTTTGCTGCGATTTGTTTCTGTCCACTTTCTGCCATGGCAATGCAAATTTCCCCCATGTGGGACTAATAAAGATTTATCGTATCTTAAACTGTAAACTCATGGTGCCACTCAGGTTCATGCTGATCCACTGGTCCCATTTTCCAATCTTCATCTGCAAAATTAACCTATATTTTGCACAATACTGCCAACACATTCAGGACATTTACATCCCACACCTCCTACTTACTTTTTTGTATTGCACTGTCCTGTATGTCTTTGCGTGATCTTGTTTTAATATTTGTGTTCTGTTTTGTTAACTTATGTGTATGTTTACACTGTGGACCCTGAACTTCACCATTTTGTCTGTCTGTATATTTGACACTGCTGAAACGCAAGTAAGCACATTTGTGAGATTTCAGGAGAACATAAAATAAGTAGACTTAGTGATGGTGGGAAACATGGTAAGAATAGTTTCCTCAACAAAACAGAGCTCTCAGTTTTAAATCATGGCTAACCTTGAGGGTAGTGAATGGCACTATGAAACACTCCGGGGGGCAAATCAAATACTAATAAATTATGAAATTAATGTATTTCTCCACAAATACATTTTTAAAAAATCCACTTGATTATGGGCTGACTCATACTAAATGTGTAGTGTTGGAATAGGAATGGAATCACACAGCACTTACTTTAAATGCAGCAGAGTGTGCTCTCATGACAGCATGATTTACATACCTAGACTGATGTTCAAAATTTGTAGATGTGTTTAAGCATCCATCACACCGGAAGTGTAGCAAGGTTTAACCAACACTATAGTAAACATTGTTAAATGTTTTATACACCGCCACTACTGCTCGATAATAAGGTCTCAAATTACTACAGTTTTCCTATCCAAGTTCGTTACAGAAACAGCATGCTCCAGGTGCGGCACAAAGAGAGGATGTGTAAGGATATGGACAAAAAGTAGTAGTTTAGAACAAAAAAAGTGTTTATTTGGGGTATTCATGGACTCGACTGGGATTTTTTGTTGCCAATGGCCAGTCTTAATAGTTCTTTCTATAACAATTATAAAGAAACTTAAAAATTAACAGCAATTAATACAGAATTTACATAAGTTCTTTTGATCTGAGACCAAAAACCTATAGGCCAACAGTTACAACCAAAATAAAAGGTCCACCATTGACTTACAAAGACTGCCAACAGTTCATAAAACAACATTCAACCATTCATATGTCCCTGAGATTTTTTTTTTAGGATGCATGAAGGGAATGTTCTGCTGCGTCATTTTTTGTTTATTCCTCAGGAATTGACATCCAGCGATATACTCAGTCCTAGTGTTTACTTCTGCAGGTCATGGGGGCTGCTGAACGTTTCATAAACGTTTGCTGCAAACTCTTTCACTTGGTCTATCATCAAAAGATCCTGGAATATGAAAAGGTGAGTAAACATCAGTCATCATGCTACAGAGATCAGAATCCCAGCAATGGGTTTTCCACTGACTGGTACCAGCTCGGTTCAGTTCAAATCTTCTCGCTTTTTTTTTTGCTTTTCCATAACTAAAATCTGGTACCTGTACCATTCTTGCTATCGTTACGTCAGTGTTGTTGACTGAATCCAGACAAGCCGCCCGGCATTTACCTCAGAATACTTTACCTCAGAATACAACTTACTCTGCCTCAGCTCCGTTTGATTTCATCCATGTTATCGATTGTAATGATGCCTGTTTGTAATGATGTTGTTTATCTCAGATTAGAGCACTCCGTTCGCGCTGCTTCTCAGAATGTTTGGTCACTATAGCAACGAGTTGTAGTGGAAAACTGTATGTCCGATACAGAGTAGAACCGAACTGAACTGAACCAAGCTGGTACCAGTCAGTGGAAAACCCCCATAACTGAAACTGACTACAGACAGATAGTGTAATTTTGTGTCTGCATCTCACTGGCCCAACACAACAATAACATAAGAGGAAGAGAAATGCCCACTAATGTTAATAGCTTACCTGAACAAAGTGACTCGGTATTTCACTGCATATTGAGTGAATCTGTCCATTGGCAATGGGGATTATTTTAGCAAGCGGGAGACTTACATGTGAAAGACTAGAAAAGAGAGAACAAAAAATGAATTTTAACAATACAGATCATTTAACCAATAAAATACATTTAGCAATTTATTAGGTAAGGATGAAAACTGAAAAACAAGAGTATGGAAAAGTTAGGCCACAGGTCATCATACCTAGGTACAACATGCTAGGTACAAGTACCTAATAAACTAGGGGTAAGTACCAACCTATCAGGCGTGCTGCAGGCGGTGGAGTCTCCCGGGGGAGGTCGGAAGAACTCTGCCATGTTGTCAAGGTAACGGCTGAAACCTCGGTTGAGGCAAGTGTTAAGTACAGTATTGAAATCTGGACTGCAAGAACAGAGTCAAAGGTTATAATTCAACATTAAAGGCTAAAGGTGACCTAAATGTTGTACTTCATATGAAAGTTTTCCATTTTTTCCATACCTATCAAGCATGTCTCTAGTTTCATTTAGTAGCTTTATCGTTGTGATGTCATTCTCTGTGAGACCAGATGCCTAAAAACAAATTATGCGATGATACTATACTATAAAAGTGATACTATAAAACAAAATAAAATGTACATAATTCAAATATGTTCAGATTTACATTCAGTCACTCCATTAGTTTATCATCAATGGTTATAAAAACTCTAAAATAAACAATAAATGTTGCCACTTTTCACATCTTTTCACAATGAGAGTATAAATAAGTATCGATAAGCAGTAAAATCCTAACGACATCCATCCAAGTGTGTTACGACCAAGTTCTTCAGGGTAACATATCACCAGGGCCAGATTTAATCAGCTTAAGGCTTTGGCACAATACCATTTTTCTTTTCCAAGGCTGATGTTGCACCTCTGAAACTGTGAGTAACACCCCAATACTCATCTGATGTATATATTTTTTTCTTTGAAGTCCACAAAGCTTTATAAAGAGCAGTTTAATTGAATCACCTTTTTAAAGCTGGCCATCTAAAAGTGCCATACTAAACACACTCAAACAGTGTCCAACCAACAGGAAGAGGATGATGATGCATAGTGGGGAACACTACTGGCCTCCATACAACAAACTGGGATTCAATTCCCTGTGCAGACGAGCACAAAACGCTAATTCTGATTGCAGCACACAACACTACGAAAATAAAAGTTCTTGGGCAATCTTGCAATTTCAGAATTATATTTACATAGCTAATCTCTGTTCTTATGTTATTGTTTGGCAACATGTTGCAAGTGTTATCATAACTTCACTTTAGCTTATGTTCCTGACTGTGATATTTCCAGCTAGGTTCGTTACAGAAACACCATCCGATTCGGGTTTGGTTTGATTCCAATACAATATGAGTTTTGGACTGGTGTCACCTCTATCAGCATTACTTTGTTTACTGTGGTACAGCTTTTACCTGATCAGCCAGTGTGTTCTCCTCATCAGGCATCATGTACCAGGAAAGAGGTCTGTGTTTCAAGGAGCCGCAGTCATCCTCCATCAGCTGCCTGATGTGACTCAGATGCTGCTCCAGCTCTTGCAGGGATAAACTTTGCTTCAAAGAGACCCTGAAGAAACAGAGAGAAGGAGAACTTACTGTTCAGGATTCAAATGAAAAGCTACCATTATATTAACAGTGTTAACATGCAATTTGTGAACCACTGTCATGTACTTAAAGCAAGAAAAATACTTCAGTGAGACTTGACATGGATTGGACATGGACATTGGATTTGACATGACTCAGAAAACCTCAATCAGTCAGAAAACATCAACACAGCTATGTAGCCCCCTGAGCTTGTGACGCAATATTTATGGTAATATAATTAATACTGTACTGTGTTTTAAAAGTAGTTAATTATGAAATACTTACGGCCCCAAAACTTCCTGCACAGCTTTCTTCACAACGGTTATCAGCTCAATAAGCCCTGTAGATGCAGAAGGAACATGTTCAAAATAAAAAGAAAACACATTTTCACCACTTACAACCTTTGGGCTGGAAAGAAAACTAGCAAGCATAATCAAAAAGACAACCAGAAAAGTATGATGCTCTCTCACCATCTCCCAGTAAGTGCTGTATACTTGACAAATACTGCTGTTGCACTTCAGGAGGAGCCAACGGTGTCTAAGTGCAGGCATGACATACAAAGTCAATAAATACAGAAATGTCTGTAGCTGAATGAAACGGTTTGCATTTTTACATACAAAGAAGGCTACAAGACCTACAGTTCCATTTTTAGTCACAGAGTTGTCCAAATACAAGTAACCGCCAATTATGTTGAGTTGAACACGAAGCAATATCACCAGCATGCAAGTACTATAAACAGCCACAATGCTTCGGGTGAAACCTGGTAAGAGAAAGAAGGCAATTGTATGACAAAACTGCACAACTCCTTTCTTAATGAGTCATCGTTGTTACCCATGCAGTTGAGAAAATTCAAACTTACTGATAATCTTAAGGTCCTCCCAAATCTCAACCTTGTTTGATGGCCTACGAAAAACACTTAAGTCAATCATAATGTTCTGGTATAAACACACTTATATGTAGCAACAAATTACATGATCTTTTAATTTCATACCATTTATCATCACATTGATGCTAGGGCTGGATGATATGTAAACATCTCAACATTTTCAACAATTAACAAGTGCACTGTGGTACTTCTTCAAAATCACACCACCCTGTGGCACAACGGTAACTGAATTGGTTTCTGAATTAGACGGGTTCGAATCTGCCTTGGGAGAAGACTTTAACACAACTGTTTTTTTGCCCATACATTTGTCTTAAATTTGGTTTTACACTGGTTTTACAGCAACTGTGAAAATGCATCTAGTTGTTATTTTTATTCCACCCTTTTTTTGAGCCGCTTATCTTCCAAGGTTATGTGAGTGATTGGAAAAATTTCAACTCTGACACATGCTGTAGACCTGGCACTTGTACACAGCTCATCAATCAGATGATCAAGGGGAAAGTATTGACTGTATAAAAATTCGATTGGGGTCCAGTCAAGTCCGTAACGTATGTGAGAGAGAGCAATGGGGTGAGACGCCTTATGAGTCTATATGGGACCGACAGTGTCGTGAGCATTATGACATCACACCTATGGTGGAAACACACGCAGTCGGTACTGGACTGGCCTTTGGGCATACCTGGCATTTGTCCGGTGGCAAATTTGGGCCGGCGCGGAATCACGTCAGCCCCCCCCCCCCCAACCCCCCCCTTACCATAAATGGTTTAATAGTAACCACGCAATCACATTTCACATTTTCTCATGGAGAAGCATTCAGTTATTATTATTAGAGGTCGACCGATTATCGGCTCGGCTGATTAATAGGGCCAACATTTTGCCATTTTAACATAATCTGCATCGGCCGATATCTGTGCATATTAAGGCCGATTAATAGACATGTGCATTTATGGGCAGCACCGTGTTGCTGCTGTGGAGCATGCGTGAAATGCCCCCTCTACCGACACCTGCAGTTAGCTTACCACTAACACTGTAGCCTACAGTTAGCTTACCACTACCAGAGCAGCCTACAGTTAGCTAGCATTTAATATGGAAACCATCATCCAAGGGGCACAATTATTAAAGACCATATTGATTAGATAAGTTGTCAGCTCTGGCTCTCTCTCTCTGCAGCATCATCGTTCATTGTACTTAAAGATAAAGTTGCCCAGGAGGATGAAGAATCCTAAACGCTTAAATGCGTGGTTACACTCAACAATGACTGATGTTGTCAATGCATTTATAAATGAAAGTCTTTGGATGTGAATATGGAAAATAGAACAGCTTGTCAACATATCTTGAAAAATATACAGACGATTTAGAGCAGTTAGCTCTCTTCATTAAACGTGCCTGGGTCAGGTTTTCACGATTTAATCCCCCCCCCCCCCATTATCATTATTATTGTTTATTCTTTTACACTTAATAAATGTGTTTATAATGTGTTTTTTAAGTTGAAAACTGTTGTAGAATTTGCATCCGGATGTTGTATGGCATGAATGACAATAAACTTCACTTATATTTTATAAGGTGGTGGGGAAAAAAATCAGCTTCACAAATCAGTCCCTGATTTCTAAATATCGGCATCGGCCATAGAAAAAACCCATATTGGTCGACCTCTAAATATTATTATTCTATTTATAGCTGGAATTTGGCGCTTCTTCTTCTCCTGCAGAATCTGAAATATTAGCATGGTTCTAACATCAAAACATCCATTAATATACGGTGTGGTGCAAGTGTGTTTTCAGTCGGGGGGCCAAGTATTGATTGTGTAAAGAAAGCTATTTTCGTGGTCAAGTCGCCTCTGTAATGCATGTGCATAGAACGCAGACGGTCGAGTCACCTTAAAAATGTTTGCTGGAGAAAGATTTTTAGACATCACGGCTATGGCAGTCAGAAAGCAACAAAACGTGAAACAACAATTCAATTCAGATACAGAGGACTCATAAACAGACTTTAAGACACTAAAGCTAAGTTCGTTTATTTAAAAAAAAGACGTGCCACCATTTGTTGTGGAATGCGGTTACATTCCCTTTTCCACCCGTTTTCATGTGAGAGTGGTTCATCCACCCGTTTCCAGCAGTCCTTAACCATAAATGGGTTTGTAAGAGACCGCAAGTTAACGCTCCGCCGGTGGTTCAGAGGTAAAACGGCGGGCATTAAATGAAGACAATCAGAAGAGGCACCCCCAGCATTTTGTTTATACAGCATAGTGTATTTCGTATTTCTGAGTTTTTAATATGACTTATTTTAAACTTTACTTTTTATATTGTTCTTGTCTGTGTGGCTGTGCAGTTGTAACAAACTATCCTATGGGATCAATAAAGTTTTCTGCAGCAGTTGACTGCAGCAGTGATGTTTCTAGCGTACATAAATCATTATGTGTCCTTAAGTCTATGGCATCTAATTGAAAAGCTGAAGGATGTTTGAGTAAAGAAGGTTGGGGGATGTATTTACAGAAAAAAATGAACATCTCTAATGACTATTGCCTGTTGGCTCCAGAACATTTAGATGCCAAACATGTCTTGGCTGATCAACAGCATCTAGAGTAAGTGAACAATTGTGTAAATTAGATTTCTAGTGATCAAAGAGATTAAGGTCAACATCAAAGCATCACTTGGCTGATTATTACAATAAATGACTCACTTGGACTTCAGGAGTGCTGTAAGGCTCTCAGAGTTCAGATGGTGTATGATAGCCTCTCTCAGCGTAGGGAGCATTGATAGCACTGAAAAAAAGACATTCATAAATAGCTCTTAATGACGGCATGCCTGTGTAGACAGTCTGCTGCAACTTAATCTCTACTTGAAGCGTATATGCTTTATTACACAGTAACTTTTAGTTCCCTAACATAACTTAATGACCCCAACAATCCATTTACATTAACGGCATTTGGCAGATGTCCTTTTCCAGAGCGACTTACAATCATTAGTTACAGGTACAGTCCCCCTGAAGCAACTGAGGGTTCATTGTCTTGCTCAAGGACACAATGATAGAAAGTGGGGGTTTGAACTTTGTGGTCATCGCATTCACAGGCAAGCATTCTACCCACTAGGATACTACCACCCTCTTCTTTAATAGTCTGTTGTTTTTACTGGGTGAAGAAGAAAATAAAATACTACCTGTAAATATTTTTATATTATTCAGCAAGCAGATTAGAACTAAATTAAATCTGCATTAGTTTTAAATCAGTTGCATCAATAAAGATGATGAACCCATGGTTAATAAGTACTGCTACTTAGTAAATGTTGATCTGACATAAAGCACATTTCCAAATTTACTATTGACATATTTTAAACTGTTCAATCACAACAATGTTAATTGTCCAGCAAATGTTGTCAGGCACAATTGAAAAAACTTAAAACAAATCATTTGTTAACAGCAATGTCTCTCTCTTTTGTAACAGAATATTATTATGCTTATTATCCATACTAAAATCAACACCGCATAATGATGGAGTGTCAGTATCACAGTATAGCAGTATAGGCGGTATACTGTCCAGCACGAGGTAGATACCTGTCATATTACATGTCCTCTGGTTACTCTCAAAGTGGAACTGCCGCCGGGCTTGAGCGATGTACTCCGCTGCTTCCCGTTCCTGCATCTCTTGGAGTTTCCTTTGAGCATACTTACCAAGCAGGTACACCCCTGGTGTGCAAGTTTGCCACAATATTAGTATATAATGTTTAATCATACCATCTGTAGTAAGTAACGAATGCATGAAGACTGAAAGGCCTGCTATGATTGTTAAGTTAAAGGGCCGATATTCTACACTTTTCATACATTATTACTAATGGAGTCATGTTGGATTATGTATGAAAAACTACCAAACCGTAATTCATTATGAACAATCATTTCCTGATTTCTCTTTAAGTTGCCCTTAAAAAGGCTGTGTTTGGGACCGGCTCTCTACGACGAATGTACACTATTTACACTAAGTATTGGGGCGCCTGATCATTACACCAACAGGGACTTCAATGACACTGCATTCAAATACATAGACTTTAATATGAAGTTGGTCCCCTCTTTGTAGCTGTAACAGCTGAAGGGTCTGTTTTAAGTTTTATGATTAAGTACCATATTAACATAAAATAAGATGTAAAATGTCCAGAAATTTGGACAAACGGTCTAATTTCTTTTAGAGAGGAGTAACTGTTATTCAGCCAGCTAAGACTGAGTCAACACTGAGCACTGGGTGACAGGTTAACAGGCTGTAAAATCGTTTTTTCTTCTTTACGTAGGTTAAACTGTCTTATAAAAGCTCTACAGCGTCTTTATAGCAGTGAGGTCGACAATATTCCACAAACAAAGGTCATAAAATAGTTGTTTAATCACAAAAACAAAGCTCTGTAATAGAGTTGCATGGTTCTTGAGTAGCCACTAGCCTGTAGGAGCTCCTTAGCTTTGCTACGTGGCTACGTCTAGCCACTCTGTCACATACCTCCAACGAAAGCTCCGACGAAAATAAATTTCCTCTTGTGACGTTTGATAAAACTCCACGTAGACGATAACATTTTAAAACAAAACTCGGATGTGGAAAATGAAATTAATTAAATAAATAACTCAGATTAGAGAGCTCACTGCCCAGACAGGGCTAGCAGATTTCCAGTCTCCATGGCATGAGAGAGAGGCAACGTCAGGGTTGCCAGATGCTTATAAATAATTCCCCCCGAAAAGGAATGTTTCAGTGTTTCCTAGTTGCCCACCCTTAATTAAACTAATCTAAGTGGATTCTACTCCCAAAACACCTCATCCAACAAATCGGGTAATCAATTAATCTCACTTGGTTTTATGTGCGTGTGTAATAATAGGGAATCATGTGTAATAATAGGAAAATGTGCAGGTGAAGGAAGAGGTATCCAGGACCAGAGGGGATCCAGAGGGGATCTAGTAAAGCCTTCCAAGAAGAGTGGAAGCTGTTTTAGCTGCAAAGCTCCATATTAAAGTCTATGTGTTTGAATGAAATGTCAATAAAGTCCCCGTTGGTGTAATGGTCAGGCGTCCCAATACTTTTGTCCATCTCTTTGTAACGTCCTGAACACAATAGGGGGCTTTCTCCCAATATGGCAACAGCAGGGTTGCGCCGGTGCTACAGAGACGCTCAGAGGAAGAGACTGATCGACTGTGCAGGTTTGTCACGGTGTCCTTCTCGGTCCCTCCTCTGTTGTGGTCCTCCGTCTGTGAAACGCTGCACAAGTGGAGATGTCGGAGTTTTTTTCTGTCATCTGCACACGTGGTCTTCTAGATGAATACGTTGGTGTGTAATGTAGAGGAGGCACTAACGTTACACTACATAAAGCTGTGACAGTTTTCGAAATGCGAGCCCAGAGCAGCAAGAGTGATGAGACTAATGCGGGGTTTTCGCAGCCCCCCGACAGTGAGGTCCACAGTTGGATGGCCAAAGCGTTTGATATGGTAACGTTGGTTCTGTAATCTGTATTTCGCCAAGTGTTGTGATGAAAATGATTTGGTTTAATGTGCTTAACAGGCCAAAGAGGCCCTGGAGAACGGAGAGGTACCTGTTGGGTGTCTCCTGGTGTACAACAACCAGATTTTAGGAAAGGGACGAAACGAAGTGAATGAAACAAAGAATGTAAGTAAAAAAGCTCCTAAAAGCCGAGACTGTGTATTGTTCATATTCATTTTTTAAATTCAGTTCTCTGCCTGTATTCAACACATTTCCAGAGTAGCGGGTGTGTTTACTCCTCAAAAGTGAAGTTTCCATACACCACAGCGCGAAATACATTCTCTACATTTAACCCATTCACCAAGTGAAGCAGCGGGCGACCACAACACAGCGCCTGGGAAGCGGTGTGTGGGGACGGTAACTTGCTCAAGGGTACCTCAGTGGTGCCACTAGAAATGCTGTAATTCGAACCCAGCACCTTCTGATCTCAGGTGCAACTCCCTAACCACTAGGCCACCAGCTATGTGTATAATTGTATATAAATATAAATGTATATAAATATAAATGTATACACACAGCTTTTGCCCCAGCCTATAGTAATAGTAATAAACTCTGTTACAGTCAACTCTTGATTCTGTTCAGAAAGATGATTCATGGTTCGATACACTTACAATATATTAAACAAAGTAAGACTAAAAACAATCCAACACGTAAATCCATAAATATTGTAATTAATAGTGTGCATCGGCAGGTTTTTTTTGCATCTTGATGCACTGTTACACCCCTACCCAGGTAAATACCATTAATACCATATGGTAAGAAGAATTACATACAATTTTTATCACATAATCTGTATTATAATATACAATAAGTGTTGATTAAGCGTTGAGCAACTGTAAAAGTGCATAAATAATGTATTTAGAGAGAAATCCAAATATGAACTCATATAGAGCTTTGTTTTACTCTGTTTTATCCTGATGAAGGCCACACGACATGCAGAGATGGTGGCACTGGACCAGGTATTGGAATGGTGCCGTCTCCAGGAGCTGGACCCAAAGGAGGTGTGTAAACAGACTGTGCTTTATGTGACCGTGGAGCCATGTATCATGTGTGCGGCTGCTTTACGCCTGCTGTGTATCCTTGATGATTATTTTGAGTTTATTTTTTGGATGTGTTCTTTCTTGTCATCTGGTTTTAAATGATCTCACTTATCAACTTACGCTTTCTCGCAGAGCGAAGTGGAAAATGGAAGATGATAAAAGGACAGCTGTTGCACAGATCATGTCATAAACTGGCAAATTAATACATTTGTGGCACAATTTTCAGTTTACCACTCATTAAATGCAAAATCCATATTAATGCAGCAGTGTAACATAGAATGCTGTGAAAATGAACGCAAAGGTTAAAAAATGAAAAATGCATTATTTTCTCTTTGTTTTCTTGTTGTCTTACAACTAGCCTTTATGAGCCTTGTACCCTGGGAATATTTACAGATTTATTGGCAGTACAACCTTAGTGGTGATATTAAAAACTCCATTGGGTGGAAGCTGAATCTTTGTTCCTTGACACTGATGTAGATATACCCTTAGTTGTGTATGGCTGTAAAAATGATCGTTTTGGAGGCTGTGGTTCAGTGCTGGACATTTCATCAGATAGTCTACCACACACTGGAACATCTTTCAAGGTAACAAATTGTAATGTAAACAAAGTGCTTTTAACAGTACGGTGAAGAAGTTTGTGTGTGTATATGTATTGTGTGTGATTGTGTGTCGTGCCGATATTTATATATTATAGGGTCGGGTTTTATTTTTTGGGCCCGACCTGAGCTCTAATGTAAATGAATGGTACCTTATTTTAAAGCCTTACCAAACTATACAGGACTGTATTTGACTGGACTTTTATTTAATCAAACTGCGCAAACCATATTTCATA
>JBBPCY010000156.1:14467745-14478640 GCA_037974405.1 Brachyalestes nurse | reverse complement strand
AATCAACTGAATTTACCACAGGTGGACTCCAATTAAGCTGCAGAAACATCTCAAGGATGATCAGGGGAAACAGGATGTACCTCAGCTCAATTTTGAGCTTCATGGCAAAGGCTGTGAATACTTATGTACATTTGATTTCTCAGGTTTTCTATTTTTAATAAATTTGCAAAAACCTCAAGTAAACTTTTTTCATGTTGTCATTATGGGGTGTTGTGTGTGGAGTTCGGAGGAAAAAAATGAATTTAATCAATTTTGGAATAAGGCTGTAACATAACAAAATGTGGAAAAAGTAATGTGCTGTGTATACTTTCTGGATGCACTGTACATTGCTCTGTATAAGACTGTCTGCCAACTGTTGTAAATGCAGAATGTAAATGACACACCATTTCAGCCTCAGTCACAAGACATCTCTATAATCACATGATGAGAAAACATACACTCTATGGGCAAAAGTAAGTGGAGACATGACCGTTATCCATATGAGCTTGTTGGACATTCCATTCCAAAATCATGGGCATTAATGTAGAGTTGCCTCCTCCTCAGGTTTTGGGGTGTCTGTGGGAATATGTGCCCATTCAGTCAAAAGAGTATTTGTGAGGTCAGACTACTCCACTCGGCAGCCCTGCTTTGTGAGGTTGTCTAGGGCTGCCTAAATGAGGTTGTCTATGAGGTTGTATACTGCTTTGTGAATGAGCTGTCTCTAGACTCATAGCACTAGCAGTGGGCTGGGGCTGATGTAGAAGTGCAGAAAAGTCACGAACTGTCTTGCAGCAAAGGGGGGCATCCCTTGACACTGAAACATTTAAAGTCACTAAACTCTTCAGTATGACTCGTTCTACCATAAATGTTTGCCTATGACTAGGTGCTTGATTTTATCCATGTATTAGTGCTGAACAGTGTTGGACAGTAACGCGTTACTGTATTTTGATTCATTTTTTTAGTAACGCAGTAATCTATAATTTTAAAATTGATAATTAGATTACCGTTACAATTCAAGTAACATTGCATTACTGCTGTGTTACTAATAAAATCAAGTTCTTTAACATCTATATTGTAAAAACAGAAATAATAGTTCACAGTAACCTGTCAGCGGCAAGCAGATGTCTGTCTGACAGTTGCACGCATGATGTCATCTACGGGAGACCTGCATGCGACACCAGCTCAAACAAAAACAAAGCGAGCATGGAGAGTGAGAAGTTTGCGTTCAGTAGCTGGAAATATAGCCTAATATAGCCTTTACTTTAAATTCATCTCGGTTAAAGGCAAGAACATTATGTGAGTTGTCGTAGGTTTGTAACACTTAATAATAAACTGTGTTTGAGCTGACTTAAGAGTTTCTTTAGAGGGTGGGAAAGAACTAGTAATTTAACTAGTAATGTAACTAATTACTTTTGAAATAAAGGGAGTAATCAGTAATCAGTAGTTTAATTACATTTTTAAAGTAACTTGCCCAACACTGGTGCTGAAACACCTGAATAATTAAAAGGTGTGTCCACACACTTTTGGCAATTAAGTACACTTGCCCAAAAATAGGTCTGTTGGTGTCTAGAGCTTCTTGCATTTTGCCATAATAGACTAAAAGTGAGCACTGCACAAGCCTTTCAAGTACAGTAAGACCGCTGTGAACAGCTGGTGACTTGCCAGCATCAACAATGACATGCCATCTGTTAACCGTTAGCTTTAGAAAATGGTGCAGTTGCCCTGAAAAAAGGTCATGCTAACACTACTATGGCAGAAAAAAACAAACAAAATTGCTTCCTTTGTTTTGTTTTGTTTTTTCTTAACAGGGATGCGTGATCAACACAAAAATGACAAAAGTGTATGTTAATTTAAAAATGTTATGTTAGTGTTCATGTATACATGAATGATGTCTGTACGTTTATTACAAAAAAAACAAAAACAGTGTGTCAACAGTGCACTGCCCAGGGCAACACGGAATTGCTGAACGCTTATGGCATCCACAAAGGCCTAGAAGATAAAGAACATCCGTTCCATCTGTTCATAGCAAAACTGCATATTCTCTACTTCTGCATTCTGTGTAGGCTGCACTCACACATAATATGGAAGCAATCCATTAAACGGTGTGATTCATCTGGTCTTGATTTTACCTCATTGCACACAAGGAATGTCAAGCCACGGATCTTCGAAATGTATGGGGAAACCTCAATGGCCATAATTGAGGAGAGCCTTGTTTTAACATGTCATTAAAATGATTCTGCATCTTGCAGCAGTCTGGAGAATTACAGTCTAGGAATGTCTGAACCCAATACCCAAGTTGGCAGTTACCACTAGGTGGCAATCTGTCAACAGTCTGTAGCAGAAGGAAACTTCACAGGAACAAACTCAAAACCTCTGAACTGATTCTGCCTGGATATTTAATGTTTCCCTCAAGGGTGTATGAATCACACTAAAGCCCTGAACAGTACCCACGGGTAATGCATATTCAGTGACACCCAGGTTTGGCTATCAGTAAGCAGACTGTTTGTAATGGGGTGTTTGTATCTGCTGGTGAAATGTAAGCCAGAACAAGACATAATTAAAAGTGTGTGTACATACTTAAAATTCACATGAGTTTGCATTTTAGCTGAAACATCTGGTTCTCATCTCATAAGTGTCTTAAAGGCAGTCTGGGTTGAACCGTTGGTAAAATGTACACTAGGTCCGTCTGGCTCAGAAGAGGTTTCTCTGACAGTGGTGAACCAAACATGCTATTAGCTACTGAGACAATACCACTTGAGTGCTCAGAAGACCAGGATCAGTTTAACATCGCAGAGGTGGGGGTGTTGATCAATTTCAGTCGCATAGAGCTATTTCACCTCTTGCTTGGAGCATGACTTCTTGTAACTGTAAATTGTGAAGCGCTCACCCCCACAAGTCTAAACACACTGGTAGTCGCAGCAGGAGTTTACAGTTAGAGACAATTTTCTGAAGAACGTCCTTTCTAAATTGGCCTGTGGGCATAGCTATTTTCCACTCTAAACAACAGCCCACAAATTCAACAGAAGGAACTGCAGGGGAATGCCACAAGCAGTTCAGAGACAGTTTAAGAGTGGCTCTATGAAGCTTGGTTGGACTCAGTGCAAGTTTTTCTTTACTGACACATGGAAAGGGATGGAGATTACTACACAGGCCAAAGGAAGCTGGAAAGCTATAAGGTTGTTAAGCATTGGACCTCGAGTGAGAAAGTCTTCGAGTGTCTGGTTACATGAAGCAAAATGAAGTGTCAAAATCATTCCATCTTTCAGAACTGAGGCAACATTGAAAAACGGATTAAGTCGCTCCCATAGTGGGCTATACAATGAAAGCTGAAAAAATAAGCCACAAGCTCAGTTCTCACTTGGTCACCCTAAAATGATGTTTAAAAAAAGCTGAAAAGTACGTAACTGAAGCCAAACTGAAGTTTTTGGGGGGATGAATGGGTAGAGGAGTACAGGCTACCGTAGGTTTAAAAGAGATCCATGAATAGTTGATGGGAAAAAGGGCTGGGAGGCCTGCTGTGATGGTAAGGCTACTGTGGGGTATCACATTTGTCTCCCTTCTTTCCAGTTCGCTGCCCAACAAAGGCCTGGCGGAGATGTAGGGGTTGTTGACTACGGGTAATCAGTCATAAAAGCCCCTGTACATAATGAGCTTCATTCCAGGTCCTTGTATCATTTAAAGCTCCCCTGAACCTACCTGCTGAATTAATTATGGGCAAGGTGGGCCATAATCTCGCTGGAATAAGAGTTGAACAAGACCACGTCTAAATGGTAGCATTCAGGCAGTGAGGTTGTTGCACAAAATATTCTCAATTCTAAAAGTTCCAACTTCAGTCTGTCCTCTTCCTCTTGGCTTGATCTGATGGGTGATGCATGGTGCAGTTGTGGCAAGCTGGGACTTTTGAAAGGCTCAAGCTCTCAAGGGAGATGTAAAAAGTATATTCATGGTGTGTGCTGCAAGAGAAGTGCTTTGAACCCAGGAGTTGCACAGCAGGAGGCTACTGGCATTGACATTACAGTAGCGCAAGGCTTTTCTGACAAGACTCTCTTGGCAGCGGAGTAATTACATAGTGGAGACAGGATTTTTGTCAAAGTGATTTTGATGCAGGTAAACTGCCTCCCAGCATAACCATGAAAGCCTGGTGGAGGCCTATTTAAGTACCAATGAAGTGGCTCTGCCCTAATTGTCTATGCCACGTTAAGGGATTCCTTTTAAGTTTTGCCAAATATGCAGCACCAAGTTTGACAGCTTCAGAATGGCCCGTTGAGGAAAACTGTCCTATCCCTTGTCATCTGGGAAAACAATACTCAGAATAATACCTTTAGTAGGTTTTCTTTTTTTTCTTTTTTCTTTCCTTTTTTTTGTAACTTGAGCGTATCTCTTGATGTCAAGCCTGCACTTTCTGTGACAGTTTTCAAGTAACTCCACCAGTCTAATTAATATTCATGCATATTTACATCTTCATAGATCATAGATTTTGAAGGTTCTGGAAAGTTTAAAAGAGCTTTGCTGTGTCTCCCCCATCTGTGCGCATCAAAACCGTGTTCATAAGCTCAAAAATGTGTTGTGTGCGCAAACCTGCCCTGCATATTCAAATGAGATTATTTAAAGGTTTGAGCTGTTCAGCGGTACTACAGTTCCTCTTTAGTACTCGCGTGTTATGACAGCAGCATTCAATCAACACCTCCCTCTCCTGCAGAGTTCAGCGTTGCTCCTCTCCTTAGTGGCAGGGTGTAAAGCGCTCATAATTGCCCTGCTGTGCAGGTAACCTCAATAAGCCTGATCTGATAAGAATACAGCAGGCAGACAGGATTCTAGCACTAGTGCATTTAATTGTAGTCGCGAGTTTCTGCCAAGCAGTAACAGGGCTTGGTCACTATTTCCTCCTCGGAGCAGGCAAGGGGACGGTTGCCGTAGAGGCACTGATAAACAAACAAATGCGGTACCATGGAATGCAGCAAAATATTTACCATGGAATAACCCTTGCCATCACTGCATAGCCAAGCTGGAAACTTCACATATCATGAATTGTTCTCAGCTGTAAGATGCTTTGGGTTGCCTGTGCTGGGTTTGCCCTTAGCAACCTATTCCAGTTTTGACCTTGATAACTTTTTTTCCCTCCAATCCTGGCAGGCAGTTGGTGATTCATTTTTGTAAGAACGATAGGGAATGTCTAGATTTATACATTTGCACATTGCATTTTGTCGAATCCATATAAATCAGGGGTGAATTGACCATAGCAACGAATATGCAAAGTACTCCCAACAAAACCTCTACTTGCAAATGCTACAGATATGAATCTGAGGTAATAGCCTCAGGGATCTGAGACCTACTTTTCTAACACATGGCTGTAATCCACCAAGCATTATCTAATGCGAGCCTAATGTGTCTCGTGTTTTTACAAGGGTAACAAAAGGTCCAAAGGCTGTCTCCAAAGTACTTCACATGACTTGTAATTACAACATTACAACAGTTTTGTTTAACAATGATTTTTGGCACTTTTTATTGTTGTTTAAACAACAGAGACATGTCTTTCCAAAGCTTTTCTGATTTTGCTCTGCAAAAGGTATTAAGGCAACCCTGCAGAAATTTGACTTCTAATTAGTAACTGAAAAACATCTTTTAAATGTCTTTTCCTCGCTTTACACTGTGCATGTAATGATAGTATGGTATTATAGAACTATTATTCTTTGCATTTCTTTATCTGTGGTTGAGAATGGTTAATTCCATAATGTTAAAATCACTTTATCTAGTCTGGATTACTAAAGTGTGGAGCTCTTTGTTTTCAGCTGAATCTGCAGTGGTTCCAGTTGAGACTACAGACACACATACAATACTGATCACAGCCAGAGTCAGTTGATCCACCTGAAGGCAATGTCAATATAGAAGACATTAAAGGGGACATATTATGCAAAATTCACTTTAGTTATAAGATCTATGGGTTATACAAAATATGTTCATGAAAATCGGTGCAAAAAATCACTCTCATAAAGAGATTTCACCAGCTTTATTCTTGACAGTTTCAATCCCTTTCAAAATGAGCCGTTAAAGGGCTCTGTCCCTTTTATGCAAATAAGCTGTTGCTGGCCACGCCCCCTATCCATCCAATGCTTATGAAACGAAACGAACAAGCTAGTTCATGCTTAACTGCGATAGAAACACTAAAGTCATTATTTGAAAGTACTTACATCTCCCTCATCTGCTGACTTGTCACGGACAGCAGGTAGAGATCCCCCCACATAAGTTAGCTCCTTATTCACAGCTACTTATTCAAATTCAGGCTGCAATATCCACGCAGTTCTTCAGTTTTCTTTAGCTGGGAGAAAGTGTAGGGATTTGTGTTGTTCTTTGCAGCCAACACCACAACACTTCATGTGTGACTTGCCTTTGCCTGTAGCCATAGGACTCTGCGTCTTATGCACGCTCATAAAACCAGCAGACAAAAATGGCGGATCTTCAGCTAATCTAGTGGTTGGGGGCTTGACAGATGAGGGGTGGTTCTATGCAAATTTCTCTTATTGTGACATCACAATAAGGGAGCAATCCAAACTGCTTATTTTGAAAGGGACTGTAAAGAATAAAGCTGGTGAGATCTCTTTATGTGAGAGTGATTTTGTGCAAAGAACTTCATGAACATGTTTTGTATTGCCCATAGACCTATTATAACTTGTTTAAAAATATGTCACCTTTAATCAGCCTTAATCTGTGCACTTTTTCCCATCATTTTCCTTAATTTCTTGTATGGGAAATTGAGGTCAAAGGTCAAAATTAAGGTAATTTTAAAGGGTAAAATTAAGGCATTTGGTTTCGTTGGTGGCGTCTTTAGGCTTAGTTTGAAAACAGTTAGGATCTCAGCAGTTCTGCAGTCCGTTATCAACCGGTAAGGCTAAATACCTCACCCATCAGCATACCCCTCCCCCCTGACCGATCACAAAGGCAGCCCCCCTATACCCCCAAGCTGGTATTGGGCAAGGTACCTTACTTCCAGGCTTAATCCAGGCCTTCTCCTCCAGTATATAGTGAATATTGTGATGTATCTTATGAATATGAGGACTGTACTAGACCCTGCAGTCCATGTCTGCATTAAATGGGGTGGGTTTGTTTGATGATTTGTTGCGACTTTAGCTGCCGAGTGTAGAGTGGGGGGTTGCATTAGGTTCGTCATCTACCGCTGAGGGTGGTGTACAATGGGCAGCCTAGATCTGATAGACAAAATAGATTTTCTGCGTGAGAAATCGGAGATGTGGCAAGAGATCATGTAAAGACAGTCAAATGCGTGAGAGTTGGCAGCTCTGCATGTTGTCATTTACACTACTTTGACATCATATGTGAGTTTTTCTAGTCCTTAAAGCTCAAAATCTTGCTCCCATATAGATACTGCATGAGGGATAAGTATGTATATAAGTGCACATTTTAGTCCCTTTATTGTGTGATTAGTGTGGGGAGAAATGTACATGACTCAAGAACAGACGGCTCTGGGTTATCACTTTTATCAATCTTCCTCATCACACCATCAGTACTGTACACGTTTGACAAATCAGTTAAAGAACTAAACATTAACCTGCACACACACACACACGCACACACAGACACAGAGTGAGACCGGTGAAACTAAATTCATATTTCTAAAGCTCTGGTGGAAGGTTCTTTGCTGAAATGGCAGACTCTGCCGTGCTTCCAGGAACCGACTGTCTGTGAGATCCCATAATAAAGTCATGACTAAACAAACAAGTTAATTTAGCAGCAAACCTCTGAGAGATACCAGTGACTTCTCAGTACAAAGCTATGAGATTCCAGTGACCAGCCAGGCATGTTATCCACACAGAAGCACGTTAGTCTTGCTCTTTTAGACCAATTCAAATGGTTCAGACCATTCCAAAAGCAGTTCTGCTGCAGTTTTAACACCTTATTTAGAGAGTTATAGTTTTAAATCACGACTAAATGTGGCGTTGCCTTGGTGCAGATATGTGCTGGAAAGCACATTCGATTCCAGACTCTCTCCATGAGGGATCATATCAAGTCATTCATAGCATCAAGCATTTAAGACCATGGAGTTACATTCAACAAAGAGATCGTATTAAAACATAGTTAAGGACACTGTGAACCCAATAGAAATGTAACTCAACATGTAAAGACTCATAGTCATACTCATATTCAGGGTCAGGAAAGTCAAATGGAAGTTAACCATGAAAAATCAACCTGCTGCAGCAGTGTAATGACTAGGTCAGGGCATCATTCCGTTTTTTTTTTCTCCCCCCAATATTAATACCCTGACTTGGATAACAATTCATGACTGATATTTTCATCTTCTAAATTGCAAACTGAAAAGCTTATATCTTAAACGAGGCGGTTATTTACGGACTATAGAGTAATCAAGAAGCAAAGATGCTAATAACATGCTTACGGACAGCAAATCAGCACTCCATGTTCTGGGATAAGCATGCTTATTGGCTGATGCTAAGACTGACTAACAAGGTACTGAAAGTTGTTGGGGGGTGGATTTGATACTCTATAGAATCAGATTCATTTGACATGTATCTCCAAAGTACTGAATCTTGATATCCAGCCCTAGTAACGACTCTTCCAGCACTAGCTGAAAGTTCACTAAAAGAGACCATGGTAAAGTGGTCTTGTAGGACATTTGCTATTAAAAGGCCTCTGTTGCTGCATTACCAGAAGCAGGCAACTGCAGTGGTCCCTCTCAGGGGGCGAAGAGTTCATTTATGTTCATTCGTGACTATCTGTTCATTCATGACTATCACTTTTAAACCACTCAGAAGTAAGAAAAGCATTCAAGATCGAAGAAGCATCAACTGCTTCTCATTACTGCAAATTCAAGGCGACATGTTACTAACGTCCGTGGTAACAGTTACTGCTGTGTCGATAAGCAGTCGGTTGCTTTACAGTAGAATTAAAATAAGAGATGCACCATTACAAGTAGGATTATTACAAACAAGCCCCTAAATAACAGACCACCAGCACTCGTGGGAATCCTTAACACTTCACCCCAGTTTCTGGGAGGAGAGATTTGGTGGTAAGAAAAAAACAAAATAGATTATAACCACCTGAAGTCAAAGCACTCACAATAGCATAAGAGTCTCCAAACCAAACCACAATGTTTCAACCCAAGGCCCTGAGCGGAAATAAAGCACAGTGATGAGCAGAAATACAAGTGCTTTAGGCTTTTAAGGTTGCAATATGTGCAATTCAGTTAGAGCCTGCCCCGTGTCAAAGAAAGTAATCTACAGGCACCACGTTTCAACCACGGTTTATCTCGAAGCAGACGAACCCCGTCGAATGTTTGCAGTTAGACCTCTAGTAGTTTTTTTTCCTCTGACGTCTGTTGCCTTTTAAACAGCGATGAGGTGAGGAGAAGGAGGAAACACGTGCAATGTGCCCAACTGAAACACAGGCCAACGGCATGTGCACATCAATGATACACCAGAGGTGTTGTCCCTTATCGCTGTACCTTCAAAGTCATGAACTATTGCACTGGAGCTTATGAGAATTGCAGTATATCAATGAAGAACCTATTTGCAAGAGAATTCAGTAAATATGTACATTACATTGAGTTAGGCTCCTCCTCAAAATGGCATACATAGTTTTTTTTTGTTGTTGTTTGTTTCCACACCATCACATTTGCTAGTCTAAACATTACCATGTTTGCAAAATCCACATAAAGTAAAAAAAAAAAATTCTACTCTCCGCCTTCCTGTTGGTCGAAAGTCCAAAGCTGATGAGGTGATATGCGAGGTTATTTCATCAGCTATTGTTTACGGCTTGAGAGTAGGTAGTGTATTAGTGGAGATAACATATTCTAGTGTGCCAGTCCTTAACACAGTCCAAGCAAGCCCAGTGTTTAGACTAAGTGTCTGAGGTAAATTTTCTTTTAGCTCCAGAAGAGGCCAGAGTCAGAGATGTCCCTCAGCAGACTGACAGGACTTGTGAATCCACTCGTGCCAACGTTAAGGCTTTTCTTTCACACAGTCCATCCAAACCTCTGGCATCTGTGGAGGCATCGCAGTGCTGGAGCAGAGCAGCCGCTCTAAAAGTCTGTTCCATTTGACGCCGGTTACCTGGAAAATGGAGAGGATGTGGATGAGCAAACACCAACGTAGGCCCTGCGGCTTACACTATATACAACTATCTGTATATATGCTGCCTGTCAAGCACACAGCGTTTCTAAATGCAAGTTTGGATTTGAACCCACAACCTTCCCTCACCAAGCCGAAACTTTTACAGGCCCCAGGTTTAGTGGCTAATATGATCAGCAAAATTCAAAGTGTGTGCTGCAGGTATACCCTAAAAAAAATCAGGTCAGATTTTACTAATTTTATTAGAAACTGATGAAAAAAGAAAAACACAAAATGGTTAAAAAAAATTCAAAAAAGGCCCCAAACATTAGAAAGGCAGTGTATATACAAAGAGTGATTTAACAGAGCAGAGCACTTAATTAGGATTGCATTAGTGTCACTAGCAATGAATCACATGGGAAAATGGCAAAACTGAGAGGGCTCACCTAGTCATGACACCACACAGCGGCAGTTCATGCAGTCCTGGCCGTTGTCGTCCGGTGGATTCAGCTTCCTCACTTTGTGCTGCCTGATTTCTCGGACCAGTGTGTAGAAAGCATCCTCCACTCCCTAGAAAGAAAACGAGTCCTCATTAGCACTTCCCAGCCAGGCTTGCCGTCATTGGCCTCACATCGTTGATTTGGGCGTGGCCATAATTTGGTGATGCCTTCACTAAAATGTAGATAAATCATGACTAGTGTGATTGCGTGCTCTTACTGTTCTTCTTAAGTTTAATTATTATTTTTATTGCAGGTGAATTTTGTCGTTAACACTAGAACTGCCAAGGGGGTCATTTTTACCCCCTGACGTTTTCAAATGCTTGTAGTTCTGTTAAAATAAAAC
>JBBPCY010000156.1:14429748-14444205 GCA_037974405.1 Brachyalestes nurse | reverse complement strand
TACACATTGGGCTGCAGGCTGGCGTTAAACAGCGTCAGACGAACGCCAGTGTAACGCCAATCAAGCGCAGATACAAAGCGCTACAAAAACGCCTATGGCATTCAGAGCGTGTTCATTTATCCAAGATTCAAACGTCCATGTGAACGAGGCCTAAGACTATTATATGTAAATGAGCCCTGTTCTGATCGGCTGCCCTTTATTTTGCCTCATTCAAAAAGTCAGTGTAGTCTGAAACACTCTAGTTACTGAAACACTCTAGAGGCAGGGTCAAGACTTACTAGATGGTTATGTAAATATGTAGGTTTTTGTGAGGACAGCAAATTCAAAAAAGATTTTTAGCAGCTTAGTGTCCATTTATGTCTACATATATGTTTACATAATCATTTTTTAATTCTTTACTTAATATATTTTTAACTCTTTAATTAAAAAATAGTACAATTTGGTTTTCCATGAAACAGGCCCTTTCAATTCAGCAAATAAACAGTAATTGTGGATTGAATGTGCAGATATGTGTCTCTGCGCACCACAAAGGAGTTGAAATTGCAGTGTCACTGTACAGCCACCAGGGGACAGAATTTAGGATTTGCGCATTCAAACCAAAGTGAAAGCCTGGACACCAGTACAGTTCACTGACTTATAACAGTTCCATCCACTGGAAGAAATCCATGAGCCTACGGTTAAATATAAAGACTTTAAACTCTTTACCAGGTACCAGTTAAGTAAGGTATTTTAGAAGGAAAGCTTCAGCCTGTACAGTTTGTTAATTGGAGTGGGAATGGCCACAGAGCAATGATAAAATATTATCATGGTATTTGGACCATAATACAAGAATATTGGGATTCTTTACATTTTAAAATAAAGTGAGTATTGTGATTCAGTTCTGTAATACATCCCAATTTATGTATCCTGTAAATTATTAAAATGCATTATAAGTTATAAGGAAAATAACACACAAACTTCTCACTTTAATCTTCCCGTTTAATTCCTTCCCTATTTCCACTGTGGCGCAAGAGAAAAACGAGGGCTTGGGGATCTCAAAAGCAATGTTATCAGATTAACCCTATATATTTGCAAAACCCTATATATTTGTAAATATATATTTATATACATACATATACACTTATTGGACAAAAGTGTTGGGACACACCTCTTAATTATTGAATTGAGTTGTTTTAATTGTACCCTTTGTCACAGGTGTAGAAAATCAGGCATACAAAGACATTTTGGACAACGTCATGCTTCCAACTTTGTGGACACAGTGTTTGAGGAAGGCCCTTTTCTATTCCAGCATTACTGTGCCCCAGTGCGCAAAGCAAGTTCCATAAAGACATGGTTGGATGAAATCTATGCTTAAGAACTTGACTGGCCCGCAAGGAGCCCTGACCTCAACCCCATCCAACACCTTTGGGATGAACTGGAATGGAGAATGTGAGCCAGAACTTCTCATTCAACATCAGTGACTGACCTCATAAATGTTCTACAGAATGAATGGGCACAAATTCCCACAGAAACTCTCCAAAATCTTGTGAAAAGATGTTCAAGAAGAGTGGAAGCTGTTAAGGGGGATCAACTCCATACTAAAGTCAATGTATTTGAATGTTAACCTTAACCCTAACCCTAACCCTTGCCTTAACCTTCACTCTAACTGTAACCTTAACCCCAGCACTCACCCTAACCCTTATCCTAACCCTAACCCCAGCCCTCACCCCAACCCTAACCCTAATTATAACCCTAGCCCTCACCCTAACACTAACCCTAAACCTAACCCTAGCCCTAACCTTCACTCTAACTGTAACCTTAACCCCAGCACTCACCCTAACCCTAATCCTTATCCTAACCCTAACCCTAACCTTCACTCTAACTGCAACCTTAACCCCAGCCCTCACTCTAACCCTAATCCTTATCCTAACCCTAACCTTAGCACTAGCTCTAACCCTATATGCAAAGTTCAAATGGTATTCACTTTGATTGCTCTGTCTGGTACAAAAGTTGCCAATGCGGCAGCTTTTTAAAGATTAAGTGTACTCTGTGACTTAAGGTGTGTTTTCTCATCATACCCTTTTTCAGCTTTGCTTTACAAAGTTGTAAAGCAGTTTGTTTTACAGCCAGGGCGCAGCTGATGAAAGGAAATTTTTCAGTGAGGATTCACAGGCCCGCCTTATCTCTGAGACAAAACTGACCTTTGTCAGGTGCAACAAGCTCTTATGTAATTTCCTGGCAGCTGAGCAAGAAGAGAGGAGAAAAGCTGGGATTCCTGAGAATGATGAGGAGCTGAGAGTGAGGTTAATCAGAGGGATCTGAGACCAGACAATAGCAGTGGATTACCACAAGTTGAAAAGAAAATTGGGGGAAAAAAAAAAAAGCTGGGTGTGGAGAAAAGGAGTGGCTCCCAGTGAGTAAGCGCTGCGCTGGCAAGCTGTCTGCTGTCGAGGCTGTTTTATGTTGTCTCTACTGGAAACACTGCTATAGCCTTGGGCCCTGTGTGTGTATATATGTGTTTTTGTGCGTTTGCAGGACAAAAACGTCCAGAGCATTGTCCTGAAACATCACACTATCCTGAAACTTGAGTTTATCCTCACATTGTAAGTCACTTTGCATAAAAGTGTCTGCCAGTGTAATGTAATGTAATGCAATGAATATATAGGATAACTTATAGAACAGAGAAAACAGCCAACCTGCAATGTCTGAAGCATCAAAAAGGTCCTTTTTTTTCAAAAGCTGTTTGTCAGTTTCAAGAATGAAATGGCCAAGTCCTTTCTTTTAAACATAACATAACATTACAATGAAGGTGGGTTCTTGGTCTACAACAATTTAGGTAGGTGGTACATGTCAAAGTAACATCCACATGAATAAGATAAGATAAGATAAGAAAGATCTTTATTTATTTTAATTATTTTGTCGTAAACATGCTCAATGCAGCAAGAGGAACAAGAGAAATAAAGATATACAATAAGAATTGAAAAATAACAGAACAGTAGAATAGTGCAAATATAATATCAAAATAACTCTAACAAAGTAACAATATAACTATAACAGATAAAATAAAATAACAACTATTAGTGCAAGTATGAAAAGTATGAAAAGTAACAGTGTTTGTGCAATGAATAAAAAGAGAGTAGCAGCGTGTGATGGGGGGATGAAACAAACATTAAATGGGTGGGAACCAAAGATTTCCCAGCATCACACTGCCTCCGCTGGCTTGCCTTCTTCCCACAATGCATCTTGGTGCCATCTCTTCTTAGGTAAACAACATACACACCTGTCTGTCTATGTGATGTAAGACTACATTTACCAGACACTTTTATCCAAAGCAACTTCCATTCTCTAACTACAGGGGCAGTCTCCCTGGAGCATCTTAGGGTTAAGGGTCTTGCTCAGGGACCCAGTGGTGGTTTGCTGAAAGTAGGATTTGAACCAATGACCTCTTGGTCTAGAGGCAAGTACCCTACCCACTAGGCCACCACCACCCCATCATGAACCTGACCACCCTCTTCCATTGCTCCATGGTCCAGTTGTGATGCTCACATGTCCACTATAGGCGCTTTTGGTAGTGGACAGGAGGATTTCCTTACACTTGCCTATTTCCATTTGTCCAGTGACAATTCATTTGCTTTCCCATCAATTGACAGGTAATTTTCAGTGTGATTCACTTCACCTGTCAGTGGTTTTAATGTTGTGGCTGATCAGTGTATTAACAGTAAAACATAAGAGATTTCAGTTCTTCAGAAAAGTTATTAATATCTTGTTCAGAAGAACACAGTTAACAGGTAACACAGGTTTGGTTCCCAACTTCTGTGACCTCCAGCAACTGCATCCATCAGTGGCACCTGATTTAATTTAATGAAGAACTGATTCGCTGAAGCAGGTAATAGATTATAGCTGGCACAGTCTAGTAACATTGTGAAAGACATCTTGGGTAACCTCAGTGCTTATCAAAAAGTTGCAGAAAAGCCTTTTTTATTCTAAACTTTAGATACTGAGGGAAAAAATACTTTCAGATAAACCTGGAACATTCTATTAAACCCTCACTGTAGGCTCTTTCCAGAGAAAAATGACTTTCAAATAAGAAAATGTCATTTGATATCAATTCTTCTCTTACATCTCTTTCTAATAAAAGAGATTATGTTGGGCTAAATCTACATTTGTGTTCATTACTAGAAAAGATGTTTTATCATGGTCAGAATTTGAGGAAATGTTCATTGTTATAGTTTTGTGGAAACATCCTTTACATTTCTGTCATGTTTTCTTCCTGAGGATACTGAATGTAAACATAATGTAATAAGAATTCCTTGCATAACTAACCTGCAACTGTAAAATTACCCCATAAACCAGCATGAGTTAGCAGAACTCAAAATTTTTATGGTCATTTTTAAGCTGATAAAAACAAAGGTCAGAAGTTTGGTCAAAGTCACTGATTTTGGAAAAGGCCTGAACTATCACGTAAATGTTTAAATAAACTTTAAGCAACATGCCGTAAAGAGAGGTGTGTCAGGGCACAAGTAACACAAATAAGGAGCAAAGCTGTGTCTCCCTACTACCTACATAGTAACTACTGGTGATTAAGCCATGCTTGTAGAATTCCATAATAGGCAAATTGTACACTAAATTTTTATAACATACTATAGAGGAAGTAGGGAGCCTTTTTGAGTACCAGACAAATGTTTTGTTAGCAGCTTTGCTGATAGAGGCAACAAGACAGGATCAGATTGGTATCCGCCTAAGTTGTGGTATCAGTATCAGACATGAAAGCGTGAGACTGTCCCACACCTAGTTGTTCCAATTCAGCACCAAATTAACAGAAACCAACAGATGGAGACTGGGAAGCTCCATCATTCTAATATGATGTGTCAGTAAAGCATAAGTGTTAGTAGGTAAGTAGTAAAGTGTTAATAAATCCTTTTCCATAAAACTTCAAATAGGACTCTAATAATGACCAGTTTCATTAGTGCACACTGAAGAATATGTTTCTTTCGTTTTCACTCAAACCAGTGAATAAATTTAGTTAGGCACTATAGCAAAAAGTAACTATCAATTTCCAAGCCAAATTAGACAAACTGAAATTACAGGTGCTTTGATATGCTTTGTGTCCCTGGACACTTCCAATGTCAATCGCTCATCAAAATGTAAGCCCTTTGTAAACCATGGTGTGATAACAGCTATCGTCACCCATCACTATTTTTGTCTGTTCTGCTGATGACTTATTGCGAGCATACCTAGGCTCCATGGGAATGCCCTGAGGTGTCCTTGAGAAAATGCATGCCGCTACTTGTACCAGCAGAACTCATCCAGCATGCAGTGCCAGGGAAAGAAGATAACCGATGAGATGGAAGCTGTTGAAACATGCTCTTTGGGTCAAGAGCAGAGATTTCCATGTTCCATGTTCCGCACTCCAGGGAGGGCAGAGTCAGGCCACTGTGAAATTGTTCCTGCAAGCGCTGATTTATGTGGGTGCACTTACTAAATTATTGTTCTAGCTACTCTCTTTGGGGATGCCCTTGCCAGAAAGAGAGAGAGAGAGAGGAAGAGAGAGAGACAGAGAGAGAGAAAGAAAGAAAGAGAAACAGAGAGAGAGAGAGAAAGAAAGAGAGACAGACAGAGAGAGAGTGTCACAGCTGATGTGATCATAGGCACTTTATTGGGAACATTTGGCCTAGGTCATAATCCACTTAATACAATACCCAGTCCAGACAGCTCAAGGCAAACACACACACACAAACTTTCATTGAAAAGTTTGGCTGGTGACTGCGTCCCACTCATTTTTTAAACACTACCTAAATCTGCCTCTTAGAATTAGAACTTTTAGTACAAAGTGTGTTTGAATAAATCCTTCACAGCTAGCAGCACTAAGCGCATGGTTACTAAAAACAGCAGCTAATCCATTTTCTGTTGTGCTGGGTGTTTTTTTTTCAAGTAGCCCATTTCATCATCTTCTGCGTCAAAGAAACGTCATTAAACTACAAGAAACCATGAGGTATTCTAGACGTCTTCATGACTGCATAACTGACCTATTAGTTCTTAAGTAGAAGGTGAATAATAACTACTGAATAAGAATAAGCACTGAATAATAAGAGGAGGTTAAGGCGTAAAAATAGAAGTCGACTTGTTTGAAACCAATCCTGGAATTGGTTCCAAAGACCATGTTCTATAGTACAGATATAATAAGCACTAAAGGTGCAAGGCACCTTGTGCGATTGTAAGAATGTTTCTCTCTTATTATTCTTTCTCCTCTGGGAGTCTATGGGGGCGTGTAGAATCTCTTGGTGGATTTTGATTCAATTTTTCATTGATAGAAGACTGGAGTCAATCAATCCATCTCTGTAGAGACACCAAGTCAAATTTCAAGGTACATTTTTGCTTATGACTTTTGAACAGTTTGTCCTATTGTTCTTCTTTTCCCATGAATCCTTGGGCCACGCGATTGATGCACATATTGGCTTTAATTTCTCTCATTTTATATTTTCTGCTATCTTGAAAAAAAAAAAAAGTTGTTGACCAAAAGTTCAAAGACTTGCAAGGGCTGCAGTCTTCCACTGAAATTTGACTGTGAAACAGGAAGTGAGCTCAGTGACACTTTGATGTCGCTATCAGCCTTCAGACTTGGGAGGCCATTCTGAGGAAGCACAAAACAATCTGGGTTTTTTGACCACTGGAATTGATCCCACAAAATTTAGGCTTAAAACTACTGTTGTAATGTGTTTGTCTTAAAGAACTCATTCATGTGTTTAGGAATACCTTAGGAAGTTGAGATATGGCAACTTATGTCAACTTGATGCAGACTTTATATTGGATTTTATCAAAATATTGTCTCAGGGTACAATGTTTGTCCAGTTTTCACCAAACATGGCACAGATTTTCAGATCAAGCCTCACAAAACTCCAATGTTTTTTAATTTATGAAACCATTTGTCACTGGCTATTGAATTTAACGGCAACTCAGCCAAACAGTGAGGTTGGCAGCTGTTTGAAGTATGGAAAACAGGTTTAGTACATGGACTTAAGACACCATTCTGAGTCCAAAGAATTTAATAAAACTTTTTGGACTGATTTGGCAGGCAGCTCTACAGGTTAGTCAGCTCTACTAAGATAATTAGTGAGGTCATGGGGTACAGATGAGCAAGCACACAGGAAAAGAAGCTTCATTCAACTATTTGACGTCAGCTTCTGTGTCATACAACCAGTGTGGGGCATGGCCAGTCGACCAATCAAAATGTATTATCATTGTATAAGAGTGATTTAAGCAGTTATATCAATTTAAAAAAAAAAACATATTAACTATATGAAGATTTTGGAACGACTGTGAAATTATAGCATGCTTTTTGTGAATCTTGCACTCAATACTCAATTAAATGCTGAATGCTGTCACTTTGTTTACATTGTTTTGTTATTATTGTTGTCATAATACTACTACTCTTATTATTACTACTATTACATTAGTGATGTCAGGTGCGGATGTTGGATGGTTAGTTCTGGATCCCGCAACACCAGCTCATCCCAGAGGTATTGAATGGACCTCCATGACTCCAGAGAACACAGTTCCTTTGCTCCACAGTCCAATGTTGGGAGGGCTTTATATACTCTAGCTGATCATCTGTTACATCTAACCTCCAGTGCTTTCTATGGAGATTATACAAGACTTGTGCCAGCAATGGGTGTACATTAAAGCAGCTCTATTCATAGGTGTCTGAATACTTCTGGACATGTCGGTGTATGTAGGGTGTTAATAATGATGAGAGCATGCCATAGCTCAACACATAACCTGGGCCAGGGAGTTCCCTTTCACCGGCCTCCACTGTAAGTGACCAAAGGCCGCTGTCTTGGTGAACCCCCCTCCCTCCCTCCCTCCTCCCCCGTCCCTCTCCCTTCTCCTCCCCCCCTCAGCCCCCACCCTCCTCCTGCACTCTCTCGCCCAGCGGGTTCAGCCTCACTCTGGCACGCGCTGGGGGATCCAATGACGTCACAGGCCAAACACACTCTCAACCACTCGCCTTACGCTCTCTCCCTCTCTCGCCGCTTTTCTATTCTGGGAAGCGGTGCTAGGAATAACCCCGTCTGTCCTCCCCACCGCCCCCCCCCACACAACACACACACGCACGCACGCACACGCACACACCTCCCTCCCTCCCTCCTCTCTCGCTGCGTCTCTTCTCTTGCCTCTGCGTCCTCCGACAGGAACAAGCCGCAAACGATAACTGGACTATTTACTCTCAACAACCCCTACACCCCAACCAACACACACACCACACACACACACACACACACACACACACACACCACAACACACCCACCACGTAAAGGCTCTAGGAGCGAGGCGCAGAAGCAAACCCCGAGAGCGGTCTTACTTTTCTCCTTTTCAACCTTATCATTTTTTTTCGCGATCGCTGCGTAGTTTGTCACATCCTGTCAGACGGGCTCGTCACGGACAGGCGAGGGCGAGAAAGACGCGTCAGCTGCTGGGGAAGGAGGCTGGCGCTCCTCGGGTGCTGTGCGCTCTCGGATGTCTAAGACGCGCCACGGTAAGAGCTGGACTCTCTTTCTCTCTGCTCGCTGCGGGGCAGTTTAACCAGCGGGACCCGCTCTGTGCACTCGGCCTTATTGGGATATGTGGGGAATACCCGGTCGCTTGCATGCAGATAGGGAATGTTGCGTAATATCCTGAGGAATTTGCACAGGCGGTGAGGAGCGAAGCGAGACCCGTCGCCCCTCGCCAAAGAGCCCCGCACGCTCCAGCCCGCACCAGCCGTGCTTGGGGAACTTTATCGTTAAGACTACAAGGTGTCGTGATCCGTGTACGTCCGTGGACACAGCGGCTGTGTGTGTCTGTATTTGTGTGTGTGTCTATGTGTGTGTGCGTGCGTTGTGTGTGTGTATGTGCGCCAGGGAGAAGGTGGGTGGGACATTGGCTCGTTCCGGGAATGTTCCATGACGTGTTAGCCGTCAGTGAAGAGGGAGGGGGGCGGCGGGGGGATTCTAGGGAGGATCTCCACCGGCGCTCGTCGTTGCAAGTCGCCCGCTCTAGGATGTCATTTGACCCGGCAGAACGTGTTGTGTTGTGAAACTGAGAGCAGACCGTGTTTTTCCCTTTTTCTAGTTGTGTAGTGAGCAAGCGCACTCTTGACAGGAATGGGAAAAGTAACTCATTCTGCCTGTTAACATTTTTTTTATTTACTGACGTTATCTTGTATTGCTAATTTGTTTATTATAATAATAAATATTGTTGTTTCACTTGTGGTTATTACACTTATTATTACAACTATTATTACAATTATTAATAATAATAATAATAATAATAATAAGAAGAAGAAGAAGAAGAAGAAGAAGAAGAAGAATCATCATCATCATCATCATCATAAAGCGATCAAATGTATATGCTATATTTAGTGTATATGCAATAAAACAGTCTGGATTTATCACAAGTGACATAACGACTGGGATAACGTAGGTCCCCACAGCCGGGATGTTATCAGGCGCTCTATAGTTTTTATGTAACGGTCCTACAAAAGAAAGAAACAAGTAAAACTGAAACTGCAGTGTCAAGTTCATTCCAGTTTTTACCAGATTTACCCTAATGTGGTTTTGTTCAGTCCACATGTAAAGCATGTCACAGCCCAGCTTGTTTGTCGATTTGTGTTCTGTTTACTCCTGGTGAACTGCTGTGTTCTCAACACAGTTTATTGAAAGTTAGGTTGGTTTGATGGATCTGACATCTCCATCATACCTTACAGTCCCACCTAAATGAGGAAACACAAAAATCTCAGAGTCAAAAGGACCAATGTAGCTGTTTATCTGACCATACAAGCAGGACTCCAGTATCTACACCACAGGGTGAAATAGCTACAACACAGATTTTAGAACAACACAGAGCTATTGCACTATATTCAAGATTCAGGAAGCAATCAGATAAAAAAAAAGTTCTTGACTTGGTCTTGGAAAATAACCTGAAGAGCACACATCTTGATCCTATTAGCATGTTTTTCTTATTATTCATGAACCCAATATGTGCACTGAGTCATCGCTCTTTATATAATCACAGTTAATACTATATGAGTATTTGACAACAGCCAAGACATGCGTTGATGTCTTCCCTAAAATCATGTCTAGTTTGGCTGGTGAAAGGCACAAAATGACCCACTATGTTCCCTCTGACATTGACTCATGTATGTCATTTTGTTCTCATCACTTCAGTTCCATCCATTAAGAAACTGCTGAGATGATGGGAGGCCTTGATTGATGCCTTTAAGCTTTTTTACTACAGTGTCATCAGTCACTACTATTCTGCCCTCACCATTGAGCTTTGACACATTTGGGTTGCTGATAAAATTCTCTGCATTGATTGGGGATGTGGCTCTGCAATTGCTTGGCAACACATATCTCTCAAAGCTTATGAGGATATCAAAGAGCCGTTGTTAAAGAAAGTAATGTGATTCAGGTAGGGATGGAATTGTCTTCTGGAATCCAAGAATGTATTGAGAGTCCAGTTTCTTGAACAAAGCAAGCCATTAATACACATCCTATTCAGTAGAATACAGTACCTGTCAAAATGCTGTATTTATCCTCACTGTAGTTGTTGTCAGTTGCACTGAATGTTGTCTTGTCTTGTCCCGTCTAGTTGCATTGTTGCTCCTGTTCTTTGTCCTGTCTGCACTCGTGATCTTATATTTCTGTTCTGTTCTTGTGTGGCACCATGGTCCTGGAGGCATGTTGTTTCGTTTCACTATGTACCAATATCACAAAAAACCTTCTTGACTTGACTCCTGACTTGACTTCAGTACTTTTATTTTCTACAGAAGACAAAAGTTTGTCTCTTAAGCTAGTGCACTTTCATTAAATGCACATTGGGCCATGTGCTGCTTGTTGCTGGTACTTTCTACACTTAAAAAAGGTTCTGTCCTGGTACAGAGATCTGTCAGAGATAACATGATCCTTACTGTCCAGTTGTATACCTTAAATAGTAAAGGTTTGCTTCATCCATTTCCCCAGGCATATTTGTATCTTTGTAACTTAACATTTCTAAGTAGGACAGTAAAATTAAAATCCTGTATCCAGGACAGGGTGTATAGAGTCAGTGCAACTAAAGAAATCTGGTACGTTTTTATTACAAGACATACTCTTAATGGTACCAGTTGAATAATGGCTAATATGTTCGCAAAGAGGCTTTCGTTTGCTTGGACTGATCTTGCTGCACAAGGCTTTTCTCACATTCTTTATGGCTAGTTTCTGCACCACAGTCTCTCTGCCTTGAGAATGCAGCAAAACATAACCAAGACGTGCACCAGTTGTGGTTAACTTTGCTAAGTTGTGCAGCAAAGTGTTTGTCTTGACAAAGGGATATGGAACTTGAGTGTTTTGCTAAGCGAGGCAGCTCTCTAAGGGAGTGCCACCAAGTAGATGCCTTTGGGTTAGGGTTTGGCCATGTCTTCCTTCATGCTTTGACTTACATGAATTCCTTTTTGCTGTTTGGACAGAAAATTTAGTCCATATATGAATTTAGGGTGGTATGTTAGTTTAGAACCAAGATGTACCACTTAGTTGGAATAGGTGGATGTCAAACAGAAGGGCCTCATTACACTGAAATTCTAGACGTTAATGCAAACTTTGACTTCTTGTTGATCTTTCATCAGCACAGAAGACCATAAAAGTAAAAAAAAACAAGTCTTTAAAAACAATTAAGTGATTTTATATGCAATCTTAGTCTGTGACACCAATAGAGAAAGAGAGCCAGGACGACATGATGGAGAAACTTGTGTCGGTGTGTGCATGTGCGCCGTTATCCCGAGGCAGTCTTGAAAGAGTGTCAAGTCGAGCCTCTGTCTTTATTGACACCTTGCCAGAATGTGAATGCTGCATGTGACGTCCTCGCTCGCCTCAGCTGCACAACAGGAAACACTCATGGCCTCCCCTCCTTCCTGCTTTGAAAAGGGAGGTAGTCTCTCGCTCTTTACACTCCCTCCCTCCCTCCCTCCCTCCCACCCTCTTTCCCTTGCTCTCTCATCTTTTTTTTCCTTTCGCTTTCTGCAGCAACGGGGCCAGCTGAGACCTACTTTAGCGTCTGCTTTTTTACCAGCAACCTCTGCCTGTCTACTCTTTCCCACCAATCAGCGTCTCTTCAGCATCCGCCTTCCCCTTCCTCGGCCAGCCGGCCAATCAGAGCCTGTCCGGTTATGCTGAAGGAACATGATCGGTCTGTTCCTCTTTTCTTGCTCTGCTCTTCCCCTGAGTGAGCGAGGTTACCAGGTTAGCCGGGGAAAGGGTGTGAGAGAGAGGGGAGGGGTATATACAGTAGGTGGGAAATATCCTCCTGCACTGAGTGTCAGTGGATTGGACTACATACTTTTCTCGCGACTGACACAGCAAAGCAGAGATTTAGAACCCCCCCTCCTTCCAGATCCCCTCGCAGCTGGAAGGAGGTGAAGGATGCTATGTCAGGTGGGCACTGGGGCAGTTGGTTTGGGGAAAAGTTGGGCACAGAAATAGCAGAGAGGAAGAAGGAGGGATACTGTAGTGAATAGTCTGGCAGAGTAATTGTCTGGTTCTCCATGGAACTGAGGTGATGGGGGGCTTTCATGTAGCCACAGAGAAAACTCAAATGGACACATTCTCTGGTGCCACCTGAAGGATGTAGGGTGCTGCCCTCATTACTTCAAGCTATGTCTGTAGCCCTCTCTTCATATTGACAAAATGATAAACCTAAACAGAAGCATTTCTCTACTGGCCTCATGTGAAGTCTTTGTGTTTATGTGTTTGTGTGTGTGTGTGTGTGTGTCATTTGTTTAACATCCCCACCCCCTCTGTCTCTTACAAACAGGCTGTGTGAGGAGGGTGCGTACCTGGATTAGCTTGCCTCCAGGACGACTGGCAGAAGAAGCTGCAGGTAAAGTTCCCTCTACAATATACAATATAAATGTGGTTTTTTTCGTCCTCCATTCATTCCTTGTATGCAGCGAATGCTTCTTGTCTCGGTGTCCTCTCAGGTTACCTCTGACCCATATTACTGTAAAGCTGATGGATTTTATTTTTCTGCTGCACATTGTGTTACAATTTTGGCACCCGGACCAAAGTTATATGAGCGCTCGCATTTTCGGTTTCCAGAGAAAAAAAAAAGTAACAGCAACAACTTAGAGGTTTCTTCAGGGCCAGTTTATCACTGACCATTTCAAAGTAGCAACTGACACGATCATGTTACAGTGACTTTCGATGTCAGATCACGGTCATTTAGCACCTAAGAATGCCTGTGTCAAGCTGCAGCCTCTAAAGATTGTTAATGGATGTGAATAATTCATTTCCAGATAGCCGGTGTTGAGTAATTATTTGTAATGATAACAATGATTATATTGGAAAGAGACTGAGTCAAGGGAGTTACTATAGGGGTAAACATCTACACTTATTTTCAAAACTTACAAGAGCTTTTTAAAGAATGAGAGCTAGTACGAGGAAAAAACTGAAATATTTCTGACCGCCATTGTGCAGAGTGCTGCTGTACTCCCGTGGAAATTGTCAGTCAAGAGTTGTATCTTGTTTTTAAGGCTGAAGAAGTATGGTGTGTGTCACTGGACCTCATATTGATGTTATTTGGCTTTGTGGCATGTACCACTCTCCTTTTCTCTCTAAATCTATCTCTCTCTTCTCTCACTCTGGCGTCAGACCCTGCAGGCATTGCAGGAACAGGCACTTTCTACCTGGGCTGTATCTCTTTGAATAAGCCATGTACAGAAATAGACATGCAAAAAACACTGCTATCAGCCCCTGAGGTTAAGAGTGGCCCCGCACACACAGCCGCAAGCGAATTGTCACTGCTTGGAGGCCGACAATAGAGGAAGCATGTTCTACCGGTCTTTATCTGAGCGTGTGTATGTACGTGTATTGTTTTTATACATTTTCAGCAATGCCCAGTCTTAAAAAATATAGGCAGAATTCACAGTGTGACCAGCAGAATGGTCCTTTATCTTTTTCAAAATCGGCAGGTTTCATTTTTAGGGTGACAATGGAGTTTTTTTTATGTGGTAGTGATGCACCAATACAGGAAAAGAAGACGCTGATGTATGATATTATTTATGTACATATCTGCCGAAACTGATACCAGTGCACAAACATTTATAGCGTGTAGAAAATGGGACCATCTAACTCTACTGGCATTACAATCGAGTAACTTTACCAAGTTTACAAATGCAGTTAAACAATAGAATTAATAGAATTAAATTCAGATATGTTCGCACAGTAGGCCAGTGGTGCCACTGTTGCTCTGGAGTACATATATTATCAGAAATTTCAAATCAATACATCTTTTTGATGCCAACATGTTTAATACCAATGGGACTCCAGTGTCATAATGCATTCTTACATTTTGGCTTCCAGTGTTAAGATAATGATTCGCTTAATCAATCTATAGATTAACCTGTTAACCCTCCTACAATTTTTCCCCGACTGCTGTACCCAACTTCAAAAGCTCACAGCTCCCTCATGC
>JBBPCY010000156.1:14356126-14423889 GCA_037974405.1 Brachyalestes nurse | reverse complement strand
ATTTGGCATGAAATGTTGATGGAGCAGTGAATAGGTTCAGTGCACAGCAAAATGGCATGACAAAGTCATTTTTTTTATTTGGCTTTTAATGCGATTTGGAAAAGAGTTCTTCATATGTAGGCAGTACATGGGATGTTAGCATCTTCTTGACGCTTGATTTATTGCTTTGCTGCTTTTGCATTGAACTGTACAGGATCTGCCTGAACACGGAGCAGGCATTGTGAGTATGCTGCTGGTTGTCTTGTTGTGAGTGGAACTCTGCCTTGTGTTGTTATTCACCTTTGCCAGCGGTTAAAGGAACATTTTGGTCAAAAACACTTTGATAGCAAGTCTGCACTAGCTCTTTAAAACGTTTTCTACATTACCTTTTTGTCATACAGCAGAAATGACAAGGGCGAAATTCTGTCCGTTTATAAGCACTCTGAAATACTGTGCACTGTTTTTGTAACAGTGTCAAATGTTCATCAGTAGTTTTTGAACAGTCACAATTGCATACCTGCTACTGGTAGGCCTGCTTGAACTTTTGACCTCTTTCATAAAACAGTCTGAACAGGTATAATCAATTGGTATCTGACTGTGAATGCTCTCGATCAAACCACTTAACCCTCACTAGGGTTGCAAGTACCTAGAGCCTATGCCATGGTCTATGGGCATGAGGCAGAGACTCACCCTGGGCGGGGCACCAGCCCACTGCTGGGCGCACACATCCACTCACATGGTCAATTTAGAAACACCAATTCACCCGACACAAGTCTTTGGACAGTGGGAGAAACTGGAGACCCCAGAGGAAACCCACACCACCACGAGGAGAACATGCAAACTCCACACACACTAGGACCCAGATTCGAACCCCAACCATGGAGGTCTGATGCACAGCACTACCCCTGTGCCATTGTGGGTACTGTCACAGGATGTCTTTGTGTGTGTGTGTTGGTGTGTGTGTTGGTGTGTTTGTGTGTATTGTGGTGTCACATTGAATTCTGCCTGATGCTCCTCATGCCAACAGGGCAGGGCCAAAAGGTCAGAACTGCCAGCACAGCAGCCACAGCCCTCCTGAGAAAGGTGCTGTTTTTCACCTGCACCTGGAATACCAGTGTGTGTGCAAGTATGTCTTTCATGCAATACCAAAGCAAATGTTAGATTTCATTGCATAAGCTACACTGCTTGTTTGGGGCATCTACAATGAATTGTTTCTGTGAAACACTTCGTTGTCTCCCAGGCCTTTAGAGAAGGGTAAAAAAGTAACAGGAGTTAATGTTGCTGGAGTGTTTACAGTCACCTATGCCTGCAAATCATGTAGAAACCACTTTCTGTTAGCAGCCAGATTTACCTCAAGCCTTAGAAGCCTACAGTTATCATGTTCTCTTTTACAGTAAATACACAATATAAGTTTTGTTCTAAGGGTCAATGAGAACTATGCTTTCAACTTCATTCATCATTGCCGGAGTGGACGGACTCCATCTGAATCGCCACAGGGATTCCAGAACCCTGTCATTGGCTGGAACTGGAGGGCTTTTGCATGCTATTGGCCAGCACTCCTCTTTTGTGTGGCCCCTCAGTGCAGACAATGCATGAAACCCGCCTAAAGTAGCAACACATATTCAGTTACTATGGGAACCCTGTCTGAACTGTGCTTTGTCCTTGATGGAATCAGTTGGAGAGAGGAGTTGTGCTAGCAGAGCTGAGAGGAGAAAGAGAGGGAAAGAGATGGAGAAAGGGAGAGCGTGAAAAAAGCTTGAGAGAAGTAACTGTGGCTAAGGATGTGTAGCAAAAGCATTTTGGAAAACAAGAGCAAGCTGACATGTGGATGTCAACAGCAACTCCACAAAACAGATGTGCTTTTGACCCGTAACAGTGATATCCATCTGCCTTTTTTCATTTTGTGTATTGATGTATCTGTTTTGATTGAATACATTTAGAATTTTATACTGCCCCAAGATAACTGCCCTTATTGGTTTTCAAACATCTCTGGCCAACAAGTCTTTGCCTCTTTCCAGCTAAACAGTAAAGGGCTGCCTGAGCATCCATAAGTGTTTCTGCTTAATACTGAACAGAACACACCCACACACCATCCTTGCTTTTGTAAGCACACAACACACATGTATGCACATGATGGCAAAGGCCAATCGACTTTTTGGGAAAGCCAGCGCTGGAAAAAGGCCACATTGTTGTGTTCTAGCTGAACTAACCTGAACAATCCATACTTCATATACAACACCAGCTGATACACAGATTATGCCATTTTAATCAAATGATTTGGGGAAAATATGTAATAGCGATTTTGACCAATATTGCAACTGCGATTTAAAACTCTATTTAACTCCATAGGCTTTGTGGTCACTTGCATAAAACGTCCTAAGAGAAGCTTGTCTTTAATCTCTATACCTTTAACGTGCCTTTAATGTCTCTTCAGGAATATGTTTAAGTGGAAAATGAAAAACGTAGATTGACAATTCAGTTTTGGACCTACATTAAGCATTTAGACCTACAACATTCTTGTTCAAGCTGTTTCTTCACCTTTTGTCTTTCACCCTATAACCTCTGGGATAGGCTTCGGCACCTCCGTGGCCCTGGTTAAGGATAAGCGGTTCAGATAATAGATGTGTAGATGGATGGATGGATAGTAAAATAATAACAAAATAAAAAGAGAGTTTTTGTGATTTGAAAATAGTACTAGGTGATTGGAAAAAAGGTTTGATTTTCAGCACTAACTGTGTATGTGTAATTTCTAATACATTATTGAAATAGTTTCATAGGTCTCTCCTTATTAAAACACATAAAGCTCTATGGCCTGCACATTTAGAATTTGTTTTTTTTTTTGCTTGCTTGTTTTTCACCATAAAGCTTCTTTCTGAGCTGAAGAGCAGTCTTTTTAAAAAAGTGCCCCAAAGGGTTCTTTAAGCAATGCTATAAAAGAACCCTTTGCTTCTTTGAAGAACCATGTTTGAGAAAGAGATTTATTCATCCTAATTCTTATAACATGACAGTTCTTTCCCAGTGATAGTGGTAGTGCAGGACCAGGTTAGGTCATGGTGTTCATAAGCCACCAGAGCAGTTGGCAGCTATCTGGGAAAACTCAGAGGGCTATAGGTGAAAACAGGCATGTAGATGTGTCCATAAGACTCTTTTTTCCATCCAGCACAGCCACAGAGCAGTCATCACAAAACTGCTGTCTCTGTCTCTATCTCTCCCAACCTCTCTTAGTGTGCTGGCTTCCTGATAACAGCTGCATTTGAATTTGAATAGTGCAGGGTCAGGGAGCAGGCTCTGCGAACTGCAGCTTCCTGTAGCGCAGGGGTTGCGGTGAGCGGCGTGTGTCCGTAGTCAAAGCACATGGAAAACAGTGAGGCGAAGGAGAGACAGGCCGAGCCGACCAGGAACTGCCCTGCCTTTTTTCTCCCACGGGCTTCAGCGCCTTTTCATTTCCTCCTCTCTGAACCATGCAAATGACACTCCGGCAAAAGGGCTGCCGATGCGCCCAGCTGTAGCCTAGCATGCTTCCTGTTGGGGGCTGTTTGAGGTGTGTGCGTGGGCGCGCTTATGTTTTTTTACATTTGTATGTGCAGCAGAGGAGTTGGTGCTGATGGAGAAGGGCAAGCTGAATGAGAATGAAGTGTTAACACTCATCCAACCCTTTCAACACACAGATGTATGTATGTATTTAGAAGTTTAGCCCTCTTTTTTCCAGAGCAACTTGTAGTGGTAGGCTAATGCAGCTCTAGGATATTTTTCCAAGGATTATTACTGGTAGAACTTTGGCTTTCCTGCACGGATGGAGTATCAAACGTCCAGTTTTATGGATGTTGGCATTGTCTAGTAACTTACTCACACATAGCTCAAGGAGCCTTCATAAGTGTTAGCACTGGAAGCACTCATAGCATGACTATGACTGGCTGCAACATTAATTGCCATGTTGAGTATCCCTTCATACTCTGCTGGGCTTTCTTCTCTAGTGTCATCTACTAAGTCACTCTGGGTACAATACAGTTTCAAGAGCTTACAAAGACACACATCTTACCCCTCTTGAGCCTAATCTGTTACCTCATCTAGTGGCAGAGATATTTAATCCCTGCCATTGAAAGATGTCATTTTGAGGTATTAGTTGATATTATTGTGATGCTTACTCTAAAGCCTCTTATGGCAATTGATTTTCCTGAAAATGGAGGAAAGTTGGTGAAAACAAGGCCGCTGAGGAAGCAAGAGGGAGGAATTTGTCTGTTTTCTTTCATCTCTCTCTTGCTCTCTTTCTGCGCCTTTCAGTGGTAGAACAGGTGATGAATTGTGCCGGCAGAAGTTGGTGCCAACAGTTGCTTAGCAGGTAGGTGGGGCTGTAGTGGAGTAGCGGTGTGCTGCTGGCAGGGGAGCAGCTGCAGCAGGTGGGTGAAACGGAGCAGACGCTCATTCTCCTCCAGTCTGCCCACGCGCCACTCATGCTTCTGAGGAGCTGCTCAGAGCCCTTGCTTTCACCTCCCAAGCGCAAGAAAGGGTAGAGGAAAGGGATACGAATAAGACAGTGATGCATCTTCTGCAATGTGTCATGAATACAATCACACCTGTCACACCTAGTTTCTTAAGTATAGCACAACAGTAAAAGCGAAACAATGTTCTTTAGGGCATGTTAATGAAAGAAAATTGAATAATTTTTTGTTATTAAAATCCTCAAAAGACATAAATGCTGTAAGAGTATGATGTGTTTTGTGTCCCATTTCTAGTTTTTGTTATCTTTACCTCTGTTTGTGAAGGAAATATTTGTACACTACCCAGCACTAAGCACTTATTTATCCACGTGCTTTCTTTGTCATGGCCGTTCCATTAATGAAGATGATACCACTGCCAGTTTTAGGTCTGGCCCACTGGGAAGTACACAGAGGAGCTAGGCCACCCCATCGCCTTCCCACTGAGAGGCCCGCTGTGAGCTGAGTGTCTGTGATTCCAGGCTACTAGCTAGCCCTCCTAGGTCATTAATTGGAGCTCTCCGTCATTAGCAGCCCCTGTGCTGTTTCACAGGAGCTGTCCTTCATGCTGGTTAGCAGCGAATTAAGCAACGACATGGGAGCCGAGTGGCACGCCTCTGTTGACACAAATTATCGGCCGATGACACTCTAGCCTCCCTGCAATCAAGAGGGGCACTTGCGATTAATTAGCACCCGGCCTCTGTGCCTGGAGAGCGGACCATAAGGGGCCCTCAGATGTTTGCTCTCATTAGGTCAGCACTGCCAAGTGAATGAGAGGGCACACAGGACATATATTAGTCTCTGACAATAAAAACTGAATCAATCATTTTACTAATGTCAAGTTGAGACATTAAGTGTAAAGTGACCATTCTGTCATACGTGAACAGACCACAGCACACAGTGTTTTTGGGTATGGTACCTTGCTCAAGAATACCTCAGAGGTGCCACTAACAGACTTTCTGACTGCAGGGTGAACACCCTAACCACTAGGCCACCAGCTGTTTGGTCATTTTGACTTTGAACTCCCTAAAGAACTATGTTCAGAAAAGAATGTGAATCTTTCAAAGCTTTAAAGAACCTCCATTTAATGTAATGCTAGTGTAATATTTCTAGAAATTATTCTTCAATGTATTTACAGAAATGGTACTTCATGCAACCCTCTTAGTCTTAGTTATCCTTGCCCAGAGGTATTGGAGTTTGATCCTTGAGGTTTTTTCAGAGGTGTAAGCTACTTCTAATTAACCGACAGAACACACAAAGACCGTTATAATCCGGTGTTCCTCCCTGCAACTGAGGAAAAGGAAAGTCTGCTTCACAATACTGCATAGACTGCTTGGGAATGTTTTTATTAAAAGTGCCATCCCCACACAGAGTCAGGTGAAGAATGGCCTGCCTAATCTTTGCCCTGCTCCAATTTACAGCTAGGATTAATGGTAGGTGAGGTTAATTATGGCACACATATTAAAGCTCATTGTTCTCACTGAACATGGAACAATGGAGGAAGTTGATTACAGGTGCTCGGAGGCCTTACGCATAAAAAGCCCTGGCATGAATCTTTTCAAGATACCTGGCCTCAAAAAGAATGTCTTGAATGGTGTTTTATAAGTGACCCAGCGCACAGTATGCCTAGGAGTCAAAGTCTATAATGTCCTGATGGTACCCAGAAGGTATTACTCATTCTTTCCGCAGGTGGAAGGATTCCTCCATTAACTTAAATCGCCCTTCCAGGCTAAAACTGTAGATCACATAATAACACGTTTGATAGAGGAGTAGAAGAGAGCCTTTCCACAGCTCTGGTCAGTCGGTGCATGTGAGATGGATGTGACTCAACAAGCTGCAGTGACTCTTGAGTATCAAACAAGGACATGGGGTTGAAAACAGCACTGGTTAACTAGAACATCTTTTTTTCTCTAAGCAGGCCACTAATATATGCGCTTGTACATTTGATGCGCACCAAAACATCACTTGGGGGGGAGCGGACTCTCCTCCATCTTTGAGCTGGCATCCCTTGATCACCATGCTCAGAGGCTTTTTCAGCCGCCCTGTTCCGCGGCACTTTGTGTCAGAGGCTCTGACAAGTGCAGCCGTTTGCGCTGTCTACGCCTCGCGCTGCTTCAAAGCGGGAAGCTGTCTGCTTCCGTGCATTGATCCCCACTCCCCCCGATTTGGTGGAAAAAAAGAGAGGCAATATTAGTAAAAGAAGCCACAATCTTGACATGTATCAAAATAACACGGCGCTTTTAAGGGCCCACCAACTGAGGAAGGATCCTTGAAAGAAGTACACAGGCGTAGTAGCGACGCTTCACAATGTATTTGTTTGAACACCGCCGGTTGTGATCGGATGTTTTGTCGTTGCAGCAGCAGAAGAACGGGCCTGTCAAGGCCTCCGCATGACAGGAAGCTGCATGAAAACAGAGATGTTAGTTTGGTGACAGAGAAGACAAAAAAAAGAAACAAAGAACAATACCAGGACTGATACTCCTGCCTCTCAGCGGAGTGATGAAAGTGATCTGTGCTAACAGAGTGTTTTTGGCATCACTGGAGAGTGTTTACTTGTTCTAATCCATCTGGTCTGAATCACAATTTGACACTATTAGCTCCCTTTTCTGCTTCGCAAGGGGCGGGGGAGCTTTGTGGCAGCACATATTCCCACTGCAATCTTTGTCAGAGGCTTGCAGCGGTCAAGTTAAGCTTAACCTTGACATTGACCCAATGTATATGAAGAGGTGTTGCTGCTGTTTTACATAATTACATAAAGGTAAATATCATCATACATCGTTTGTTACAAAAGGAATTATATTTGCATCTGCACTTTCTGTTTGGTTCAATTAGAGCGGCATTATACCATATTTGTGGTTCTGAGTAATCAGACATACCAGCACTCTTTTCTCACTGCATGCAATAAAAGTGAAGCAATTCATCAAATTTTTAAATAAAAATCATGTGATGAAAAAACACGTGAATGCTGAAAGGATTTGATGACATGCCATCAGACAGATTCTGGGGCTGCTCAACCAAGAGGTTCATTTAGAGGAACGTTCGGTGCTGTTTCTTCCCCTGGTCTTGGTTTCCTCTTGCGGAAGGGTTGCCACCTGCTTTGGTGTGATGTCAGCGATGTCTCTTTCCCTCCACTCAACATGTGGTGTGAAGTAGGGCGGCTGAGTGAGAGGAGGTGTTGCTGGTGCTTTTGCTCGCACATGTACACACACACACACACACACGCGCTCATGTACGCATGCACGCGCACACGCACACACAAACACAAATACACTCACACACACACTGTATTGGGAGAGCTGAGGAAGTGTGAGCTGCCAGTGTCAGGTCTGTACTGCTCCCAGCGGCCCACGCTGCATACACTCAGCTTCCTGCCTGAGACTGCAATCTGCTCTCTTATGCTTCGTACTCTGTGTATGCGCGTGCAACCGTGCATGAAAAAGCCAGTCTTCCTCAAGAACGGCAGGTGCAGAAACCACGAGACTGAGCTAGCAGCAAGCCTTTCAGCCTCCCAAAAAACAAAAAAAAAGATTTCACTCACCTCGAAGCAACAGGGAGCGAGGACAAGGGAGCGGATCTCAGAAACGTGCCCAATTTTGCTACCTATGCTTTTTTTTTTTTTACCTGATCTTCTCTTTTGAAACCTTTTCTGAACCAAAATAACTTCACCCCTGCTCACTCTCTCCTCTTTACCCTCTAGCCACAACAGATTGTGCTGCAATGTGGGCTTGTTTTAAGTGCGAACGAAGCACTGATCCTGAAGGACTGGATCTTGGCAAGGCCTCGCCGGTAGCAAGGCAGGAGGGAGGGGAGGTGTTTCACTTCATCTCAGTCCTCTTGCTTTCTTCAGCCCATCTGTGTGCTTGGCAGTGGCCATTATACCCGACATCACTAGTCTCCCAGCTCACCTTCTAATTTAGGCCCCTCTAAGCGCATCCGCTTTTCTGGTTTCCATGGTGCCCAGGGCTGGGGCTGTCGCAGCCTGCCAGTTTGCTTGTGTGCCATATTCCAGCACCACTTCTTCCTGAAGCAAATTGCTTTAGTGTCCTGCAGCACCATGTGCTCCAACTTGCATATTAAAAACAAAACAAAACACCCAGACACATGTCAAAAATGTAGCCGATGAATCTGCTCTCCTCCATTAATCGCAGTTTGTTCATAGGCATCATATACGCAGGGGTACATGTCTCCATCAGTTTTTGTAGTGGTCCACCCCCTTCAACACCACTTTCTAAAAGCTCAGTTATTTTTGCGACTAAGTGCCAAAGCACGTGGTATTTTCCACGTTTTGAAACCTCACTGCTCAGTGAGGCTTTCCTGTCACGTCCTTGAAGCAAAGAATATTTGAAGGACACATTTGTTTGTTTCTTTTCAGTAATGGATGGGTTAATAGAACCTGCTGCTGTATAAATACACTTTATTTTGAGACCTTTTCGCATAGCTGTACCTTATTCAAGGAGATGGAGCAGCATTGCGTAAGTGTAGGTCTGAAACTACAGATTCTTCAGGTTCTGCAGTTCATAGCATGAAATGTTTAAAAAACGACAGCCCCTCAGGCCTCACGCCTCCAGGCGACAAATGTGCTCAGCCCACCAATAAAAACAAGAAGTAGTCCCCAGCCCTTTTCAAACCATATTGATGGTTGTGGATATCTCAGTGCTGTTGTTGCATTCATTTGAACAGGTAAACACATAAAGAGCTTGATTTAAATGCCGCTAAGTCAATTTGAGTAAAGGAATAGCTTGCCCAAACATGCTTATGTGACAACCCTGAATGTTTAGCCACCGAATAGCATATCATTTGCATTGGGCAGAATTTTAGCAATCACGGAATAGATGGTGATCTTTACCAGGAAACATCTATAGTTTGTTACTATTTTTGTTTACTTGTAGTTCAGTAGCTACTGATGTATACTGTCAGAATGACTTAACAATTCCAGGGAAGAAGAAGTGAAAAAATGTATGAGAGGAAGCAGTCAAATCTTCTCATTTGCAGCTGGACTCTAGGTTTGTGTAATATGGCAGGAATAAACATGACTCACTTGCTTACTACACGTTAGACTACCAATAATTTTCTGAAGCTAAGTTATTATGCAATGACTAAACAGATTTCAATGCATCACTTAATGACTGAAACAGTTATTTGTAGTTTTCTTAACTGTTGTGATTTGATTGTCATAAGGTTGAAAGGCTCATGTGCATTAGCCTTAAACAAAAATGCTTAAGTGGTGTTCAGTTTTTTCATGCCTAACACCACTACAGCTCCTGAAACCTAGCCAGATAAGCACGCTTCTTGTTTAGTTACAGTATGTGTTGTTTTTGAACAACACAACAACTCTGTAGACATTTGGGGTCCACTCTAAGGCTAGACCATGGCTTGGGTGTCACATGGTGCGATTTAAGGGTATAATTTATTCTATTTTTCCTTGTTCTGAAGAGCTACTCTGGATGTATAAATAACTAAGCAGTAAATTCACAATACACAAGACTGTAAAAAAACCATGAAGTGGTAGAGCAGTCTATGCTGGGGCAAAGATGGCCAAGAAGACGTATAAAAGATTTATATTATATATATATAACATTCGTTAAATGTTTATATTGGTATATTGTGCTTTGGAGACTAGACTGGGACCACCACACTAATTGACTGCCCAGTGATTGATGGACAGCAGCTACTCCTGGGTTGGACAAGTTTTACAACGACATAGTCCATCTTAGTCAGCCTTTTAATCTGGACACTGCTTATGTAGTGGCTCTAATCGCATGTTGTAGGAGTCCAGGCTTGTCCAAGCTTGCACTTTTTGCCATTTTAGAATGCATTTTGAGGTGGAGCATAATAGGTTAACTACTACCAATTATAGAAATTGTTGTTTGCACCAATTACCATGGCCTTTTTGAGGCACTGAATCCTGGCAGAACAGGATTGTGAGGAAAACCCTGTTGTCTGTTTATATGTGATCTGTCAAACAGCATTGGTTTGGGTAAACGGGATTGGGCTCAAGAGAGAGGTTAGAGAGTTGCCGTCTGGAATCAGGCGAGTCTCCTGCTGCTTGCGGGAGTGCTTTATCAGCTCAGGCAATCTGCATAGTGTAAATACACAGCCCTGGACGCCCGGCAGCACTGGAGTGAATTGATTTCCTCTGGCAGGACAGGCGCTGGCTCTCGTTGGTGAGAGCAGTCAGGCGCCCAGCTCTGTGAATGATTCTTTCCTGCCACTGAGCTGTATCAAAGCCGTTTCACACCCCCTTCCTTTACTATTTATTACTCTTTCTCCTCCTCTCACTCCTCCACTCTGGCTCTATTGGTTGTTTATTTTTTCATTGTTTCCTCCAGACACTCACACACTCTATCTGTGTTATTTTTTCCCTTCTCCTGCTAACTCTCACTGGATATGCTGTCATTAGACTAAGCATTTACAGATTCTCCTTTCCTCTTCTTTCCTCTCCTTCTCTTCCTCCCCTTTCTTCTTCTTCTCTCTTCTTCTCATTCTCCTCATGCTCCGCCTCCACCTCCTCTTCAACATCTTCTGACTTTCTCTCCATTTTTTCCTTTCTCTCTTTTCTGCTGGTGAATATGATCACTGACACACATTTGCATAGTAAAATAAAACACAAAAAATGTCTTTGGGTTAAAGGTAATGGATGTGTCTGGAGTCTCTAGTTGGATCTCACATAAAACAAGCTTTTCGATGACAAATAATGCAGTATGGCTTTGCAGAGCTGAGCCTACATGAAATTGTACAACAAGCGAACTCTGAAATGAACCAGTTTTGTCAAATATATAGGAATTATACATTCGATTGATCTCAAAATCTGAAAAGAATATAGTAACTTCTGTCTGTAGCGACTCACCTTATATGTAATTTTGTAATGATTAATTAATGGCATTGTCACATAGTGCATTTCTCTCCATCACCTGATGTCATACATGGATCTGGGTGAGGACATGGGAGGCTGTTCCGGCAGCCTCCTGCTGTTCCCTCAGTCTCGCCACTCTGCGGATGGGCTTGGGGAAAGGACCTAAATTTAGCAGCCCTCCTTTCTCTGTTGTTGCATGCTGTGTGCTGCTTAATTAGCTGTTGCACACATCATAGCAGAGCCAGACTCAGGCAGCGGATGCATTATATAAGTTGGTTATATAATCCAATACATATTTCATGTTGTTCGGCACAGAAAGGAGTCCTTCGCTGTGAATGAGGACAGGAATAGGTGACAGAGTCAAACGAAGGCTTGAGGTTACATTCAGTCACTTAAACGTCGGCGCACAGGGTGACACTAAATACAAGCGGCCCTGGGGTAATTGCAGCTTGTATCACTGCGACCGCAGCAGCAGCTCACCATGGAATTTCGCCAAAACAGACAACACATAATGGCCTGAATATTCAAGTGCTTTTGCGTCGTGATGTAATATGTCTCAGAACTTGTGATATTACCTAACCCTAGAGCTTGGGAATATGGCAATATGTATTGCTTGATTACATCACATTCTGTTTCTGTTTGCTTTTCTAAACATATTGTAATTGAAGTAATTGCAGTGTGTAAATCATCCATCCATCCATACAACTATCCATCCATTATCAGAGTCACTTATTCTTATCCTTCCAACTTAATCAATTGTGATTAAAAATTTTGATATATTGCGAATAGTGAAAATGATCGTGAAATAATGTTTATTAACAACAATTAATTATTCTTATTAATGAATAATTATTATCAGTATCATCAACATGATTTCACTATCATGAAATAATCAGCATTATATCATGAGAAAGTATCATGATATCCTTTTTTCCACTGCTTCAGCCCTTGAACTCAAGCCTTATTATTTAGTTACTCTTATCTTAAGGGTCCATGTTGTTAAGATGTAATCTGCTATAGCATCCCTTGAAAATTGATGCTGACACTTGACTAACTGCAAAAGTTCTAAGCGAGTCATTTCTATTCGCAAAGGCCCCTGGCATAGCACCAGATTTCACATATACTGGACAACAAGACAACAAGACAGCAATAACCCCCAACCCAGGAGATAAGTTCATTGAACTTGGGTTACCAGAATGTAAAACAGATTTTTGTTCTGATAACTTCTGATAACTACTATCTACTGTATGCTTTTGTATTATTTGTTTTGACCTTAATACAAACAGGAAAAAGATCAGAGTTGCAGGCTTGAACCAGTTCATACAGGATGTAAATTGTATGTAAATATAATTCCTGTGTAATAAGTTATAAAAATATGCAATTACATTTAAATAGTATAGCAAAATATGAAAAAAAGACTTTCTTCTAAATAAAGTGTAACTGCAATAAAGTAAGCTTTGCAGCTTCGAAGCTGATTTCAGACAGACCCTTGTAACATTTATGGCATTGACTACGTTGACACTGGATCTTGTCTAATGGTGTAGAATGGACTTGTGAGAACTGCAGGAGGCCTGAGGTTGTGGAGCTGCAGGGCTTGTTGTGGAATATGGCAGGGCGCTCTGGGGGAGAACTTGTGACCAGGCCACTGCTGTGTGAGAGGATCGCATTTCCACTGAGATCTACTGTAGCGCGGCTCGCTGACAGTGCCTCGTTTATTCCCCCTGGCAAACTAGTCATGTTTGCCATCCTCTCGGCTTACAGAGCCATTTAGAACCAGAGTAAATCATCCATCTGGAGGAACTGGGTGCCCAGGCATTCAGCAGTATTTTTTAACAAGCCTTATTCCATTCAATTCAATGTTATTTATGTTTTATTTATACAACCAATGTTAACACAAAGCAGCGCTACCAGATCCAGGTGGAAGCCCCTATTGGGCAAGCCAAAGGCGAGAAGAGACAAATAAAAAACTCCCTAAAGCTTGGGAAGAACCAAGACTCAAAAGGGGAACCCATCCTTTATCTTTTGGATTGTCTTTATTTGTTTATAGTTATTGCAAAAACAATGACAATGTAAAATGTCAGGTTAAATGTCAGGATTTCGTCTTGGGCATGGTGACGGATAGCTGTCACTGCATGACAAATATGGTACAGATTTAGAAGCCCAGGACAAGCTTAGCTGCTTATTCAGTGAACTTTCCAGAGCTGCATGTCTGAGATGGTGGGGAAGTCCATGGGGCAGTCTATTGTATTTTTAGAAAGGGTCAGACAGTGTCATTCAGTGCACATCCAAGAGCAAATGCTCAAGGTTTGACCTCTGCAAATGCACAAAACTAAAGCCCAGTAAAGCACATTTAACCTTACCCCTGAAGAGGATATATTTTTGTTCTCCAAGGATTATTATGGAAGTACAGCCCGCCCATATAGTGAAAAACCGCAAAGTGTAAACCCTAAATATGCCCCCAAATATGCTCCCAAAACACTTTCATTTCATTTTAAGCTTAATGCATTACCTTTAAAGAAAATGTAAAGGTAAACCCGTATCCGTACTATACAGTTTACACTGAACTGCTGTCTCACACCGCTAGAATGTATATACAGATGTTACCCTTGTATAGACTGTACTGTAATTCATGCACGCATGTTTTCTTTGGTATGCGCTGTTGTTTTCTTTGGTATAAGCAGGTAAATACAGTAAAATAAATAAATTTAGTTTATAGTAATAAAAATACAGGGCTTCAGGAAAAACAAAACAAAAAACATTAGAAGATCTGAGACGCTCCACGGGGAAATTCTGGACTTCAGCTGCATCAAAGGGCAGCAGCCAAACAGCAGCAAGGAGGAATAAATAGCGTTCTCGGATTTCAAACCCCCCGCTACTTTCAAACCTCCCTCCTCTGAGTAGAGCGGTATTTCACCATCCCAAGACGCGCTTTGTGTTCTCTCAACCGTACCAAAAAATAGTAAAATATAGTTTTTTTTATATGGAAATGTTGTTGGATTTAATGTTTAATGTTGATGTTACAAAATTAGTCAATTATATTTCTTAATAATTTAGCACTAAAATGGTTGAAAATGTATATAATGCCACGAAAAAAGCTGTGACCCCTGGGCCTCGTCCACCACGCCCCCTTGTCCTTGTGCTGGTTGTTTATGTTTAGGCGTGGTGTAGAGCAGCGTTCTGTTCAGGTATGTCTGATTATCTTGCTAGTTCAGTTCTCCGAAAAAATCCGCAAGAGACTGAAGCCGCGACTGCTAAAACGCGTATAACCGGGGGTTACTGTATATCCAAAGTGATTCTGTTTTAGAGGATATGCATCACATATTTCATTTAAAATAGGCACCTGTTTTTTTTTCAATCTCTCTTTTTAGTAAGGACATTTTTACATGGTTTCTACTGGATGTACAAGCTACAAATAGCTCTTAATTGGTCAACATTAAAAGCTGCTAGATCTCAGATTATGCAATCTGCTGTTAAAATGGCACGGCTGTACATTGAAATTCCATTGACTTATCTTTGCTCAAGAATGTGGCTGACATTTTCCTTTGCATCCTTGGGCTCAAAAGGGTCGCCGAAGCAGTTAAGCTAATTTTGTCTGCCAATGTTCTATTTGCTGTAATTATTGGGAAGTGGAAAAATATCATTTGTCAAATTACCCTCATCTAAGGTCATTTTCATTTTCCCCTGGCCTCTGGCTGATCCTCCAGTGCTTTGTGACTGGCCCAGGATGCCGAATGAGAGTGAGCATTCAAAATGTGGAATGAGAGTCAGTGTTGTACTCCACAAGAGTGGTGCTTGTTATGCTCCAAAGCACGGCAGAGTAGTAGTCACCTGTGTGGCTACGTGCGTAAGCGCTGGACAGCCTAGGGGCATTAACGGCAACAGGGGGTCTTCTGTTAGGGAAGACCCTAGTGGTGCTTGTTCCCAGCATGGGCCAGTCGATCTGATTCAGAGCCAGAGCTTAAAATGGTCCTGCTTGTCTGGCCCACTGCTGTAAGCTGACACTGCATCAGAAGGGTACAGGGCGTTGAAGGTTGCTAGGGCCGGGACATGAACTATGGAGTGTATTTTTGATGGGTGAGGCCAGGTGTCAGCCTCCATGCCAACAACAGGTGGGGCACAATGGTTACTTTAACTTTGATTTACAGAAACTCATTGTCATTTTGGGACATTTCAGCTTTTTTGCCCTCATTGCTGCATTGAGGTAATGCAGTGTGATCCTGAGATAGTTTGTCACAGGTTGCAGGTTAAATGTTTAAATATGTAGTAGGCTTCACAGTTAAGTAAAACCCCTTAATTTTACCCCTTAAAATTAAGAAAAATTATGGGAAAAAGTGGACAAATTAAGGCTGATTAAGGGGGAAAACTTCTGAATTTTCCCCTTACTTTTTTGAATTTGGCCCTTAAATAATAGAATCTCCTAATTTAATGCCTTAAATTTAAGAACCCTTAAGGGCTTTTACACTAATGCTTTAAATCTAAATCTAAGATAAAATTAAGGTGTCAGTTTCACAAATAAATGGCCACTTCATTCAAATTAAGGGGTGTGGTGTATTTTCAGTGGTAAAATAAGTTATGGGTTAAGCACATTTTACGTACATTGTGTTTGGTAGTGTTTGCTGACAGTTTGAGTCATTGACAGGTTTTATATGGTGTCAGAAAAATGACACAAAACAGAAATAAAAAGGATGTTTGAGCATGCTTCAACAAACAAGACTGTCACAAATACCTTTTTTCCACTAACACTGCTGATACAGCAAGACTCAGTAGATATATAAGGATGTAAAGTTTCTCTATTTTCGTTCAGCATAGTTGAGAAAATATGCACTGATATTCTATGTGAAAATAAGTGTAAACACTCTAAAGACACACACCTCTGCATATTTTAATGCACAATTACTGTTTATTTGCTGACATTACGGCATATTTTATATTTGATGTTTTGTGTTAAACAGAAATTAGGCACCAAATTTGCAGAAAACCGCCATGATTAAGTGTATTCTTTGTATTTATTTTCACTGAGAAAATCATATTGTTAGACCGGTGGGTGTTTAAACTTTTGCATGTGAGTTTATCTATATTTTGTACAGTGACTGAGTAGTAAAAGGGTCATGGCCTGGGTGCCCCCCTGTTCTGCAGTGCCTGGGTCAGAAGAACTAACAGGCGAGAGGCAGTGCCAGTCTTTCTCCTCAAGCAGCTACCACTGACTTCGCGGTAACAGGTGCCACAAGGCAACATATGAGCTCATGGAATGATGGGAATTGCGGCAAGGGAGGGGGGAGAGGGGGCTTACCCGAAAATGTTTTCTTTTTTTCCTCCCTTTTTCCACTCCTATGGATGAAATGAGAAACAGCTGCTAGGGAGGGGAGCGGCACGGAGAGGAAAACACAGCTCTGGCAGTTGTGTAACAGGCAAAAGTGGGTCCCCTGATGGCACAGAGAGTGCGAGTCGCTGCCTTGCACTCCGATGAGCAATTGTGCACTGCTCGCTTGAGAGCCTGTTTGTTTTGGAGTGGCTGCTGAGCGACTGTTTTCACCAGCACTTGCTTACGGCCATCTGATGTCAACACCCCCCCACCGCTTCCCCTGGGGGCTGCTGGGAGAATTGCCCATGGCGTTAGACTCGATCAGGTCAAGAGGTCAATTTCATGACATGAAAATGGTGTTCATCTGACTGGGGCCAGAAGCGAGCTGTCACAAACGCATGACACTCTGTCCTGGGCACTTGGCGTTAATGGCTGTAACAAAGTAGGTTTCATGTTTTCAGGATGCTACTAATATATATACCTAGCTGAGACTGATACCAGAAAACAAACACTTGTTCAATATACAACAGCAAGTTATAACAATGTGTAATCCATATTTGCACTAATCATTTGTGTACATCTGAAGTGCAGAGTGTCAGACTCCAGAGATGGAAAAAGTCATTTTATTTCACTTAGTCCTAAAATAGATCATCCAACATATCAGTTACTTAAAGCTTCATTTACTTGAAGATTTTGTTCTTAGCCGGTTACTGTGGTTATTGAAAACATTAAGAGCCTTGCCCAAGTGCTCTTATTTATGTTTTCAGTTTGTATTTTTTAGATTTCTCTCATTTTTGTCATGTCCATGCATCTAGGACTCCCCCAGTCACACTGAGGGGGGTGAAGGCGAGCACATGTTTCTCTAGGTCACATTTATCTTTTTGAACTGCTGCTATTACGATATCATTAGACAGTTCACAGTTGGAGAAAAACAGCTAATTCTGTTCCATCAGCCACACTGCTCATACTCACTAACTGTCATGGGAAGGAGAAAGGGAAAAACTCTCCCCACTTAGAGAAAGCAAAGCCAGTTAAAGTCCTTGGATGCCACAAACATCCATTTATTTGTGTAGCTGATGTTTCTGCCTAGGTTGGACAGTGGAGGTATTCACCATTCTATCTATTTGAGTTAGTTGAAAATGAACAGAAAGGCTCAGTGCTAATGACTACATGTGTGCCAGGGCATACACAAATTAAACTTCCAAAATGCAAAAATATATTAGATGATATTTAGTGCGCAGAAGAATTAGAATGCATGCTGATGTGTATACGTGTTAGTGTACCTACTGGATATTTTGCTGCTGTTGTAACTGACTATGCATTAAAAATAAGGCCAAATGTACTTTTTTTGTCCAATATCTGTGTTCTGGAGAAGACAATGCTGCTATAGAACTGTTTACTACTGACTGATTACCTCTGTGTGAATAAGGGGAGCTGTGTAATGTAGTAGGTGTTTTTTGCCGACTGGCATGTGTGTAAGGTGTCATTTGCATGTGTTTGGCCCCATCCCCAACTCTCATTGCACTCAAGGGGAATTCGGTGAAAGCCACTATACAGCACAGCACAGGTTGCTTTCCCATTTGCTTTATTCTACATCTATGTGTGTGCCGCCTTCTTTGTGATCCCACAGCATCTATACTCCCTGAACACTGATGAAAAATATGACTTCTCAATTAGAACACGCGATACAGGACGCGAGACTGGACGGTTCACTTCTGATTTGCCTGCCATACGTTTGACTTTCCTATTCTCTTGACAGTCACTACACTGGAGGATCAGGCACCGCCTGGTTCTGACACCAGTGCGCAGAATTGCTTTTAACTTCCAGGCTGTCAGCTCAAAAAAACACACCACCTTTTTCATAGCGGTTCCACAAATAAGTTCAAAAGAATACATTTCCATCCGTCGCATGATGCAAGTGCTTCGTTACTCAGGAATGTTTAATTATTCAGTATTAATATGAAACCACTTTGATAAAGATATCAGAAGCCTTTTTCTCCCTTCTTTCCCTATGCATCTCTGAGGGAATATAATACTTCCCGCAATACTTAAGATTAAATATTGATGCTGTAAAGATGTACTGGAGGGGGATTAAAAGGCCCCAATTAACATCAAGCCTGTGTGCTTCAAGACCAGATAGGTCTATTACACGGGCCCATCAATGAGCAACTGCAGAAGGAGCACAGAAGAATGGTGTCTCATGCTCGGATTAACATTTAACCTTGGCTAAGTCCCTGATTCACTTTTTGGACGCTTATTTCATGTTTAGCCCCCACAAATCAAACACTGACCTGAGGTGAGCTGTTGAAAATACCCTGGAGAACACCAAGATTAAACTGCTCTGTTCTCAAATTTAATCCTCTTTTAAAAGGCTGTCCACTGAAAGGATCCATTTCATCCTTGACTTAATACATGCCGTGTATATGAACACCATAGGCTGTGAGCCTGAGCCAGCATGTTTATCAGCATATTAATCACTTAACTGCAAGTAGTAGTTATTGTCATGATAATGTTATTACTTCTAATCATTGGCACTGTGCACAACCAGGCCAACAATAGTCCTAAAGCAATAAAGTTTGTGATCAGAATAATAAGCAGGCTGTAGTAATGGTGGAACTATGATAAGAGGTGGTTCTCAAGGCAGCTAGTAGTTATTTGTAATAGTAATAGGAGGAAAATGGAGGCAAATCCCAGTGAGAGGTTTGGTGAGGTAAGCAGAAGAGACACTGGGGTGGAATGTAGGATCCTTCATTTCCCCGGTGTCAGTTGCACCACTCCTTGCCTACTAGAGAAGCACTTGGGGCCTGGCATAGGCTCAAGCTTACACCAATGGCCATTAAAGCGTTCATTCAGCAAGGCCTTGGAGAGTCAACATTCAGCATGGCTGCTATGGATAGCTTATAGAGAGGTACCATGATAAAATACGCCTTTCCAGCCAACAGCCTGTAGTCTTAGACCCTGATCCTGGTTAAAGATAAGTAGAATGCTAGTTTTAGGTAATAATGCCTCTTTTTATTTAAATCTGCTGCTTCTGAAGATCGTTTGATTGACTACAAAAGAATTAGCATGCTTGTTTGCGGATTTCCTAACAAGGTATACTTTATCCAGTTTGTGTGTGGTGTGTCTTATGCTGTTTTAGTTTGAAAAATAAAGCTTGATCTATTAGATATGGTAGACCGAGACCGACTAGTCATTCACTGTGAAGCCAGTTTCCAAAAGAATCTCAGTTTGAATTGCTTCATTTCTGTAGTTGCCTGTTACATTCATCAAGAAAAAGGGCTTATTCCACAATGGTGGATGTATGTAAGTAATATTGTGTGGTCAGGAATTTGAGGCTAGCATCCGCCTAGATATATATATATATATATATATATGTACTAGAACATTTCACAGCTTTACCAGCTGAACCACCAGGAGCACAGGTTTAACACTGAAGCCAATTGGTATATCTTGGTCAGAGCTGGGTCACAGATTTTAAGAATACTGTGGTGGTGCAATACCCACATGCAAGAGGAACCTCTGACATTATAGAAATTATTTTTAGCCTAAAGGCAAGCACATATCTGCATAGAAATAAAATATTTATCATGTGACCCCTGCTAAACATCAAAGTACTCTAAATTTGCTATTATGCATTGCTTCCTGACTTTGTTGGAGTGAGTTTGTATGTGTTTCTATGGGGCCGAAGTTAGAAGATGAATAATTGATTCGTGGAGTATGTTGAGGAGACAAAAGAGCATGAGAACATAGCAGAGAGCAGCTCTCTGAGCTATTACTCTCTCTTTAGAGCAGATGATTCTACTCGACTCAAGGAAAATATTTCTGCACTGAATACAACTTTTATGTAATCTTATAGTACAGAAGATCTAGACGTATAGAACACCTACATTTAGGCATTATGCCACTTTCTTTATTTTACTAGGATTTACACATGAAAGCGTTCCTTATTTTGGTGTGCCTAAAGGTGGATGTAGTTAGCAGTTCTATAAAGAACCTCTCCATGAACCTCCCTTTGTCGCTCTATCAGGAGCTTCTATAGAAAGCAGTAATACACTAGTAAATGGCTTCCCTTTATTCCAAGGGATCTTGTTTCTTACACCATTTTTTCTGCGGCAGATGCCATAATAGCATAAGGTTGTTCTGCAGGGATCACATGCTTATTTGTAGCACTCTCTTCCCTGAGGGTGTTGTTTACAGTAAGGCTTGTTTAGACAGTGAATGTGAGCCCTAGGGGATCAGGTCTCAATCCTTTGTGTATTTTGTTCCCTCTGATTCTCAGTGTGTGGGGTGTTCCACACAGGATCCAGGCATCACACACTAGCCAAGAGCCCCTCTCTGGGGGTCAGTGGAGGTCAAGTATATTTAGTTGTGCAAATTGGATTTTAGGAGACGGCCAGCGGCTTAAGAGCAGATACTTGCAGTGTTGACGAGGAGATGATGTCTGATTCATCATGGGATTGCCCAGTGGTGCCAGCTTTGGATCAGCTTACATATTTGATGAAGTCTGAAAAGAGTTGAGTAGGAATGAAAGTTTCAGGCTCTTGTTGGGCTACCCTCACAGTTAGCTGTGCAGCATAAATCTGAATAAATGTCCTCTGCCATGAATCTGTGCCTAGAAGGTCTCTCTTACCTCTTTATTATGATCCTGTCAGTGTCACTGACTGTTTTGTTTTCGTTTTGTGGGAGTAATCCCCTCACACACACCTGCACACTCGGTGATCCAAGTCAATCATATCAGTGTCCAGTCAGCCAAGAATAGAAAGGAGAAGACACTGTAGAGGGATTTCGCAAGAATTAGCCTTGTGTGCTATTTTTAGCTCTGCTGGAGGGAGGGGAATGGAGGGGGGGGCTGGAAGGGGAGGCGTTACCATGTTGTTATGCCCTGCTTGGCGCTTCCTGGACAATCCCCGGGTCAGACACTGAAGCCAGACCACGGTCAAGCATGGTCTGATAAGGCACTGTGTTGTTAAACACATGTATACTCAGGCACAGAAAAGTCGCAGCCTGCATTTCATTCCTTAAATGCTGCCTCTCTCTTGACCCTTCTATTTGCGGTTGTGTCTTGCTTCAGAAAATGTAAACTTACTTTGTGAGAAAGCCCTGCTAGCAGCCAGCAAGAGGCAAGCTGAGTTGAGCTGAGCAGACCGTGGGCCGCTGAAAGTGCCTCTAAATGTAGTCTGTTGTATAATCCCTCTTGGGGCCCTCAGTGCTATTTTTGTTCCTGGATATGCGTCACGACTGGGTATTTTCTCTGGTGACTAGCTTACATCAGTAGGTCTCCTAGCATACGCTCTATCAGTGAGTGGCTTCTGATTGATGGCCGTTTTGCCGCTTGTATTCCTGACCTCCTAGAAAATGGATGAGGGGAGTTTCTGCCCGGAGGAATGCAGCGGATGACCGTAGAGCTGGTAAAGCCAGGTTGGTACTCAAATCTTTTTTTTCTCTCTTTTTCTACCCCTCCTTCTTCTGCTTTCCTCCCTGAGTGTCTGTAAGGCATCGCTCAGATAGGTGCTGTCTCTGTCCATGTGTTCAAAAAGTGACAGGATGGCAAAACAGGAAAGGTAGGCAGTAGCAAGAAAAGATTGGGCTTGGAACTGTAGCAGACAGTATGTGAACTGGGCAAGGCTGCAGTGGGCTGTCACAGACAGCAGTTTCCAGGCTCTGTTCTACTCACATGGCTCCGGAGCTGGATCTCGAGCCCATGTCTGAGATTCCTCTCTATCCGCTGCTTGGATGTGTGCAATTTTGTCGTTTTCTCTCTCTGTCTCTCTTTCACACTTGTTCTTCTTTCCCTTTCTATTATTCTGCATTTTAAGAGCTCAGTCATTAGCTGGTTTTGTAGTGAAGTGTTCAACTGTCGAAGTAGTTCTAGCCTTTGCTGCACCATGTACCAGGCACATAGACAAGGTCAGGTCTCTTGTCTGTGACGGGATGGCCAGGAAGAAAGGGACAAATAGTGCTGCTTTACAACAGTCCTGGGGAGCCCATTCGAAACCTGCAGTTTCCCTACCCAAACACACCTATTCTAGCTCAAAAAAGGCTTTGTTGAGAGCAGTGTGTCCCCAGGACTTGTTGAAAATCCCTAAAAGATACTTCTTTACCTTTTTAAGCTTTCTTTCAACCAGAAACCTCTAAAGGTACACTTCCCTACAAGGAAAAGGTCCCGTAGTGGACAGTCACACAGAAAAACCATGTGCACTGGCCTGTGTCTCAGTGTGTTTACTTTGATAATGCCAGCTCAGTTGTTAGGTACATATTATTTCTGAGAAAGTTCTTATCTCCTTGTATCTTCTTGTGTCTATGTGTATAACACACCACATTTACACAGGCACTTCTCTAACCCTTACTCAGTCTTTCATAAGCACAAGGCAACTCTGGCACTGAGATTACAGTGACCTTGAGACAAGTCAGCAGCAGATCAGTTGTTTCCTCGCTCTCTTCCTTCTCTACCTCCTATCTGCCTGCAAAGAGGAGTGAGTCCTCCCTATCTGATAACTCTGGAATGAAGCTCGCCTCCTCCGCCAAGCGGACTAAAGCCTTTTCCATTCACAAATTCTCAGACGCTTCATAAACTCTATGCGTCGCTGCTGTCTGCTACTGCAGCTCTGGCTCCCCTAGAATCTCTGGGATCAAAGGTAAGGAAAGCTTATGCTTGGAAGTGGAGATCAAACCCACAGTCATGCATATGAGAAGATGTGTTAAACAGGCTACCCAAAGAGTTGGCAAGAGTGGTGTTTGCATGAAGCCCCTTTTTGTCTGTGCCCTGTTTTCTCCTGACGGCTGTGGCTCCTTGATTTGCGTAAAGAAAAAAGCCTGGCCAGGCGACTATGGTGCACTGACCTCTTACTCCAAGAGAAGGCAATTACCCACCCAAGTGGGAGCTCAGTGTGCCTGTGAAGAGGAGAAGTAATGAAAGCAGGATGCCCATAGCATAGTCACCACTACACAGGATTACAATGAACCCACTTCTACTTCAACACAATCCTGTTTCCTTCATCAATTGCTCTGAGTTGGCAGTATGACAAGAAGTAATTGTGAACAGGTTTTGGGATGCTGCTGCTTGTTTTTCTGGTTGCTATTATTTGATTAGGCCAAAGGCTTGTTGTAGGGAGAGTGTGCATGCATATGTGTGTGTGTGTGTGTGTGTGTGTGTTTGTATGTAAAAGTAAGTCTTTCCTTGGCTACGTCTCCTCACAGAAACCACTCTAAGAGGTCTCAGACTTAGTTACTCTAATGTTTAGTGGTGGTAGTTTTATCAAGTAATGGGTATGTTCTACTAAACCCACTCTCGCTTTTCTCAGAAATAATCATCAAGGCAATAATCGAGACATCTATGAGGTCAGGGCTTCCAGCCAAGAATCAATTCTAAATAATAGTAGACATCTTTCTCCAAATAAAGGTGGATGTTATGGTGTCTCCTTTGTGACATACACATGCATTTTTTTTCTGGTGACAACAGATTTCACCAGATTTTTTGTTGAAAACAGATTTGTTGACTATTGTCACTATAGGTCTCTCACTGAAGCTCTCTTAGGAGGTTTGAAAACTTACCATTCACCCTCACAGTGAACAAAGGTGGTACACACTGAAATTTGCATATGTCATTACATATGCTTACATGCAGATAAAGAATGAGACTTAATGGGACCAGGTAAACTGTTAAAAGGCAAGCTCTACACAGGTCAAATGAGCATGGATGTCAGAAAAAGAAAACTTCCAGTGTGTATGAGACCTAATGATCTTGTTAGACCTTGCCCTGGCACATTCATCTGCTAGGCTGTGTGAAAGATAATTAACACATATAACCCCTCCCCCCCTAACGCCTTGCGCTAAGTGATGCAAAGGAAAGAACTGCGGTGATTAGATTTGTCCAAGAGTAGCTCTCATATCATCTTTCACGTCCGATTTTATATATCGCACTAATATGGCCTAAGAGTCATATCTGACCCCAGATCAACATGATAAGAAATTACAACTGCAAATGGTCAGTGAATAGTTTAGTAGTGGTACGTATAAAATAATGCCATTAAAAAAGAATGCCATTCAAATGTATTATTAGCATGTTTTTTTATTAACATTATATAATTGTTTCTCTACTGCTGTGGCTGATTTGCCTTAAATGTCACTCTTAAGTGTTTGAAAAGGCATTTTGACTGCAGGGATTCTGGGTTGTGTTAACTGTAGCTATCTTAAATACATACAAGTACACACAGGATGATACATGATTTCACTTTGTACAAAAGGAAGTCAAAACTGACGGTGAATTGTTCTCGGTATATCGTCACATGCTGACCATTTATCTTACGGTTTAATCATGTGGCTTAGCTCCTATGCTCAGGCAAAACAAGTATCGGTCGCATTGTTTTCTTAGTTCTGCTGAGTTCTGGGAAGCATGACAAGTCCATGAATCACTTGAACACTTTTAATCATTTCTTTTGCATTAGCTTTAGGCAGATGGTCCGCCGAAAGTGCCTGTGTTATTTTGGTCTCATTCGACCAGCACATTTGTTGTTCAGGCTCTCTTTTTTTCCACAAGGCTGTCATTGCGGTACACAGATGACCAGATAGATGAGTAATGTGCATTTTGCCTTTATCAGCTGTGCTTAATAACAAACGTTACTCATATTACAATTAGAGTAGTGATAATTAATTTTTAATATTCATTGTGTGCCAGTCAATGGAGGTCATAAATCCTTTGCTATACCATTTAAATTGTATAGCAAATGTATTTCATTACATATTGTTATACAGCTAATAAAGTTTGCATTCAGTGTATGATAATTGCACCATCTAAGAGTAATAAAGGCAGTAACAACAAGCCTATCTACAAAGAAAACAGTCAAGGCAGCTTTTCATAATGGGCGTATAGGCTTTCATTGAGAATTACTCCAGCCGGGCCTTGTGACGCAAATGCCACTGAGTATAGTGCCAGAGGACTGTGGAGATGTGTGGCTGCTTGGACAGACCCTGACAGCCCCCTTCCCTCTTTCCCAGTCAGACAGTGTGTCCGCAGCCCGGGCCCTTGCTGGGCTAAGTCCTCCATACCTTCTGTCGAGTGTTGGCTGTTGCCAGCTCTGAAGCGGCAAAGAGGGCTGAAATGACCGGCTGCAGTCCAGCAGGTAAGGACTGCCGGCCTTATCCTTCTTCATAGCAGGTCGCAAAGAGAGAAAGGATGTAGACAGAGGGGACAGATTATGAATCAGATCTGTGGAAGCGATGGTTGTTTATTGGTCAAATCTTTCGTCTCAGCAGTGGGTGAATGTATGTGGATCCTGTTCGGGTGTAGCACGATACTCAGTGAGTGGTAAAGAGTTCCTGTGTAAACAGGAGGCAAGCTGTAGTGGGCAGGGCACAGAAGTCTGGCTTTGCCTTCTAATGAACTGTACAGTATGCGCTGTGTGTTGATGTGTTGTTGGTAAATCTGGCCTCATAGCTGTGTGTTCTGTCTGTTTTCGTACGTTATCAGGACAAAAATGTTTTAAAACCTGAGAAAAAAACAACAAAAGCTCCTGACTTTGTAAAGTGCTTTATTGTAAATGCCAAAAAAAAGCTAAACATTTTTTATTTAATTTAAAACGTTTAGTTTCTCACACTACGTTTAAGGTTAAGTTTAACTTTGGGTGTAGAACCTTCATTGGTTTGTTCATCAGGAAAGTTACATCTAAAAGACCAGCTGCTCTATTTAAATGATTTAAAATAATAAACATGTAAAGAAATGGAGATAAAGGGTATCTTTGTATGGCAACAATATGGGACATATGTATGACCCAGTGTCCTGACACTGTATGTGTGCGTGTGTGTGTGTGTGTGTGTGTGTGTGTGTCTGTGTGTGTGTGTTTATGGAGAAAGTACAGTGGCCAGGCCCAGTGTGTGGGCTGAACTCAGGAAGTGGGCAGGCAGGCATGTGGCCCTCTGCCACTGGAGCCCCAGGGCCCCTATCACAGATGGCCCACTGACACTAGCACAAGCCTCAGGTCAGCTGAGACTACAGAGAGAGAGAGAGAGAGAGAGAGAGAGAGGGAGAAAGAGAGGTGCCGTCTTCCTCACGAAAATAAAGAATCAAAAACAGGCTTTTGTCTGGATGAGGCCGAGTCACAGGGTGAGGCATCTTGGCTTTTGCTCAGGTGAGAGGGCATGAAGTACTGGCAAATAAAGGAGGGATTTTTAATGGAACACGAGGGGGATTTGGAGTGTATGGAGAGAGGCGGACTGTGTATGACTCCATGCAGGGGCAAGAGTGAGAGAGTGGCCAGGAAAATTGTGGATTTTGTTCCATGGCGTAACGGTTGAACTGCAGGTGAGACCACCTGTCTCCACTGGCTTAGGCTGCCCATGTTCCTGGCAGCCTCCAGACTCCAGAAAATCTGCTCACCACTGTGGAGATTCACATTAAAACTATGTAAACTCTGTCTCAGGTAAAGTTCATTAATCTTGTTTCAGAAATGAAACGCGTTCATTCATTTGGTCAAGAGCATAAACACACACACAAGTAGTCATCACCAGGCGGAACTTGAAATTGGGGATGGGTAATACACTGCTATAAAAGTGAATGCCTGGCCTTTAATGCAGTTCTACACTGTAATGGATATCATGAAAATGCTTAATCACAGCAGCAATTTAAATCTGTAAACTTAAATAACTATAAACCGAACAAAAAAGCTAACACACCTTCATGAAAACATTCACACAACTGTTATACACAAGCGCAGAGCAGCACGTAGTGGAAAATGTATACAACATATACACGATTCTTCCTATTACTCTGTCCTATTTGAAACTACATGTACACGTCAAGAATATATGCCACTACTTCTTTTCTTTTTTTTTTTAAATCAAGGTCAGTCACACCTCCATGAGCTCTGGCATGACCGAGTTTCCATCTGCTCCTCGCCCATCTTTTGCTAAGTTCCGGGAAAGTGTGCTGCCCTGTTCGTTAAAGGCTGGAAAAACCGGCAGCACGCTTACTCACCCAGGCAGGTGGCCCATGCCATTAAATTATAACGCCTGCTTGCATAACTCACAGAGTTGTCATTTTTTTTCAAACCTCAGGCTTTTTACTTGATTTTTGATATTAACCACTGGAAATCAAGAGCTATTACCATCATTTTGCTATACTGTTAAAATCTTATACAGTTGAAATACTTAAGTACACTGTTAGAAAAAATGGGTTCCATTCAGGTACATTTAAGCCCTCCAGTGTAAATGTACCCTCAGTGGCACAATTAGTCCTTAAGGTCCGGTCGTGTACTTCAAATGAATTTTGAAGGTACACAACATGCACTTTCCCAGAGGCAAGGCCCATATTTTCATGAATTACTGCATGGTTAGTTTTATACACCTTTTAGCAATGAGAGTTGCTGAAACCACTGAATCCAATCATTAGGGGAGGTGTCCACAACTGAAGTCATGTGGGTATGAGAGCGAGGAACTCACATTTAGAGGGTTTAAGGGGTTAACAAACCTAGTGGCCCAGTTCAACGTTTCTCACCCAACCCTGGTTGTACTGTAGCTTTCCGAGAGCAATAAAATCAACACTCCATTCTTTTCACAGCCATTTTACAATTTCTCACCTCCTAGAAGGAGGCAGGAGAAAGGTTTGCGCTAGCTCTCTGTCATCGGCCGTAACAAGGTACAGTGAGAAGCGACAGACGGAGAGAAAGAGCCTGAACTGAGTTTGCCCCATTGTGCCCCTCTGTTCTGCTGTAAATGCTCAGAAGAGAATTGGTTTACTTCCTTTTGGCTGCTGAGGCTGGGTGAGGGCTGTATTTTTAGCTGCTGAATGGAAAGGAGCTGTCGGCTGAGTCAGGCGGAGGGATGGAGAGAGAGCCGAGATGGAGGGAGTGAAAACAAAACAAAACAAAACAAAAGGTGTGGGGGCAGGAGCAGAGGTTGAAGTGGTGGGTCGCCCAGGATGAGGCTGTGCTGCTCTATTTAAAAACCGCAGGAGGCTGTGAGTGCTGTCATGGGATGTGTGTGTGTGTGTATGTGGAGAGAGAGAGAGAGAGAGAGAGAGAGAGAGAGATGGAGTGTGTAAGAGTAGAGAAAGAAGGAAATAGGAAACCGCCGCGAGCACCGTACTTCTCATTACACTGCCATCCGGCCCAACCACATACTGCATCAAGCATGGCAGCGAGGACAGCCGTCCACTGTGACACTTTATCCTCAAGCTTGCTCTGTGTGATCACAGGGGAGAAGCTAACACACACCCCGTGAATGATGGTCATTTTACTCCCAAAACTAAAGTATTCTTCGACTTTGTGATGCCACAAAACAACCATCTTTGGTTCTCTTTAACACATACTTTTTAAAAGAACATATATTTGTTTGCAAGAACTGTACATCCAAGACAAAAACCATGTAGGATTAATCTGTGATTTATGTGTGCGATTCCTTTCAACATCAGTAAATTAGTCTGGAAGTGATGATGCCTTGAATGCCAGGTGCAATGTTTTGGTGAGAATGCAGCATTATTTTATTTGCCGTCTGTATTTTTGAGCTCACTCAACCAGCCATGGTCCTCTCTGGTATTGGCATGACAACAATCAGGTTGGGATGGGTCACTCTTAAATGGTAAAATGAGCATCACACTGCACACACTCTATTTCTGTCAACACATACGTTTTTGAGAAGTCAGGCCCTGATCAGTGAAATTGTATGAAGACCCTTTTATAAGGATTTGAAGATCATTCAGATAATGTCAATTCTTTTCTAATTTGACTGACCAGCACCGGTCCTAATGTCTCCCCTTTCTTGTGGTGTGTTTCCTGCCTCACCTCACTTGATCAAACAAATCAGCGAATTAAAAAGTCTGTCCTGGAATGAAGTGGGTGTGTAGGAGTAGGAAACATTAACATATGCAGGGTAGAAGGACTCCAGGACCAGGGCTGGAAACCAAAACAACAATGTGGAGATTCTTTAAGCTGCAACTTTGCATCATTTTTTTCTCTGATCACTGTGTTTTTCATTCCCTATAAAATGTGAGCATGAGCAGAACGTATTGTACATCAACACAATCACAGTCATGCATTATAATTATGGAAATTCGGTGCATTTTGCTTTTATTTCATAGTGGGCCCTTGAACCTCAATACTGAATGCGAAAGTGCATTGCAGACATGCAGATCATAACAAAAGAACATGGTGAAAAAGGGGCATTAAAGTAGACTGACGTGGGTAATCACTCCTATGTGCAAATTACAGGCTTTCAAATAATCTGACCTGACAGTGCACTGTATGTAAAGCTATTTTAGCAGTAATGGTTCCTGAAATTCCAGTTACTTAGTCATCAAGCAGGGGGTAGTGAGTAGTAGCGTTCACATTTGTGTTCATCTTCTGAGGCTTGCAAATAAAAAAAATGTTCTCCTTCGATTTCAAAGGTTCAGTGAATTGGATTTTAATTAGCAGATGGTTTGACGCACACTTTACGTACCATTAAGGAAAACCGACTGAACTACGGCTGGGATTACTTTACCTCTGCGTTGAAAAAAAGAGAAAAAAAAGAATAAATAACTGTTCTATTTAAACCCACAAGAGCCGTCAGGCTTGACCGAGAGGTCAGTGTAAGTGCAGGGCACACAGCCCTCCTTTTCAGATATAATAAACAGCGGTCAAAATGAGAGAGAGAGAGACAGAGAGTGATACAGAGGGCGAGAGAGGAGGGTGAGAAAGAGTGAAAGATGGTAAAAAAGAGAAAAGAGGCAGAGAGAGAGACAGAAATAGTGAAAGATGGTAAGCAAATGATAAAGAAGGTGAGAGAGACAAGGTGGAAGAAAATGAGAGAGAAAAAGGAAAGAGACAGACAGACAAAGAGAAGGAGAGAGAGATGGTGAGAGACAAAGAACTAGATAGAGCGATAAAGAGGGCCAGAGAAAGATGAGAGGAAGGGAGAAAAAGTGAAAGAATGAGAGAAAATGGGAGACGCGGTGAGAGGGAGATGCAGTCAGAGATCGTGTGAAAGAGAGGGGGAGAGATAGGTGAGCGAGATGATGGCAGAGAGAAGTACAGAGACAGCGTCAGAGAGATCGAGTCGGCCATCTGCAGCCTCCCACCAAACAAAGACAGCACAGGAAGTCATTCAGCGGCTGCGAGAAACCAGATCTTTATTTGGTTTCTGTCGGTGTTTATCACCCGTGGAAACGGCTGAGGCCAGCCAGGTCGGAGAATGAGAAGAGTCACCTCGGGAGAGACAGAGGAGACAGAAACGTCAGGCTGGGAAAATTTGGGTATGAGTTTGAGTTTATGAAACAAAGTATGAAGTTCCCGAAGCACAAGTTGAAAAAGCCTTCAGAGGGAAAAAATCTGCCAGGGCAAAAACAGATGAAACAAAAGCAAGCACACAAAAAAATAATAACACTACAGAATAAATAAACATTAACCTATTCCCAACCTAACCTAATTTTACACCAGACACATCAGCACCAGTGTAGCATGAAGTGAAATGAATGCAGTCTTTTTTCTTTTCTAATGAAAGATTTTAACAGCAGGTAGAAAACACAAAAGCAAACAGCACATCCAAAGATTTGATCCCTTTTGGGGTGATACTAGAAGATCAGAAACAGCAGCTACTCTTCACCAGGAATATAGATTATGATTAAGTTTTTAACACCAGTGAAAGTTGGAAAGGTGATTTTAATTCAGCAGGCTGGAAAGGCTTTTGTTTAATCGGACAGAGATGATGTGGACTGAAATGCTGATTAATCTGGAGAGGCATGGAGAGGTTTTTCTTCCATCAAATGGATGATCTAAAAGTGCTTCAGCAATGCTTTCAGTGTAAATTTGTCTTGTTGATTACTCTGAGCCATATGTAGGCCAAATATAGGGGGCATAAAAGAGACTTTGTCACCAGGGGTTTAGGCTGAATAGCACGAAAAGGGATGATTGTGCTTTGGGATATCATGTGTGAAAGTTGGTGTAGAAAGTACATAACTATAGAGTACGTAAGGTGATATGCTAATGCTTACAAATGTATGATATACAAGAAGCGGACTCAAAAGTGATGCCTCAAAAGGTCTCAAACGTGTGCATATGAACATACAAGCTATGTGAACATATTCAAAATCCTACTCACAAACACACACAAGCACACACACCTCCCTGAGCTGGAGCAGATGTAGGGCATGCGTGTCTGGCCCCGCGGAGAGGGAGGAATGTGGAAGCCTCGTAAGGCACCTCGGATTTTTCCATTCCTGCTGTGTACACGTCCCATTATCAATTTTATATGAACGCTTGGAAAGTCCTGCAGCCGGGCGGGCCTGGGGGCCTTGTGCTGAAGGGCCGCTGCATTCCAGGCCGGGAGGCCTATTCGTGCCCAGACGGCCCAATGTGGCCCCTTTGTGGCCATGTTAATAGTAACATAAAAATATGCTAGTATGCTCTTTTGCCCATTGCTAAAAAAGGCAAGCAGTAGCAATTTTAAGCTGCCAGTCTAACACCATATAATGAATGTGTTTTCCTTTGTTTGACTATGTATGGGAGTGGGAATGCAAAACATAGGCCCAAACCTACATGGTTAATTTAAAAGAAAAAAACCTGTAAGCCATTTTTAAAAAATGTTTATGGTTTGGATTTTATGTATATATGTGTATACGCATATCTACACATATATATATATACAGGTGCTGTGAATCACATATCTCTGATGGGATATATTAATCGGTTTCTGAAGCTGATGTGTTAGAAACAGGAAAATTGGTCAAGCGTAAGGATTTGAACAACGATGACAAGGGCCAGATTGTGATAGTTAAGACTACAGAACTGGAGCAATAGAAGAAGGTGGCCTGGTCATGTTTTCTTTTACATCATGTGAATGGCTGGGTGCATGTATGTTGCTTACCCATGCTGTGATGCACTGGGTTCAGACGCCTATCAAACCCAGCACTAACTTTCTCAGCATATTGTACAGTAGCTTTTGTGTTGACCAGACAATTTATCCTTGGGCAACCATGACCCCTGTCACTGGTTCACTGGTTGTCCTTCACTGGACCACTTTTATTAAGTACTATTGATGTGTGGGTCAGGGGTTTTTAGGATTCACACCCACCTTCCCGTTATGAGAGACAGTCCACCTTGCGCAACCTGCAACAATATTTTTTTTATCAATGACCCAAACCCAACCTGGCCTGCAATGCTTCTGTTGACAGGTGCCACGTCAAGATGATCAATATTATTCACTTCACCTGTCAGTAGATTTAATGATGTGGCTGAATGGTGTATATGTATATATTATACATACAGATTTAGATACAAATGGCACATTTCTATGACCCCACGTCCTGTCATTGAAAAAACACACGCATGTGTATGTGTGCATGACTGTGGTTGGAGATGTGACGCAACCTCATAGGCTGGTTTAAGACAATGTTCTTTTGTCAGTCCCAAAGTACTTAAAGGGTGGTTAAGGAATATGTGTTTATCCAATGGCAGGCTATAAACGGAGCTGTTGATAGATTTCTGATGTGTCACAAAAGTGGGTGGCTGGTTTAATTTTGCAGCGTGAACATGCTGTTCCCCATCTAGCTGAAGCGAAAGCTGCATTCTTTGTGGCGAGCTGGAGAGGGCCCTATGTTTGTCCTTGTGGCCATTGTCAAAAAAAATGTCTTTTTGCCATTTCATGGCTAGGACTTTCTGAGGTCGAAAGTAGGTTCACACTCCTATACACTCTAGAAGCATGAGATGAATTAACCATGTCTAGCATACACTGTTGTGATTTTATCTGGTTTTAGTTTGGTGTTATTCGTCTCTATAGAATCCGCTTGACGTTTTCCTTCAAAAATCCTCATTAGCCCACTCAGAATGTGTCTACGTCAGGCATTCTTGAACAGATTTCAGTGACGGTCTTGTGTTTCACTATTTGCACCAGATTAGAAACTCCACAAGGCTACCGATTTAGGTCAAAATGAACTTTCTCAGGCCAAAGTGTCGCTATAATTATTTTTTTTAGGGTTGCTTGGGTGATCCCTTCTATTTTTATCATGAAAGCCTCCGCGACTTTTGCCTCAGCCTCAAATCCGTCACGAGCTCAAGGTTCAAACTTCATTCATAACAGAGATGCCCAGCTACACACTAACTACAAGCCTTAACCTGGGTTAAAGGAAGACCGAATGGACCTCAGGTTAGCCCTTAGATGTAAAGATGTAATAGGGTTTTTGCTGCCATTATGCTATACTGTTTAGGTATAATGCCATAATGGCTTTATCGATCAAAAGCTTTCACAATGAATTATGTTTGATTCCATTTTTTTGTTTTGGCCTCATCCAGCACAATAACATTTCATAACATCGTAAAATTGTTCTATCCTCCTATTTAAGCACAAATGTTTATGTGTATAGTCTGTGCTGTGCTGCAAAATACAGTAAACTAAATAACTAAATGTAAATGAAACAAATGAAGAAAAACCAAATTGTATCATTTAAGACAGTTGTGAAACAAGTGCGATGGTTTTAACCCCCCTGTTCAATAACTTTCATAACTTTTTCTGTGTGAAATTAAGTACAGTGACAATACTGGACGTTTTATTGGACAATAACTATTTATTTGTTGAATGTAACATACTAGATTTTTTATGTAGCTTATAAAAAGGAAATCTGACACATTTTTAATCTTATGCTTCCTTTTTTCTATATGTTGTGCTCAGGAAATGAACACAAATTATGTAAATTATGTAAATTATGCGTAGGTGTGTTTATTCTCTGTACATGTACTGTACATAAACATGTATATTTTCACTTGGAAAATCAACAAAGTTGATGGAACCTTTGCATACAACTGTACATAAGCACATACACAGAGATCTTAAGTTGTGTTTAGCCTCGATAAACACAACTTAACTTTAGATAAAGGACTCTGATCTCTGAACAGGTGTTCCCTGGAAGGAACATCGTTTGACAACCTAGTTCTGAAAAACCAGGTTCTAAACTGTGTTCTTTTACAAGTATCTTTATTATGCAAAATAAAGTAACTGCTTTGACTGTTCATTGATTTAAAAAAGGATGTCTTTAGTACTTGATTAAATCCACAAAACGCTATATGAGTGAATGGCCAACCCACGCTACTGTATCCATGCTGCCATATTATGCAAGTCACACAGAGGTAGTATCTGTCAAACAGGCCTAAGGGTTTAAAAATGCTATTCTCTCTCACCTGATCTGATAGTTGTTAGGGGCTGGAGAAAGTAACAGTCAGTCGGAATTGAGTTTATTTTTTCCTCTCCACTTATTTTATGGTGCAGCAGCTTCAACCATCAATAACAACGCCAATCTCAGCAGCCAGGCAGCAGGCAAAGTGCATAAAAAAGATATTTGCCTGCCTTCGCCTGCTCAAAAAGGCCAACTGACAGACTTGATTATGTGGTTTATTTATTTGTTTAGTTATTAACTCTCCGAGCCCCCCCTCTCCGATGCCTCTCAATGAGTACAAAAAGCCAAAGGTGTGTGTTTATGAACACACAGGGACAAACACATGCATACGGCTGCAGCACACACACTAACATGCACGAGCGCTCGTGTTGGCTCGCATGCTCAGGGCTCATATGATGCAGGCTTGTTTGCAATGTAGGCCAGGAGTGACCTCAGCTTCATAGAGAACCCAGTGTACCTCTCCACCCTAGCTCTTACACACACACACACAAGTTTTTAAAGATTGTCAGGGCGTGTGATCATACATATAGTGTGCATGTTAAAACTGGCTTATTCAGCAGTGTGTGTTTATGTGCTCAAAAAATAATAATTTTATTTGTTCGTTTCAAGCAAACAGACTTTCATCTGCACTGTATGTCTGCATATTTTTGTCCTGAAAGTATAGGAAAACAAACACAAAAGCACACACACAAACACACACATACATAGTCTCCCAGTGGAGTGTGCGCAGCCCTCCACCCCAGTGAGACGGCGCAGCAGCTGCTGCAGTTACATAAGAACTGTCAAAATGCTTACACACACATCCGTGGCATAGACACACACACACACACACACACACACACAATGGAGCTCAGCAGCATAACCCAGTGACACCTAGCCACTCCCTCTGAAAGGAGGTCCCCACTGTAGAAAACACAAACTAGGGAGAGGGATTCCAACAGGTTATGTAACAGCTTTTCCTACCCCATGGATCTGTAGTGTTGTCCCTGTGTGTGTGTGTGTGTGTGTGTGTGTGTGTGTGTGTGTGTGTGTGTGTGTTGCCTGTTTGGCATTCAGCGCTACAGTAACGTAATGAAAAAAATCTCTCAAGGTTCAAAATGTCATTGGTCACTGAATATGAGGCAGAAACATGTGACTCCATAAACAGTCCTTATGGCAGGACAGTAAACAGAGACAACACCATGTTGATAACAGAAATCAGTGGATCAAATATCAGAGGAAACTAAGAAGGAATCTGATCCCATTTTGTAACAAGTTGAGCCTGAAATATCCAAGCTTTGCTTGTAACTATTATTACATAAAGCAGTGTGGGCCATCTTATAGCAGTAGCCATTTATGGCCTATAATTGTAGGAGTAGTTAGTCATAATAGTATTACATATATTTTATATTACTGTAAAAATGATAGCATATTTGAAATCCTCGAAATGTGCACAAATTTGAGTTTGTTTTTTAATCTGCTCATGTTTAATCAGAATGGTGTTGGTCAAAGAGGCAGAAGCATCTCAACAGGGCAAATAATCTGAGCAGAGGTTGTCATTCATGTGAATCTTTCACTGTGAGGTAGAATGCTGACAATGAACAATATGAATGATATGTTTAAAAAAACCTTTGTTCTGTCATTTTTATTTAGATCTGTGGACATTAGATGATGTTAGATAATGTTTTTAGGTTGCAAAGGAAAGCATTGAATAGCAAAATGGTTGTGTGTGTATGTGGTCATTGGGTTGTTGTTTTTCTCAGACTTTCTCATTCATTCAAACTCCCGCAAATTCGCAGAAACTGCAGATAGTCTTTTGTTCATGGCAGTATATAATTTTTTCATGCATTTTAGTGCTAAATTATTAAGAAAATTTTATTTACTTATTTTGTAAAATCAATATTAATGTAATCTCAGCTACATTTCCATATAAAATATAACTGTATACATTTTTGGTAGTGACAGAAAGAAAGCCTTGCTTGGGATGAAGAAGTACCCCTGTACTCAGAGGCGGGAGGTTTGAAAGTAGCCAATCTGAGAGCGTTATTCATTTCTCCTTGCTGCTGATTGGCTGCTGCCCTGTGACGCATCTTTGGCAGACGCAGTCCATTTTATTCTTCTTAAAGCCCTGTATTTTTATTACTGTAAGTTAAATTAATGTATTACTGTATTTACCCTGCTTATACCAAAGAAAACGACAGCGCATACCAAAAAAAACGGCTTGCATGAATTACAGTACAGTATATATAAGGGTAACATTACATTCTACATTCTAGCACTGTGGGTATTTACATTCTAGCACTGTGGGAGACAGCAGTTCAGTGTACACTGTACAGTACGGATACGGGTTTACCTTTATATTTTTTAAGGGCAATGTATTAAGTTGAGTTGAAAATGAAATTAAAGTGTTTTGGGGGCATATTTAGGGGTTTTTAGGCATTTTTGTACCACGTCACAAATTTGCGATTTTTCACAATTTGTGGGTGCTCTTGGAACGTAACCCCCACGAATGTCAGGGGTTCACTATAATGTGAAAAAAGAAACCTGGAAGAAGTTCACTAAGTTGCTTGTCTATGGGTTGCAGTTACTCAAAGCCTGCTCTTCTGTGCCCTGAGTCAGCTGTCAGCATGAAGGCTATTCCCTAAATCACTGGTCAGCCAGTCTTTGGACAGGCTGCCTATAAATAGTTTGGAGACCTTGCCTTCTTTTAAGATGTGCTTTTTTTGTCATAATAAAACTTTTTACCCCCAGAATGGTTAAAATACCTTGAGTCCTGATGTCAGAATGGTTTCTTAAGGCACTGGCACCAGCATAGTCATGAATAGTTCCATAGGCTAATGGTTTCCAGAGCACACTGACCCAAAATGATCCAATAATATTGGGTGGCTGTGCTGTACCTGTGTATAGTCTTCATTTGAAGGTTGGCATTAGGTGGATTTGTTCAGATAGAGTGTTACTGCCCCAGTATGTAAAATTATTGCTTTATCTCTTGTTTATTATGAGAAGAGCTATTATTGTCATGAAGAGCTAATTGTTGCTAAACTTTTGAGCTTTTCAGCTGCTTTTGACTGCAGCCTTAACCAAAGTAGTACTTTTATAATCAAGCCTCAACCTGTGTTGGTCACTCAAGGTACCTCGTTAGTGCATCTGACTCAGGAGGCAGGAGGGGAAAAATTAGAGGGTGGAGGCAGGAATGTGACTGCAGTGGAGAACAAGCTACGGAAACAAATACAACAGGAAGCATCGGGAGGCTGCGGCAAAATCCCAGCAGAGCTGGAAAAACAATTATCCCTGAGGTTCTTGTTAGAAGCAGTGGTGGGAGGGGGGTTATAGTGGTGCTCCTTCAAGGCCAGGGTAAATTGTGAATGAACGATGCCTCTGCGCCGTCTCCATGATGCGGCGGCATCTCTAACTAATGGAAATTCACAACTAGGTTACAGCAGTGTCTCTGGAAATGAACCCCTGGAGCCTGTGGAGCGGATTCAACATGTTATGACAGACATGGAAACAGCTGCACCAGTTTTTTCCCTCTTTCCTCTGCCAGTGACTAGCAAAAGAGAATCTTTTTTTTTCCAAACGCGGTTAGAAGCGACAGGGGGGAAAAAGAGTGGTGTGACATGGTCAGAAAGAGAATGTTTTTGTGTAATAGAGACAGTAAAAGAAAAGGGCTGGTGTGTGTTTTTTCCACAGGTAACACTGGGTAGTGTGGAAAGATGAGGTGAATTACCCTCCTCTCTCCACTGGGGAGCACGTTGTTGTGAGAGAGAACAGGATTTGGAATCTGAGTAACTTTCCTCCGACACAAATAACTTTCCATACTAGCGTTAGTTCTAGCCCCGGTAGACAGGACTTATGTGGCAACTTGCTTCTCTGAGCCAGGAAACCTGAGGCAGGCCCCTTCCGATTTGTGAGAGCACACTCTGAGTAAATACAGAAACACCAAAAAAAACCACTTTCCTTTATCTTCTTGCTTAAAGCTGTAGAAAGTGACTTGCGTGGGTTTGTGAGAGCGAGAGAGAGAGAGAGAGAAAGAGAGACAGAAAGAGAGTCATCCACACCATTGTGGCTGTGTCACTGGAGTCTTTCGGGGAGTTGAATTCACACCTTTTTGTGACCACTTCCTCCGGCGTCACTGACACAGTTCCGGACTCGCACAGCACTCGCAAATCTCTCACCGTATCCGTCGTGCCATCGTTCTCTATGCTCTGGAAAGCCTTTCAGCCTACAATAAAAACAACCCACGTTCATTCATATGATTGTAATGAATGTCCTACGTTTGTGTAATGAGCACAAACACCTCCTCAGATTCCAGGTTCTAGAGAACTCTGTAGAAGAGGAATTCAGAGCCAGCATCAGAAGTAAAAGATCAAAGGAGCGAACACAGTTTTCCCACCTGTAGTCAATCAGCCAAGATATGTTTGGTGTCTGCTTTATTATGGTGTTTTAGTTTTGCACAGGTGCTACAAGGTTGTGGAAGTAACATAACGTATGTGGTTTCTGACATAGTGGAGTCTATAGAAATGGACAAAACTGTGGACGAAGTTCAGGCTGCTACTGTTACACCTCTATAAAACCACTTTAATGTTACATTTTATTAGTTGCATACAAAGAAAGATGACGGCGAGTATCAGCTAAAATATCATAACAGGCTAAGATAACGTGGTGTCAGAAACCATATAAGCAAGTCAATTTGAGATTAACTGACCATTTGACATGGTTTGAAGCAGTGTGAGATGATTTAAGCATGCAGCCTGCGTGATCACTGTTTAGTGTATCTACGATTCCTTCACATTAGCCTTGTAGCCCAGTGCAAGACTGGAGAAGTGAAAAGTAAACTTTGAACACCAAACATAGCTGGCATTTGGGGTAAATGGGAAATGTGGGCAATGTTAAACTCTTAGTATAAAATATAGCTTGGGCTTGTTTTTGTCTCTCCACGTCTTTTGCCTAATTGACTCTTTCTTTTTCCCTTCGTGGCCCCGGTAGTCAGATCAAGGCAGCGCGGGAAACAGTAGCTGAAAAAGAGAAAAGAAACCTTTAGCTGCTGGTGCATTTTGCTGGTGGTTATTTTCAGAAAAAAGACGTGGACAGATTGAGGAAAGACAGAAGTATTGTAATGTTGCCTGTTGCACCCCCACCCCTACCTCAACACATGCACACACACACACACACACACACACACACACATCCTCGCGCTCAGCCCTAACATAAGATCCTCATTAGGAAAACATCTCAAATATAGTTACAACTGCTTTGTTGAAAGAATTATTAGAATGATTTCCATCAGCACTTTAACCCTTGGCAAGGTTTTCTGTGGAAATGACAACAAGACCATGGTCAAGCTGTTAATTCAATTGCATTTATAGGTGTACAATTATGGAGTCTTTTTTTTTAAGCAGAAGAGCAGACAGATTTATACTGCTAGCGAGACCAGACGGCATGGAGTCACTGAGATGCAATGAATTTAACATGTTCCCCCAAAATCTGTATGTTACAGGAGTCAATATGAAGGAGAAACTGGTTTAAATGATTGTTTATTCTCCATTAAAATGTTACAAGAGACAACACCATGATACAGGACACGCAATAGTGTTGGAATCTTAGGTACTGTTTTCTTTAAGACATCATTAAGATACCACTATGGCTTCTTGAGCTTTCATCCACAGCCATGACATTTTGTAGCCTCAGCACTTCAGCACAGGTAATCCTAACTATCTGTGAGTCCCTGCCTCACACCCGTTGGCCCCGGGACAGGTTCAAACAAACTCAGTGTTTTGTTAATTCTGGACATTTTTTGTTTTATTTCTATATCTTGCTTCAAAAGGTTAAGGCTGATTAACGTCATGATGTGCTTGCTTCTGAAGATTAGGTAGCTTTAGCATAATGAAACAAGTTTAGACTAAAGCAGTCAACCCTTAAACTGTCTGTGAATGGTATTCCCTGGGAAAGTTGGCAGTTGAGCAGCATGTTGAATTGTGACTCTGTGCAGCATGTGCTTTTTGGGGACAGAAACAACTTTTACAAGCTCTTCCCATAGCCGTGCCACAAAAATAGTCCCTTGTTCTTCATTCACATAAGCACTCAAGTTAGGCCGAAGCCCTTGATACATTGAGAATTGAGTTTTTTTTGTTGATTTCATGTTGGTAACTGACCTCAGGGATAGCAAGGACTGCACGACATAAAAACTGAGAATTATTGAGAGCTTCCTCTTTGTCTCTGTCTCTTTCTTTCTCTCTCCCGTTCACCCTTTCCTTTGCAGGATTAGGGCTTGGCAAACATGGTCATCTGAAGTGGGCCACTTTGCCCCTCTGCTTAGCTGCACTTTAATATTAATGCATCGGGAGGCTTATGAAGCCACTGTTATTATCTCCCGAGTGTGTTCTCATCCTGCAGAGTGGCAGTTAAAGGCACAGACACCGTGCCCATACTCTCTGAGGTGTGGGCCGGCAAGAAAGGCCTGGAGAAACATGGAGGGGGCACTGATTGATGTTCTTGGCCCTGGAGTTTCACTCTCCTCCACACTTATTCATTCTTTATAAGGAGTGGTAAGAGGGCAGACTGTGGACTGTCCAAGACCAACATTATTCTGTTGGGTCCCAGGGGATAGCCGCTAAATGTCAAACTCTTTCAAACTCTTTGATCATTAGCATACCACCTTCTGAAGGCTAAAGGTCAAAATGTAGCATGATCTGAAGGGTACCATCTGTGTCCATTTTATAACTGTACCATTAGAAGTTAAGTTTTACTATAAATGCACACTGCCACTAAGTAGTTATGAAATTATTTTCACTTGACAATCTGTGTCAACAGGCCATGTGAACTTCTCATGGAGTTATTCCTTTCAATTAGCCAATCGTTAGCATGAGCTCATATCGAATTGAGCTATGATTCCTAGCAATAATTAGCAACAACTGTGACATTTAAGGGATACACATGTACACATGTAAATTTACATTTAGTGAGAATGACTCTTCTTAGAAAATGGACTATTTGCTTTTAAGAGCTTTTGAAGTGAGCAGCCATTGTGCCATGGCCTCCTCTGTCAAAGAAGCCTGATGCAGACGCAGCAGTATCTTTAATCAAAGGCAGTGACCACTGGCCAAGATGCCTGTTTGACTAACATGACTGTTTTTGTCATGAACCTTCCCCCTTTTTCTCTAAACTCATAGTTTTTTTAAGTATTTTAATACTTTTCAGATCACTTTTTTTTCAGGGTCTGATACTACATGCTTCAAATGTTTCTTTTAAGTCTAGGTGGAAGTTTAGCCTTGGTCTGATTATGGGAACTGATGCAGATGAGCTTGAGTCTATCAAGTTTGTCTTTAATTTTTTGATAAAGCAGCTCTTTCCACAGACAATGAGGTGTGAGTATCACCGCCATCTGTGTCGTGTCAAAGATGATGTTTGTGTATACTTTGTATTCACAGATTGTCAAGTGAAAATCATGTCATAACTTACTTAGTGGCACTTATTTATAATGTAGTGTAACAAAGAAAGTTTTCCATCCTCATTTTTTGTGTATTTGGCATAGTGAGTAAAAAGTATATATATATTCATAGGTTAGAATCCCAGGACTGCTAGTGGCACCACTGAGGTACCCTTGAGCAAGGTACCATGGGGTACCATTGGGTGAATGGGTTAAATGCAGAGGAAGAATTTCATGCTGTTCACACTGTGTGCTGTGGTGTGTTCACATATGACAATGGTCACTTCACTTTTCAAAGTAAAAAAATATCTGTCACGCTGCATCTGAGGTCTTTCCACTCTTAAAGTTATCACATTATTAAGCAAGGATGTGTTTCCCCTAATGCAACCCAGCATTGTGAGATGGTAAAGAGAGCAACATATTAAACCTACTTTGCAGGTCATGTTTTGTAACTAACAATGCAGAACAATGTACAAATGACAATCCTTTACTTTTTTATTTTGTTTTTGAGCTTCTAAAATCAAGAAAAACTTTCCTAAATCTGTAGAGAGGATTAGTAGGATGGGAGGCTTGCCATTTCGTGTTATGGTACTCCCATTATAGCACCCTTATGTATTATAATACTGTTATACAGAAAGTGCTGTTTAACCTTTAAACATGATGTTTAAAGCATGATTAGACCAGTAGTTAGGAACTGGTTGTACTCTCTCCATAGTTTGCTGCTTCTCACAATAACTCCCAAATTCAGGACAATTTACTGGGAAACCTTAATGTGTGTCCAGCATTATACTACTACAGAAGAGCTGCAAGAACTCATTATTTAAAACATTATCTAACTTTATCTAAAACATCATCAGACTTCTCCAGCTTCATATCAAGTTTGCAGTCCAAAGTCTGGAAAGCGAAAGGCCCTGAAATATTGTAATTTGTACGTCTGCCTGAATGGGTGCCACCACTGATTAATAGATACCAGTGCTCAGAATTTTCCGAACTTTCCTAACCTCACTGTCTTTTAGCATGTTTACGGAGGGACTGTATAAAAAGACATGCGTCTCATGCCGGATATGGCACTGTGCTGCTACTGGGCTGCCTGAGCCCATCAGTTACATTGCCATAAAGCTCTCATTTTGACTAGCAGAATTCTGCCAGAGCTCTGTCAAAATCCCACCGAAGCGCCTGGCTGCTCTTAAATCCATGCTTTAAGAAAAAAAAGTTGTGGGGGAGGGGGACCATGTTAGGGTGAAAATGAGTGGAAACTGGACAGACGGGCTTGGATGTCTTTTACAGACTGACTCAGAAAACTGCACAGTGCCAGGTCCTTTGCCTTGTATAACAGCCCTGAGATTGGCACGGATGGCGTACTCTTGACTCACGGCGCTATCATGCAGAGTCTGGTCTTGTTTTTCTGCAGAAGAGGTACAAGAGTAGGCCAGAAGGAGGAGTGGGCGTACTCACCCCGCACAGCGAAGGCAGTGAACTCAGTGACCTCAGCCTGGTCTTCAAGGAGAATGAATCTACTGTTAAATCTGTGGACCACTACAAGGAGAACCCACTTAAAGCCTGCAGGCCTTATTGCTGGACCCCCATTGTTTGCTTAGATCTTTGCAGTTCACATAATGACTTCTTTTCTGTGCCATGAAGTGTAATGTATAAAGAAAAATATGAGTATCATTCTTGTTATAGAGAGAAATATATCTGTAAGTAAGATACTTTTGTGATAAAAAAAAATATTTGGGTCCTTATTCATGAAGCTTCTTATAATAATAGAGGTGATGTAGGATATGTTCCTTGCAGTAAAGGCATAGTCAATAAAATTAGACTCTGATCCTACATCAGCTCTGCTTCAATTCGAAAAGACAGTGGTGGCCTGCCCACTGCTTCACTTGGTGAATGGGTTAAATGGAGAGAAGGAGTCTCACATTGTTCGCACTGTGTGCTGTGCTGTGGTGTATTCACATGTGACTATAAAGTGCAACTTAACTTTACTTACTTTACTTCCTAGAGAAGCCTTGTTAATACAGCCCCAGGACAGGTGCCAGTTCAACCTTGAAAGGAAACATAACCTGCTATATTAGATGTAGATACTGCTAGATTAGATGCAGTATTCTCCATAGGCAAGACCTCATAGAGACTTCCCTTAAAGTATTACTTTGGCAAGTAATTGGTACCCAATTTCCTACATAAGCAAACCTCAGGCACCAAATGTGCCACGGCTGATCCACTACATTTAGTGTACATTTGATTGAACACTGATTTTGGTGCTCACACGAGCAGACTAGTCATTCTTTTGTGGTTGCAGTTCGGTGTGAGGAAGTGTCAAGAAAAGTGCCAATTAGAAAAGGGTACCGGAGTCCGGAACTGATGCCCTGACGCAAATAACACTTCCTTCTTTCAATCTGGTGCGTGGAGCCCGAGTTACAGTTGTTGGGGGGGACAAGGGGCTGATGGATGCACGATAAGATGACACTGATTAGCCCGCTCTGGAAGCAACTGACATGGCTTACGCAGAACGGTCGCTTCTCTCTGTGATTAATGCCTATTAAACACCATGTGCCTCCAATTTGTTGCAGTCCAAATCCTGTCCCCCAATGCGCTGATTACAGAGTGGGTGCCCAGCTCTTCTCCTACACCTGCTGGACTGAAGAGACGCTCATTGTGTGCCGCACTCGGTCATGTGGCAATGCTGTCTGTTTGGAAATGCATGATCAAGCAAAAGCTTCTCCTCCCTTTGGAAGGGAGCCTAATCCATGATACAAGATCAAACGTTTTTTTTTTTTTCCGCAAATGTACTTTATTTCATTTCTTGGTTTGTCACCTGGTTGGTTTATACTCTGTCATAATAAAACTTCATATCTCCAAAACTGTAGCTTCATTGGAGTAAGACAAAAGGTTCTACAGTATACAACTTCTTAAATAAGCGATTTGTTGTCTTTTGACATTTACAGCCATTGTGTGCAGTTGTTTTCTTAACAAGTCAAGCTTAGCGCCCTGCTCTATAAATGTTTATAAGTACACATTTTTGCTCTGTTGCATTGTGATTGGAATTTCATGCTTATGTTGAATGTGTTGTAAACAAGGCCTTGCTGGGAATGAGAATTTGTCGGCTTGAATATAAAACTATTAATTAAACTGAACAAAGAGTACCAGAGGACTCTGTGAAGGAAAGGTGGCAGGGTCTCACTCTTTTGTGTTGTTGTGCAACCAGTCAGACAGCACCTCCAAGATTGTCTGAACATTTAGCATTCTTTTCCAAACACCCTGATATTTTCTCAGAAATGTTAGGACTGGAAGTAAAACTGTCATTGAGGGAGCTGGGTGGTGGGCTTCAGAAATCAGGTGGTATATTTAGTGTAGGCTGTAACTATACTAGTAGAATATGGGGAAAAAGTAGTGACCTACGTTGTCAATGTTGAGGTTTTATTGGTCTCAGCTTTGGTAAGGCAGTTCATAATGTGATCATTCTTTTTTTTTTTTTACTGTTACACATGCAATCACTGAAATGGGCTTTTATTGGTGCCAAGTTGCTAGCAGTTCTCAGTGTAAGAAAAGGACTGTATTTTTTCTTTGCCCCTTTCTCTAGGGACGTAGGATAATTCAGTGGGCCTATGGCTTGACATTGTAGGTACAGACATGAGGAACACTCCATTATTTTTCAATCATTTTTTTTGTCGTAATAAGTGTTTGAACAATAATAATTCAGCATCTGTTCATTTTGGTGAGTCAACAGATTTTCTATTCTTTGATTTTCACAGATTGTGGCGGGTGACCACAAGATATAGATGTGACAGACAGAGAGGAAAAAAATGATTAAGTATTATTTTAGATAATATTTTTCGCAGGTCTGTTTGGAAGATCAAACATGTTCAAAGTAAGGTTCATAGTATCACAGACCTTCTCATTTCTGCCTTTTCATTTATATTACCTACGCTGGCCCAAAAGTAGGGCTAATTTTACCAGAAGACAGCCAGTGCCGTCAGGAAATCCACTTAGGGCGATTTCCCGGCTCTCGCACTGGGTAACGTGACACTGAGCGCTGGCTGTCAGAGGAACACTCACCCAGGCTGTCAATAAAAAAGCAAGCCTCTGATGTCATGACCACAGCTATGCTGTGAATTCCACCCTGATGCACTCATCTGTCAGCCGTGCTCTTTCCATTAGGCCACTCTGTCAGGGGGATACATGGAAAGGAGGGGGATACAGGGGAGGAGGAGAGGAAGAGGGAGGGAGCAAGGGATGGCGGGAGTGTTATGTGCAGCTGGGGCCAGAGGAGAACAACAGAGCTCGCTAATCAGTTTGTTTGCACTGAAGAACATGCCATGGTTCAGCCAAATCCTGCGTCCACTTACCACCACATCCCTTTTGTCTTCTGGAAGCTTGAGGACGGAGCAGAGCTGTCGCCTGGGTTGGCCGTGCCATTCCTCAAAATGTACTTTTCGGTATCCATAAATTTTTAAGTCGACCCATTAAATGTAAGGTAATTGCATCGCCTTTATAGAATGCCTGGAGCCATGAGCCTTATTAAAGAGCCACAAAAGTCAGTGAGTTTTAGAGTATTTATTAAGAAGACTTGTATTAATTATGAAGGAGGTGGAGGGTAGGAGATGAAGAATAGTAACAGAACAATGCTTCGCTGCCAGCCAGAGAGAGAGCCCTAGGTACACCAGGAGCTCGAAGCAGCCATTTACTCTGTTTTTTCATTCGGACTTTGCTGTATGTTCCAGTACTATCTATGATTGGTGGGGCACGCCATAATTTGTGTGGTAGATCCAGACATGCCGGGAGGCGAGACTGAAGTATGTCTGTTGGAGAACGGTTCAAAGACGGGCAACACAGTGTGCTAAGTGCTGGATAAGGAGCGAGAGAAGAAGAGAGGTGCCATTGTGTGATTGTTGGAGGTGTCAGGCTGGAGCAGGTGCACCTGACAGGACACTCATTGGTTCCCATGGTTGCAGGGCTGGTGCAATGAAAGGGGCAGACAGGGCGATGACAGGGCAGCTAGCCCCAGGGCTCTTCCTGCACCATGATACATTTAGCTTCCTAGTGCCACCTCAAATGATCCCACTAACTTTCCTGTATTACTTTACATTAAATTTTCATCAGCTTGAATAATGTTGTGGAAGTAAAGCAACAGGAAGGCTTAAGCACCTTAACAAATGGTTTTCATTGTGATAGTTCTGTCCACGTTCAGTGTCCTAGCACTGTGGTTAGCTTTAGTTTAGTTCGATGCAACACATCGCATACATGCAAGCATACAGGTCCAACAATCCTTGATGAGTCTTGACAATTAAACAGACAAGTGTATAACAGTTTCAACGTTGCATAAGATGTACCGGCCTGTCTTTGCAGTGCATCCATCCGATTAACTGCAGCTTCCTTACTGTTTTTCTAGGCTACAAGGATTTGCTCTGAATAGCAAAACGCATTTTTTTTCAAGGAAAACGAAGGGATTAGAGTTTCAAAAAAGCTTCATAATAATGTGTATGTAGTGTTTCCAATGTCAGTCCTGTAATCCTATTCAGTCTGAAACAAAGAGGCAGAAAAGACTGTCAGGATGTGCAATTGAAGAAGGGGACTCGACAGATGCACTCAGCACACTGCATTCATTTTGGACTGCAGCACATAGAGAGTGTGGGAGTTGTATACATTGCTGAGAAATGTTTTTCAGAAATAAGCCAAATCGTCAAAATGGGGGATGGGAAAAAATAAGCCTGATGCATTTATCCATCATCTCTTAACATTTCAATTTCCCAGACCCATCCTGCTGTGCGTCACATTTGAGAGCTTTTAACAAAACACGCCACATGTCCTCAAGTATTTCGAAAGAGCGAAGAGCGGGCGCATGCAATTACATGCAGTTATTTATACCATCCATATCTCCTCATCGCTTGGCAAATGCTCCAGGTGGTGTGGCTGCCTTTAGTTTGGGACCTGCTGAGCAGGTGTGTCATAGGATGGAGCTGCCATCCACCAGCCTGAAGTGGATCTTGCTCACAAAACTAGAGAGGCACTCGCCAAAAATCCATAGAACAGAGGAACTCCTAAAGTTAAAGGGCTCACTTTGGGAATAGATGGTTCTTGGAGAGGAAGGTCCACCATGACTCAATTTTGGTGGTCTGCAAAATTCCTAAATTTGGATAGTTCTGGTTCTAAAATCTGATCGGCTGAGCCACCTTCTAGGTTTGCTCAATATACACACCTATGACTGCACACATCAGTTGAATTCTGTGTTAATGGACCAAGTTATTAAAGCTCCTCATGGGATCATTTTTGTTCCTTTTGTTGCTTAGCAACCATAGGTGACTGTTAAGGAGCTATATTGATTGTGGAAATAATTGTATAGTGTGATTTTATTAATAATAAACCTTATTGAACCTTATTGAGCCTTTCACTTCTAAAAAATGATTTTTGCTATTGCAAAACATGTATAAGCATCGTTCCAGTTCTAGTGTTATGATGCCTTTGTGGTTGGTATAATACTTTAAGGCTATTCCAGCTAACTTGGCCTCAGCTTTAATGGTCTCAAGGACGCCATGTGCACTCATTAAATTTTGGGTTCCTTTAATTAAAAGTATTTCATGCACATTTTAATGGTTCAGGTTAATTTTCGTCTTGACCACTGTTCAGTAAAGATTACTGTCAGAACTTTCATTGCCTTTTTTTATCAGTCATTTTTTTGTAAAGGTAATGAAAATTACTTCACTCTTGCAGCCTATTGTTATTTGTCACTCGTCTGAAAAGCCTTAATGAAGATCTTTAGCAACAAATAAAGCTTTTTGGCCAACCTTTTTACATTCTATGTTCTTTTCATTGAAATAATTTATTCTAATACAGCAAGTGACCAGCTTCACTGATAGAAAAGAATTCATGAAGCCCTCTGATAGGTGAAAATTTTTTTACTGTGTTACATGTGAGCTGAGCCAAGAGCTTTTGCTCTTGATAAACCCCATTTCCTGTGTTTACTCTGGGAGAGTGCCGCCACAGATTGTGATGCAACCCCACAGAAATGCCTTGTTTTTCTGGGTTAGCTGAGCTGGCCGTAGCGCGGAAGAATAAGAGCATAATGGTGCTTGTAATATCTCCAGCTTCAGGGCTCATGGGAGGCAGCAAGAGTGCGGAAGGGTGCCTAGTCGGGTCCACCCCAGATCAGTAAAAAGGGAGAGAGGAGGAGGTATATGCATGCGCTTTGCCTTGGATAGGTTTATGCAAAGCAGGGCGCTGGAGTTCTTTACAAGAACTAGGAGTCAGCTCCTAGCTCAGTGACTCACTACTATGGCTTTAGCGTTACCTTTCAGCATCCATTTGCAGAGACATTGTGGATCTGACCTGAGAGAAACATTGTGAATCTCTGTATGCCCTATTGTCCATGAGCTGACTTAGATGGAAGTGGTTTCTTCAACCAAAACTGTTCTCACTGAGAAATGAATCATCTTTTCACTAACAACCCACACCTTTTCAGTCAATGGTGTCATAGTTCCCTTCGCTATCTTGCTTCAGTCTATAAGTCCAGCTTTGTTTTACTTTATGAGTAATGGAGCTTACAATGCAACTAGCTAATTACAGTGCACAAAATGACAGCCACTGTTAGTTTTGGCCATTGCTTTTTGTTCCTTTTTCGTATCTAATCAGGAAGAGGTCCCTCGTGCCCAAAACCGCAGTGAGGCTCTTCTTCCACCTCCTGATCCTTTGGCCAGGGGCTCATTGTTACCCATACAGAGATTTGTGGTGGTTGTTTGGACTTGGCCCTGTTTCAGTGGCCCTAAGGCCTTTTTTTTTTTTTTTTTTTTTTAATATCCGTGATTTGTCGACAGGGCCTGCGGTTCAGGACGTAGTTTTTCACCCAATGTTCTGCAAATGAGAAGGGAAATCTCATTCTGTTAGATTAACAGCCAACCTAATTAAGCCCCATGCTCTATTGTGGGCAGTGGGATTTGTGTAATTTGTCAGGTACTGTCAGCTTCAGGGGAAAGGATGAGGGATAGGGTGAATTTGGAGCAAGAGATGAAAGGAAATGATGAGTGGTGGCGATAGCGAGTGTCCAAGTATACTTTTACTCTAATAGTAAAGAATTTGTCTCAGTTTTGCTGCCCAGTATTTACAAACAGGTCACATTTATTTCTATTAGACAGATACTTAATATCTTTTTGGAAAAAAGGTTCATTCTAAGCTGCTTTGAATCCAAGCAAGTCATCTTTCATCACAGTCGTCTCATATTTTGAGAAATGTTCTTCTTTGCGGTTTTGGGCTATGCCTAAACACAGCAGAGGGTTCAGAATAATAGAGCATGGTTACTCCTCAGAGGGAGTGAGCTTATTGTTTTAGCAGATGCTCAGTTCTAGTTCATTTAGCCAGTGTGTAAAGCCCTAGGAAGACCCTAAGCTTCATACACCCAGATTAGAATTATTAACCATTCTCCCTTTCTTTCTCTACACAGTGGTCTGCATAGTCTCAGCACCCTGGCCAAGTGATCCTTCTGAACGCCTTCCTGGCCGCTGTCCTGCTGCCTGACCCAGCTGCCCTGAGGGGGAGCAGAGCCAAGCAGGACTCTAGTGCAGTGCTCATTAGGTGAGTCCACAGAATCATTGCAATAGACAAGCTGACCAATACATCTACGTCTGCTGCATCATCTATATCTAGATTATTCAACAAATCTATCATACTTATTTACTTTAACCCTCAGATTATGTCTTCCTGGTAGCACATGGAAACAAGCAATAAGGTTCAGTGAAGATTCTAAAATTTTATTCACTTCATAAAAATTCAATACCACAAATTTGGTCATTGTGCAAGCCCAGCTCCACACAGAAGCAAACCTGACCACCTGGATACAAAGTCTGTCAGCTCACTGGGGAGCCAGGCCTGGTGTGTAGAGTGTAGACCAAAAAATAACAGCCACAAATAACACACACATATACCGGAGGGAGTCAGAGACACATGTTCCATCAGCTGCACATCTTGCGAGACCAGGAGCTTGGGGCCACACGCCTCACAGATGCAGACACAAGATAAAAGGGCATAACTGATAATATGTGATTTACAGCTACTGATAAACGTCCTGATTAGCTTGGCAGGAATCCATGGTTCCTGAGACTGCTTAAGAACTATACATGGTTCCTTTTAAAATGAATGCTTTCAAAATGAATGGTTAATATTCACCTTAAACTCATCGCATTTCATTCTAATTACTTTACTGCCAAATTCAATGTTAAATTTACATTCTGTATCAACACATTAGAGTCTGTACCTTTTTTCTGTTCACATCATTGTTAATAAAATTACAACACACAGCAAAAACAGTTCTTTAAAGACTCAAAAAACTCTTTAAGGAGCAGTAAGTGTTATTTTTCTTGGGCAAGACCACGTAAGTTTCCTTCAAAAACTGGGTCTCAGCCATGAGCCTTGTGTCCTGCAGTCCTCATAAGTGTGCACTGGGAGTATGAGCACTACAGCTTCAAAGCCTGAGAGCCGTGAGGGGCTTTTATTTAGCCTGGTGCTCTGTTCTGCAGTGGTGGCTGCCAGACGACCCTGCTCACATCTGTTTGCCCACCAGATCTTGAGCTGTTAACCTTGGACAGTGACTACAGCCACTTATCTGGTCTGCTCCCAGAGGCTGGGCTGCTCTGATGGCAGATGTTTTGGGTTTTCCAGCCAGGAACACAGCACTGCATGGCTTCAATCTTGTTTTGCTCTGAACCCTGATTACATCTATGTTGGCCAAACTGCAGTCTAAGTTTCCTCATATAGTTAAGTTCACTAAACTGATTTGTTTAGCTTTGTTTTGCTTTTTTCTTTGGGGTTAAAGGAGTTCTGGACATGGAAGGAGAGCATGTGTGGAGGTTGATGGTCGAATCAACATGTGTTAGCCCACAGGCTATGAGGTGTGCCATAAAGCCTTTCGGAGGCAATGCAGGCACAGCTGAGAGATCCTTCGAAGGCGGCCTGTGGCCCCTCAAACTGCGTGGTTTTAAAACTTTACAACTGGCCACCGGTTTAACATTTCTATTTAGTGAAATACAACATGAAGTGGTAGGTGAGGACAAGGAAGAGACCAAAAAACCCCCCACAAAGATATAATTTCAGTGTAGCATAATGTTGTAAATCAAGGATCCAGGGAGAAAGACAATCAGTGCCTCTACAGCTGCTTCCTGACATTTCTGCAAAATGTTGTGGAAAATTTAATGAAGGCTAGCTTCGGTAATGGTTTCAAGCCTGCCCGGTGGAAAATATGACAGTCTTTCCGTAGACAATTAAGACCAACACAAAGCCCCCCTTTTTTCCTCATTTGTTTTTATTCCTTGTCTTTGCTTCCATAGGGTAATGCCCTGTGGGTCATTCAGGGCTAAATGGAAACATATACATTAAACAGCCTACACACCCTACAAAATGTGCATTATTTGTTATTTGCTTTTATTTGTTTAGGCCACATAATCCCCAAGCAGTGGCAACTACCTCTGGACAGACTAGCATCAGTTCACTGGACATAGCCACTAGGTCCTAATCAGACATGTTTTGAAGCCATCACATCCAGAAAGTGTCACAGTTTCCTCTTATGGCCTATTTCTGGTGCTGACGAGGGACATCGCTTCAATCCACAAAGATGCAGCAAACATGCAGAGGGATTTAATAGGGTTTTAACCATGTGTGTATTTCAGACCTACATCAGTGATGACTGTAGCCACTTCGTCCGTAGTACAGTGGTTGTCTTTGAATATAATGTTCATTATATATGTTTGTTATATCATTCAGCCAAAAATCACATAATAAAAGAGTAGATTTGTGCTACATTTACCTGCATCAATGTCCATGCTTGTAAAAGTTATTTGTCTTGAAAGGTATGACAGTAAGTAATAATCTAATATAGACTAATCTAACCGTCAGTGATGTTAGATACACTTTCTGGGTAATTATATTTTTCAGTAGTGTGTTTTGAGTGCCAAAAACAAATATCCATGATCTTACATGTGTGTGACACATATATGGGGCAATCATGTCAAAGTATCACTAGCTTGTCTATGTACATGAGAACATTGGTGGTATGCCTGGATATGTCTGGATATTCTCTGAGCTGCAATAGGCAGGAGTACGTTCTGGTATTATTCAAAATTATCTACGTTATTATCCCAAAAAAAGTCACTGTTATCGCTAAAACAAGACTCCTCAACCTATGCACTGGCCCTGCTGTTAGAAGAACGGGCAATTCTACAGCCAACCGTGGCTACGAGTACAAGACAACAAAATTGATTTTGCTGTCTCTGGAGGGGTAAAATAGGCCTCCCTCTCCCACTATTACTCAGTGTTTATCTAACTAACATAGTCTGTGAACTAGCATAACAATAGTGGTGGTTAGTGTTCTCCTCCAAATGTGTTGAGGTGTCTAATTATACAGTGTTAGCAGCAATGAGATGTTCAAAAAGCACAGAGGAAGCCTGTGCTAGACGTCACCAAGCTTTTTATTATATGCTAGGGAGACCTAGGTAGTGGACTAAATTAAGGAGAAAATTAGGTTAAGCCCCTACCCCCCGCTCTCAATCTTCATTTACATTTGTCAGTAGAATTTTTCAGCATGGTAAAAACTGAAAATAGTCAAAAATGCAGACTCAGTCCCATTGGTACTGAATGGAAGCTAAATTTGACTATTTAGATGATCATATAATTGTGTAATTAAATTTGAAGTGTATAGCAAAACAACAGTAATATTCTCAACTTTGCTAATTGGTCAAATGTCTTTTGCACCATTCTACCTTTCCACAAGGAAATCGTTCTTCCATGAGGCAATTTAGGCTGAGATGTAGTCTGTACGAAGGCTAGGGCCCATTATTTGAGTAAATGGGAACCTGCCTGATGCCCACTTTTTCTGGCATATTCACTCACTCCCCGCTGCCTCTTTCAAGTGGCTGGCACTGCAGCTGCTGGATAATTATGTATTCGACCAAATGTCTTGAAGGGCTGCACAGTGCTGCGGATCCGGCTGCACGGACGCTGCCATCGCTGCCGGCCCACTCTGATTGAGTGCCGGCAGGGCCACGTTGTATAACCAGGTCTACCCCCCCCCTCCCTTTCATAACACAATTCATAAGCACCATAACCCTGCATGGTATTCATGCCTTCTCCTCCCACACAGGAACTGTCACCCACGCTCCTCACCCCGTCTCGAGATGGCTGTGGATGCTTCCCACGCACACTTTCTCTGTCCAGCACTTATACACACTTGTGCCGTCACACACACAAACACACTCACACATATTCAAGCTCTGCTGTCCGCTGTGTTAAAAATACCTCTTCTCTTATTTAATTGCTTCCCCTCTGCACCAGATATCTCAGCGAGTTTCTCTCTCCCTCTCTCTCTCTCTCTCTCTCTCTCTGTCTCTCTCTTTTGTCGTTAGTCTGCCTCTTTGCGTGAAAGGAAATATAACCACATACATGAGTTGCTTTTCATTGACTCCTACAGTAAGCTTGTCTTTGCCTGTGGGCAGGTCATGTGCAAAGGCCCTTGGCCACAAGAATGTAGAATGTACATAAATCTACTGATATTACTAGATAAGTTCTTCCTGCACTAAAAGAGTACTAGATTACATGTGTATATACAAACATATATATGTGTATATCCCCATCTGAGGCCACAATTTCAAAATTGTATTACAAGAATACATTAGACAGTGACATTTGTTTTTCTAATGTTTTCTTGCCATAAACATTTTTAATGCATCAGCACTGACTTTGTGTTGGATTATCGAAAAAAAAAGCATCACTCAGTTCTTTAGCGTTTTATAAATTCTTCTGGTTTATGTATCACTGGACTAAATTTCATTCTTTAATAGGAGAATAATCCCAAGCATGCCAAAATTATATCCAGTCCAACAAAAAGCATTTTTTTTTTTTTGAGAATTATGTCTTGACCACCTTTGGTTCCAGATCTTTCTCCCGTTTAGCTGGTATAGGACACGCTGGACTGACAAGTTAAAAATGAGTGTTCAGCAAGTGCAACTGTTTGCATGCTTGAAAAAGTGTTGGGAAGGCTTGGAGTCAAGAATGCCACAAATCAGTGCTGCTGTGATAAATAGGGTTAATGTGATGAATCTCATTCACATCCATTAAACTGCACTTACTGTGTACACTTACAGTGTACTTGCATTCACAATGTACACATCAGAACCAGTCAGTTAAATTCCTGTAATATTGCAAATGTAATATTTTCCTGTAATAACATTTTGAAAGAGCATCATTTATTTATTTTTTTTAATCCAAGGGTGGGCCCAGACCTATGGCCTGTAGTGTGTATATGTTTTACACATGAACAAAATATTTTACATTAACACAGTTTTTCAGTTTTTTACTTTTCAGTTTTATTAATGATCTCAGCATTGCTGACCATCTAGGCTTGATATATACGCTGTTTCACCTCTCCTTGTCAGTCTCTTACCCATGATGCTTCTCAAGCTTAGCTGCGGGGTTGGCCTGCACTTCATCTTTGGGGCCCTAATGAGGAGTCAGAGGGACACCAGGGGGCTGACTAGCACACATTTCTGGGCGATACATCCCCCAGACCTGCTAACACAGGCCAAAAAATTTCCCCACTGAAAGTTGCTGGGTGAGCAAAAGACGAACCTTCTGTGGGAAAGCAAGACAAACTGCAAAGAAAGAAAAGTTCTGAGCAAAAGAAAAGGGAGGTGATATAAGGATAGCATCAGTGGGTCATTATTCAGGGTTTTTTGTCTTTCGGAATTTTCCTGAGCGCTTTCCCCCTGCACTGTTAGAGCTTTATTCAAGACAAAATGATATTGAGCTTGTGCTGTCTTTGCACAGTGGACTTGAATAAATTGGCGAGAGAAGAAACGTGCAAGAAAACACAATACTTCATTGTGGGATCCTTAACTCAATCTATTTTCAGACTCACACACTCTTTTGCTCCTTGCCAGTTGATAAAGCCAGTTGGAATAGTAAAAGTTGTCTCCATCACTAATGAGCTAGAATATTTGGAAGACTGGATCTAGGAAAAATCAACCCAGCGCACTCTCTATCTTTATCCAGAAAATTCCACTTAGGGCAGCATTTCTGCACTTAAGAAACGAATTCGAATGAAGCCATAGATCCACCAATCCAAATACTGACCACATAGAAAAAGTGCACTTTTCTCAGGAGAGGTAATATGGGTCCAAGCAAGTTCTAAAGTGAGACTGTGTTGCCATAAACTGTATCATTTCTGAATGGAAACTATTAGCGTGTGGTTGAATAACTCAGGGTCCTCTGTGCAAAAAAAGGCAGAAAAGAGGAAAATGTTTGCCCGTCTCCTTCCCCGTGTCGTGTGTTTGATGTTACCTGCAGAACAGAGAAAATAAACAGACTGCTATCTGGAACATGAAGCCTCGTGAAAGTAAATGAGTTTCAGCTTCATTATTAAAAATAGATCGTTCTTTGGCTTGTACATTCAGTTTGTTAATACCTTGAATTACCATTTTGTGTGGAGACAAATCTTTATATGCATTCATCTCATTTACAATAGCTATCCTTTAAAGAACCATCCATTTAACAAAACCAAAACTGCATCTCTCTGACATCTCTCCCTATTTCGACACCTTTATTTTTAAGAGTGTAAGTGCGTCACCCAGTAACACCATCTTGATCCAGTCAGTGTGTTCGGATGCACAGGCTCCTGCAACCTGTGCACTCCTTGTTTTGTCCTTCAGGAGCAATTTAAAGAATGCGATCCAGCCAGGTGCTGATACGTACATATCAACATAACACAACACCATAAGCCGGTGAGTTACAAAACACTAAGAGACTCTTTGAAGACGAGGGAACTGGGAACAGACAGACTTGATTGAATTACCTTTATTTGTTTATGGCTATAGCAGCCAGGAAATGGATAATTGGAGTGTTAAAAACATACCTTGGCAAGAGGTGTGTTTTTTTTCCCCAAGGATACTTCAGTTTTATGTTGTTCTCATTTGTTAGTTTGGTTTCAGCCTTGTGGTGTCCTGCAGTGAACTCCTGCACTGGGCAATGAAGAGAAGTGCTGTGATCTATTATGGCTTTAAATGCAATAGCATGTATTTTAGGTCTTTTTTTCCCAGTTAGTTAGAGAATATCCAAATGGTTTAGTATGTGACATAATGCCAGTGCACCTTAATTGACAAATAGAACCTCTTCTCTAGCATCTGAACCTGTAAAATGACTAATCCTTGAATAGGGTTAAGAGGTATATTTTTATGTTGACGTGTGCTCATGTAAGGACAAAAATACTGCTTTTTCCCTTAATCACACTCTTTCTGTAAATCATTGTGGAGGACTGCTTGGTGCTCCAGGGTAACAGCCTCCTACACTTGGGGCAGCTCATGGATCTCAGCCATGCAGTCATCACAGGGATCTTCAAACTCAAACATGTTATAAGCCTGCTTGCAAATATAAGAGCTTGATGTGCGTTGGGCTGAGCTGTGTGTGTGGGGAGGTATCTGGGTAATATTTTCTGAAACCAAAGGTCCAGAGTAGCGCAACTGTCTAAACCGTGTCATTGCGAGTTTGAGCCCCAGTGATAAGGGACGTCTACCCTTACCCTCTTGACAGTGTGTATATTCTCATCCTGTGCATTCCTGACTGAAAAAAAAGTGTGCAAATGTATTTTTGTCAAACACACATTTGCTTATTTCCGCAGAAAAGCTTATGCAATCCATTCAGAAGATATCTTCCAACTTAAAAAACCTCTTACCTTATGCAACACAAGCAAGCGGGGGTGGACAAAATGCACGAGAGGCTTTAAGACTTTTTATATTTCTGGCTGCCTCAATATCATGAGTCATGTTGAAGGGGAGGGAGATTGGTGTCCTGCTCTGGTGGCATCACTCATTCCAGTGTTGATGGGAAAAGGCCTTGCATTTATCAGAGAAAGGTCCATGTATCTGTGCCCTGTTCAATTGGGCAGCCAAGCTAGACAGATTCATTAACAGAAGGAGACACTTTCGTATGCGAATGATGTGCAGCAGCACCGCTACAGCTTTCCATGAAGTGTGATAAATGAAACTGACTTCAGCTTTCATACATCACGCTTCTCTAGGCCATGATGCCATCAGCTGACCTTTGTTTCACTGAAGAAAAACAGTTGAGGTCACTTAGAGTAGAAAATGTAGACGACCAGGTTGTCAGCGTTTAGGTATCAAGGATGGAAGAATCATGTTTGTAGATGACAGGCTGTGTTTCTATGGATTTCCATACCACTTTGGTAGCAACTAGATAATGCCTGGCTTCTAAAGAAGATATTTGAAATGATTTTTCAGGAAGTTTAACTACACATAACATCTCTCTAAGGATTAAAAAGCTTTTTATTCTTTAGATGGAATAGAGATGGCCTTTACATAAGCATTACAGAGACCCTGAAGTATGAATGTCTGGACCTGAAACTGTAAACCTTAAACTCACAAAAGTCCATGTTAATTGTTGTTTAAGATTGTCAAGATATGAAAAGGAATACATTTGGATATTTTTCTCACATCCTTTATCTGTTTTTACTAACACACGAGCGAGACCTTTCATTGTCTGTTTTTATAGGTGATAAAGAAAATCGATTTTAGTATAATAACCTACCTCCTTTTATACCTCTTTATCCTAAACATTTACGTTGTGAACCTGAAAGTTGATACATAAAAATGTACCAAGCCTCTGAGCACTAAAAACATGGACCCTCGTGCTTCTGTTCAAACTCGTGATTTGTCTTGGTATAGTGAGTGCATAGTTTCCAGTGTCAGGCATGGAAGAAAATGAAAACAAAACGAACCAAAAGTTAATGTTTCAGGTGCTATAAATACCAGTGGCTTTTCTGCTCTGCTATTTTTAGCCCTCACGCTGCCTTCCAGACATCAGCGTCACACAGTTTCCTCACTCATGCTCAAGCAGCTCTGTCTGTAGCAATCAGGCCTGAGATCAGGAAATAAATTACACAGAGAACATGTTCAGCATCTTATCACTGCAAATACAGAATAGTCAGTCGTTTGGGTATGTATTGTAATTTAAACCTTACATATTTCTGCTTTAACCACATTTGTACATAGTGGTCTCACATTTTACAGTATGATACATTTAACAGCAAATAGCTAAAAGAAAAAAACAAGACAGGAAGAAAAATGCCAATAGTTTCTTCATAGCTTGCCCTTTAGACACCCACACACACACATAACACTGAACATCACTTGCATTCCACAGGCTATTTTTACACATTTGTGTCTTTTTAGGAACTGAGTGGGTCTGGTTGTTAATGATGACTCATGGACTGAGGGACAGTGGTAGCTCCTCTGTTTCAATTCATTGAAGATTCTTAACACAGTCATTACACCAGCAATCATTACTTTTTTAGTGCTCACGAAACTATATTTAATTTGAAATTATATTTACCCTTTTCAGTGGATTGCTGCACAAAAATGTTATACTTTTTATAACCAAACCATTTTTAATTATTTTTTTTCTCCCTAATGTGTCTTACAGATATCTAGAGGAACAGAGGTCATTGAAGAGAAGAGAAGAGAAAACGAATTGAAAGGAACAAGAAGTTGATTGAAATAAAGTGGGCTGATGATTGTAAAAACACATTGTGGAAATTCAGATGTGGAGCAAGTCTCAACAAAAATGGAAACGGTGGACTTTTTCTTCAGATGTCATTGTTGGTAAATCATCTGGCATGGCGATATACTTGAATGCAATTTAACAAACAGCACACTGATAAACCCAGTTGATATACAGCCAAAAATGGAGCCACGTGGAACAGATGCCACCCAAAAATGTAGCAAGGAACCACGTGAGAAGAACCCTTTACAAAGAAAATGGGTCTCTGAGCCCTCCACTGGTACAAAAAGAAGCACTTATGCAGAATCTGAAGGTAAAAGACATTTGCACCATGAAAGTCTCCAGAGTGCTGACAGTGGGACAGGCATTACAGCCTCTGGAAAGCTGCTGTTAAATGCAGCGTCTCAGTCATCTCAAGAAACTCAGTTCTTTCCCCGGCCTTACTCTTACCAGTTACCACATTCATACCCACAGCAGCCCATGCAGAAGCCTTTTCTGACTGGTACTAAACCACAACCTGGATTGGAGGCCCATGCTTGGCCATTCCCAGGGCAGTTGCAGTCCCTGCCACCAGATGATATGTTTCCTGTGCACTCCCGATCTCATGGAGTCTTTCCCCGTCAGAAGTCTCCAAGTTTACCTAGTGCTTTTGGCCAGTATTCCCAATCAGGCTCTGAGCAACAAGAAGATGGACATAAGAAGGAACAGAAACCCAAGAAGCCAGGGAAGTACATTTGCCAATACTGTGGAAGGGCATGTGCAAAGCCCAGCGTGCTTAAAAAACACATCCGTTCGCACACAGGGGAACGGCCCTATCCCTGTGGCCCTTGTGGCTTTTCGTTCAAAACCAAAAGTAATTTGTATAAGCATAGAAAGTCTCATGCCCATGCTATTAAAGCAGGACTTGTTCCATTCTCTGAGTTGACTACTCGCACAGATATTGATCAGGCATCTTCAGTTGGTGAAACAGAGGTACATTCTGATGGAGAGCAAAGTACTGACACTGATGAAGAAACTGCAGAAGGGGCAATGTACCCAGAAAAAAGTAGCCCTGTACCACAGATATCATTTGAGTCTGACAAAAGCACAATAGAAAAGGGTGGAGAACCAGCATATGCAGACTCAGCAGAAGAGCTGGCCATGACGTCTATGAAAGTGCCTATCTTAATTGTCCCAAAACCAGGGTTTCCATCAACAGCCATAGAGTGCACCCCATTCACAGAAATCAAGGGATCTCATATTGGAGGACAAATGGTCAGAGGAGATGAGTCGCATACTATCAAACAAAGGCTTGCTTTGAGACTCACTGAGAAAAAGGGCCAGGATTCTGAGCAGTCTTTGAATCTTCTGAGTCCGCACAGCAAAGGTAGCACCGACTCTGGCTATTTTTCTCGTTCCGAGAGTGCCGAACAGCAAATTAGCCCACCTAACACCAATGCAAAGTCATATGAGGAAATAATGTTTGGAAGAACTTGGTATTATAGACCTAACTCTAGATCTAGACAAGCCATTACAGTTGGAATGGCTGCTAATGCCAGCCAGGACCCTCACAACAAGTCTTGTGCCATGATAGAACTTGACATGGGAAAGATTTCAGAGGATCACATATTTTTCAGAGGAGGTTCTGCAGAACCACAAATGCTTGCAGGCTGTGACCCTAAGCAGTATCCTGGAGGTCCTTGCCAAAGCAACACTGGTCTCCTAGAAGCTCCTTCCGAATCTGGGCCACTCTTAAGAAGTAACTCAATGCCCACACCTTCTCCAACCAACCTCAATGTTCCACCAGGTCTGAGAGGGAGTCATTCATTTGATGAGATGATGTCTCCAGACGATGTATTCTATCCTGGAGCAGCTGGTCTAAGGAGGCTGAGAAGACAGGCCGCTTTTGAGCATGGGGAATCAGAGAATTATGGAAAGATAACAGGCCCTGTTTCAACAATGAAGGTGGGGGAGAGAGCTCTGCTGATGCCTGAGTTTAAAGGCTCTGGATCAGAGCTTGCTTGTCCAGAAATACGCACAGCATATGGCTCCTATGGTACGAAAGGCGGAGTGTCAGAGATGACCACAAGAAAACGCCGCAAGGAAAAGAGTGTAGGGGATGAGGAGGATTGTGCTGGGCAGTATGATGATGCCCAGACTGGTTCTACTGAAACAGCTGGAGACTATGATATAAAACAAGGAAGTCAAGAATCCTCAAGGGCTACTCCAATAGGTAAAGGCTCTATGTTTAGTGGTTACAGCCCCTCGGAAAGTTTTGATAAAGGTACTGGTATATGTCCAGAAGATGTAGTGCTTATTCAAGATCCAGACAGAAAAGCCTCTGGCAACGTAATATCTGTAATTCAACACACTAACTCACTCAGCAGGCCTAACTCGTTTGAGAAATCAGAATCAATTGAGCATCAGTCTTACCAGCCAGAAAAGTCTGTAGGCCAACTCTCTGAACAATCTGATACAGAGAACGTTGAAGATGTACAGAGTCCTGATTCACTTTTGAGGTCCGAGAGCATGGATCACCAGACTCAGAGTGAAAGTGAGTTGGCATCTGTTGCACCAAGCCAGCAATATCACATGCCTCACAAATTAGTGCGGCAACCCAACATTCAAGTGCCTGAAATCAGAGTAACAGAAGAGCCTGATAAACCAGAAAAGGAACCAGAGGTGCCAGCTAAAGAACCAGAGAAACTTGTTGAGGAATTCCAGTGGCCACAGAGGAGCGAGACTCTGTCCCAACTCCCAGCAGAAAAACTGCCCCCAAAGAAAAAACGTCTGCGTCTTGCAGATATAGAACACTCATCTGGGGAATCAAGCTTTGAGTCGACATGCACCAGTCTTTCAAGGAGCCCAAGTCAAGAGAGCAACCTGTCTCACAGCTCTAGTTTCTCAATGTCCTTTGATAGAGAGGAAAGTATGAAATCCGTATCACCAACTAAGCAAGAGGAGTTTAGTAAACAATCAGAATTTTTAACTGTACCAGGAAGTAGCCATTCTCTGTCAATACCAGGCCATCATCATAAAGAGATGCGGCGCTCTTCATCAGAACAGGCACCTTGTGCTTTACCGACAGAGGTACCAGAAATTCGTAGCAAGTCATTTGATTATGGAAGTCTTTCAACCTCTTCAAGACAAGGGGAAGTATATGCCAGTGCGTCAGCTATGAAGGAACGCAGACGAGGATACCTGGTTAGACAGGCATCTCTGAGCGTCTACCCTGAAGTTGTTCCTCAAGAGCAAGCTTCTGAGTTGAACATCAAGCAAGAGCATTCTGACCAACATGGGTCACTGTCAAGTTGGCAAGGGCCCTCATCTCTAACTGGTGCAACTCATTCTGCAGTTGGCAGTGACCAGATAAGACCCAAACGAAGTGCACAGCCAATTCTTGGATCACATCAGTTATTGCAACAAAGTATTAGTGAAGACAGCCAGTCAGAAGACATTTTGCAGAAATCACCTCGCTTGCCAGGGCAACTATCATCAGACAGTGAGGCTTCAATACATGAGCACATGAGCCAGGATGTAATGCAGCAGCCCTCACTTCAGAGTAGCTTAGCATCATCTGCCTTTTTGCCATTTCAGACAATGTTCTGGCATTCGGAAACAACACAACAGCCCAAACAGCATGTGTCTTTCCAAACACATCAGCTACAGCAGCTACATATCAGGCAGCCAAATCTGCAGCCCATGCTACAGAAATCTCATCAACCTGTTCATCAAATCCAGGTGCAGAGTGATTCGAAGACTGATGTGGCAAGTCACAGTTATCCATATCTCTTAAGAGCTTCTCCAGAGAATGTTGGAGCTTACTCATCAAAGGTGCTTTCAACAAGTTCAGCTTTATTACAACAAGTTCAGCCAGTCTTTGCCACTCAGAATGTATGCTCACAGACATCACCCCCAGGAATGCTGGTCCCTGTCAGAATCCAAACAAATGTGCCATCATATGGTAGTGTTATGTACACCAGTGTTTCACAAATTCTTGCAACTCATGCTCAGAGCACTACATCTATCAGAATAATGCGCTCAGACAATGCATTTACTAGTTCACTAAGCATGTCCTCAAAACACCCGATAGGGTTCAGTTTATCCAAGATATTAGCCCAACCAGAAACATCTTCACAATATCCACTTTGGAAAGTTCCAGAACTATTACCTGGGAGACTGAATACAGGCATACCCTTGTCTTTGACATCAGGAACCATCTCAACGACAGATGCTTCCTCCAGTATTGGAGGGAGCAAGAGAATGCTATCCCCAGCCAGCAGTCTCGAACTCTTTATTGAAACCAAACAACAAAAACGAGTCAAGGAAGAGAAGATGTATGGCCAAATAGTGAAAGAGTTAAGTGCTGTTGAGCTAAGTAACTCAAGTGCATCAAAAAATAGTGACACATCCACACAGCCTGAATTTTTAAAGAGGGACGACTCAGTAGATGATCAGGAGAGGATGTCCTCATCCCCTCCACCTAATTTTCCACCATCTGGGTTCTCTGTGTGCCCTCCTGCATCTCATTTACCTGATGTGCCACCCACAGAAAGCTTTACCCCACCTCTCCAAATTGTAACCAACACTTCTAAAAGAGCAGAGTCCCCAGAGGAGCTTGAAGTAGATGAATCCACTCCAGAAGCAAGTTCGAGCCCACAGTCAATGATAGCCTCCAGTGATACTCAAGATGAATTGAAGCAGACCACGGGCAGTAAGATCCCTGTAAACATGTTAGTACAGCTTGCCGCTAGTCAGAGTGGTGGTGTGGCTGGAAGCACTCTTTTGCTCACCGATCTGGCGGATGTTCAACAGTTTTTTCAGTTCCCGAGTCTCCGCACGACAACAAGTGTCAGTTGGTGCTTCTTAAATTACACCAAGCCAAACTATGCTCAAACAACACCGTTAACCTCTGTTTATGGCTCTTGGTGTGTCAGCTCTTATAACCCCAATCCACTCAGCCTCAGCACAAAGGCAACCCTGGCATTGCTTCGCTCCAAACAGAGGAGGAACACAGAAACTTATACTATGGCTGCTATGTATCAACCAGGGACTGGGAAACTCGTTTCGTCCCTGTTGTGGAAGCAGAAGCTTGATCAGGTAACAAATGAACACAAATTCAAGTCTTAACAGAATAAACATTAAAGTCAGACCAGTTTGAATCAGTTTGCATTCTGAGGAAAACATATTGAATGAGACACTATCTATTGTTGTGTATAATGGCTGCACAATGTATCGTCTGCTAATCGTTACCACAGTGTCAGTATCTGTCAGAAGGCTGCAATATGCAAATAAGCCTCCAACCAATAACAGTGCAGTGCTAGTGTGTGTGAATATTTATTATTTTCAGACAGCACACAGTATGACTATTTCATTTATTTTTGTTTTCATTTTTAGATGAAGCCAGAGCTCATGCAGCTGGATGTTGGCAAGTTTGGAAAGAAAATGAAAGGGGTAAACTCAAGAGACAGAGGGAAAGAGGACCATGGAGAAAAGGAGACTTCCTCAAAGCAGCATGAACCCACTCGCATTAAAATCTTTGAAGGAGGGTATGTGATAATATGTGTCAGTATACAGAGCATCTATTTGCATTTTGCTTTTAAAGTAATTAAATATTAAAGTTGTGATTCCCAAATTACAGCTTGCTGCTCCCTTAAGGCACAATGCACAAACTAAATTTAATGGATGGTACCTCAAACAATTTTAGTATTCAGGAGCTTTAAAGTGCAAAACTCTGTGTTAAAAGGTAACGTTACTTAGACCTGGAAGGAATTTTTTGTCAATGAAATGCCTTGCTGTACTCTGGAAAAAAATGGAATTAAGCATTTCACGTGAAATATAGATGAATTAATCTGTAAACTTTCTAAATCGTACTTTCTAAGACAAAAAACAAAAGTCAGAAGTTTATGTCAAAATCTTTTTGGTATATGATATTATAACCATTCTCCTATATACGCAAAACCATTGCCATGTTAATAAGCTCCAATGGTTAATTTGCAGATACAAATCCAATGAGGAGTATGTTTATGTGCGAGGCAGAGGTCGAGGCAAATACATCTGTGAGGAGTGTGGGATCCGCTGTAAGAAGCCAAGCATGCTGAAGAAACATATTCGCACACACACTGATGTCAGGCCATATGTCTGCAAGTTTTGCAACTTTGCTTTTAAAACAAAAGGTGGGTTTTCTCCTCCGTTTTCAGGAACCGCATACATGCAAATGTCTACCTGTTGGTTTAAAAACAAACTTGATAGAAAGAGTCCATAAATCACTGTAAAATGTTTATGTTGAATTAGAAGTACAGACATTTGTCCAGACATTTGTCTGTAGAAGAAGCAAGATGAACTTTTATTCCTATTATGTGTTGATAAATTGAAGGGCCAGATGTTTCCTTGCCCATTGCAAAGCAAGCCTTTAAAACTCTTCAACTGTGGTTTCAGGAAACCTAACAAAACACATGAAGTCAAAAGCCCACATGAAGAAATGTTTGGAGCTGGGGGTGTCAGTGACATCTGTGGATGATGCAGACGCAGAGGAAACTGGTATGAATCAGTCACTGAGCACATTATGTTCAGAGCAGCCAATATTGTCATAAATACTGAGCCTTGCACATTGCACTGCTGCAGGACTATTCATTTAATGAAAAAAGAGCCCAGCCATTGCCAGGTTTTGTATAAAATGCCCAAATGAAGGTCTATAATAAAAATGTTCTCATTTGAAACACATTAATTCAAAGAGAGTTGGAAAGTTGGAGCCCAGTGACCTTCTCTGTCCAGTTAAAATGTATGAGTTACTGTCTAACCTTCTAAGCATTGGCCCCATTGTCGGGAGACTGTAAGTTCAATCTATGGCAATGCCACAGCCATCCATGAGTGGGAGCCATAGAGAGCATAACTGTCAGTACTCAGTACTCTAGTTAGTAGGATAGTCCTCTATCCTCCATCAGCACTATTATTGATGATAAGACAAAAACATTAATGCTTAATTGTTTTATTATTACAGATCCTACTGAGGAGGTTCAGAGAGATCCTGGGAAGATTGGCATGTTAGAAATCATGGCAAAGCACCAATTTTCTGATGCTGATGATTCGGATGGGCCTGAAGAAGATGGCGATGAGGTGGATGAGGATGAAGAAGATGATGACGATTATGATGGTGATTCAACACCAAAGACACGCTCTCGAAGCACAAGCCCACAGCCCTATGTCATCCCCTCTCACTCTGTCACTGCAGTTGCTGCATCTCAAGAAAGTGCACCTGAGCTCTTGGGTTCAGCCCCCAAGCAGCCTCTCTTTGGCTATTTTACTAGTCTGCCCAGTATTCAAATCACCCAGCTCATTGTGCCTAGTGAGAGGGCTGGCGAGGCCCAAATGGCAGAATACCAGAAACTCCTGCATGGTGCTCTGGGTGAAGATTACAAAAATAGGCTGGAAGTGCCTAGCTCCATGGATGAAGACTTTGGTTTGTCTCCAGAACACAGCTCGTCCTCTTTTGACTTTTCCCCTTCCCGCCTGTCATCACCAGGCTGTGACTCCTCACCCTTTCGAGAGCCCTCACCCAGTAGGAGATACTTGTCTCCAAGGCGGGACCTTTCCCCACGGGGTCGTTTGTCACCAAGACGAGAAGCATCCCCCCTTAGACCACTCTCTCCCAGAAGAGATGTCTATCGAAGAGATCTGTCTCCTAGAAGGGATCTGTCCTCCAGAGGCCATCTTTCACCCATCTCCCATGCAGGGAGGGCAATATCTCCAGGAAGGGACCTCTCGGGTAGACGTGAGCTGTCTCCCAGGAGCCGCCATAAGGGTATAATCAGACCGATGTCCCCCAGACGGGGACTTCACCATCATAGTGGTCCTTGGACCTTAAACCAGCATCCACTTGGAGAGATGATTTCTGTGGCTCAAAAGAACAGAAGCATGTCCGGCCAGTCAGAGTTTGAAATGGTAAGTGACCATTCTCTACCATCATGTTATAATAATTAATTTAGAAAAACTTCTCTAAAAACACTCTAACACTCTAAAAAACATTTACTTTTTGTTACATAGAAATCTTTTGAATGCATTTGGAATGCCTTTCATAACTTCTCTTATTAGTA
>JBBPCY010000156.1:14319917-14341266 GCA_037974405.1 Brachyalestes nurse | reverse complement strand
AGTGGAATTTCTTGCCTTCTTAATGTGTTTGGGACCATCAGTTGTGATGGTAGGGTTGGTACACAGTTAGTAATCCTATTCGTCTACGGTTCCACATTACGGCAAAAACCACTTAAGTAAAAAGAAACAACTGACCATCATTACCATATTACAAAATATATTCTGGTTTGTTTAACTCTTTTTTTGTTTACTGCATAATTCCATGTTTTCCTTCATATTTTGTTTGTTTTCAATATTAATCTACAATGTAGAAAATAATACAGTTTCTGAATGAGAAACTTTTGACTGGTAATTTTGGGTTTGCTTTTGGGTTTATTTCTAATTTCTAATTCTTGTAATAATAATAAAAAAACAGCATATAATGTATTTTTAAAACATTTTATATATTCATAATTAATTTTAGATTTATATTAAGCTTTGTGTAACACTGAAGTAGATTTCACACAGAGAGCCTCTCCGCCGGTCGAGCTGACACAGCCTGTTTTAACACATCACCTCCAAGATGACGACGGACAACAAAAAATAATGCCAATAAAGTCGTGTTGTACGTGAGCATATTCGTTCCCGAAGTGCCGGCTGTCGTCCTGCTCTGTAGTTCTGCTGAACAAGGCGAGGGCAGTTCGGCTGCAGTGCTCGGTAAGACTATAAAGCCATGAGTCACGGCGTAAGCTTTACTGGAATGCAGCGTGTCAGACTGAAAGTGCAAATCAAGCATCGATCCCAATATTTTACTGCAACGATACTGGTCCTCTCGGTCGCGTGATCTAGAGGAAAGCGTGGATTAGTCTCTTTCTCTTCACGGACTCAGTAGGAGGGATGGGACTGAAAGAATCTTCATTTCCCGGAAAGGATGACGCGACTTAAAGAACCAACACTGTCTTAAAGAACCAACACTGTCTAAAAGAACCAAAACTATCTAAAACACTGTCTTAACAAACAAGCTGTCTTAAAGAAGCAAAGCTGTCCTAAGAAGCCAACGCTGTTTTAAAGAACCAACACTATCTTAAAGATCCAACACTGTCTTAAACAACTAAAGCTGTCTTAAAGAACCAAAGCTGTTTAAAAAACAGCAACCCTGTCTTAAAGAATTAATGCTGTCTTAAAGAACCCACACTGTCTTAAAGAATCAATTATGTCTTAAAGAACCAGGGCTGTCTTAAAGCAGCAAAGCAGTCTTAAAGAACCAAAGCTGTCCTGAAGAACCAAAGCAGTCTTAAAGAACCAAAGCTACCCTGAAGAACCAAAGCTATCTTAAAGAACCAAAGCTGTCCTGAAGAACCAAAGCTGTCCCGAAGAACCAGTGCTGTTTTAAAGAACCAAAGTGGTCTTAAAGAACCAAAGCTGTCTTAAAAAACCAAAGCTGTATGTGCTGCCTCGTCCTCTCTGCCTGTCTTTGGGAACCACATTCAGTATCAACAGAACAAGAGAAAAAAGGCACTAAAACGTCTTAAAGCTGAACTTAGTGCCTCGCAGCAACCTTATTGGGAGATGTGATTGAAAAGTTAAAGATTTTTAAAAATATTTTGAATCATTATTTTGAAAAGAAAAACTTTTTATAGCTGTTTAAAATGATATAGACTGCTTACTGGCTTTTAGTTTTGCTGTAAATTAGCACTACATGTCTAAATAACTAAAAAAGGAAAGTAGAATAAATAAAACAATAGATGAATATGGAAACTAGAGTTTTTATTAAACCCTGTAAAATACTATATGTATAATCTGTTCAACGTCTTAAAGTGAGAAAAAAAATCACACGAGTTTGTTTTGTTTTATAGCTGTTTCAGTACAAGTATAAGAAAACTGAAAGTGAAGGAATGTGAAAGTTAGTCTCACACACATCATACAGTAACTACACAGCTGGAAAACAACAGTAATGTTTTGTGTCACTGGGGTTAGGATCATAACAGACTACGTAAATCACTATGGATCTTACTCACTGCTGTTAATTTCCATTTAGATAGATTAATCACAATTGAAAAACAGCAATTGAATCAGCCGAATCAGTTTATCCTGGAACCTCATAGGTTATTAATAGCTAATAGGTCAGTATTGACATAATAACAGCTGTAGTTATGCTTCAATATCTTTTTGAGGACACACCATAGCCCCCAGACCTTTAGCCAGCTGTCTGCCTGTGTACAAAGTAAAAGAAATCTCCATGACGTTTTTATGGCCTGTCAGTTGGCACACTATGTAAAGATAAGATGGTAGTCATACTACTACATTAGGCACTGTACGTGTTTTTACATATACATTATGTCTCCAAAGTCATAATGGTCATTGTAATATAAAACCAGTTATTGATTATGATGCAAGTGCTTCTCGGATTTCAGCTTATTTGTGGAAAGTTGTAAAAAATAAAGAAATGGAGGATGTGTCTGGTGTAATGATGGAGAAAGCTGTATGATGCTCAGAATGGAGATATAATAAAACATCCAGCAGGCCTCATTTTAGAAAAAATGCTGATCAAATCTCTAACCAAAACATATCATACATATAAATACATATCATTTAATACCATTCCTGTACATACACTGAATAAAAAATGAAAAACTGTAGATCTGTAGATAACTGAAGATAAAAACTGTTTTTTTAATCTTTCACTTAAAACCAAATCAAATTGTTTGACTGTCCTGAAGGACTACACTTCCAGATGATTTCTTCAGCAATCAATCAACCACAGCAAATACATGAGGAAGCCCTCCTTTAATATATTAACATTCTTCACAACATGCCAAAGCTCAATGAGGTAACCTTTCCGATCCTGACCACCAACAAGATATGGAAAATTAACAATGCCATGTTTTGATTGCTGTGGGATTGTTCCTTGGTAACACTGTGTGTGTGTACATGTGTGTGTTTCCAAAGGCTGAATCTCTGTAATGCCGTAGGTGGTGGGAGAGGACAGGAAACTTCCACAGGAGTACGCACCGCCGTGTAATGACACTACACAGCCAGAAAAGTGCTGCTTCACACTTAGCGGAGGAATGCTCCAGCCTCCACTCCCTGAAACCCTTCTCTGCTCAGTCCATCCTCAATTATTTAAAACGCCAGCAAATGTCTGCACCCGTATATTTTAGAGATAGGTTTCCAAGGTATTTGTTTTTCCCACTCTTATTAGATCAAGGCAGAAGTGCTCTAGCAGACCTTCCAGCACTGGAAACCATACTTGTTATTTTTTTAATGAGGGGATTTACCTCACTGTGGCTCAGCCACAAGCCTCCTGTCATCCAAGTAGGTCAAAACTACTGTCACTGGAGCAATACACTCCTATAGTAAAATATACAATATAACAGTACTGAGCTTAAAGACACAGGCTCACAAAAGAACATGCTGATTCACGCATCATATCTCTCCGCCAGCAAGAGCAGAGCCACAGAAACATATATTACCTCAGACTTTCTCCATCTTCGGATCCCTGCTCAGACTGAGGCTCATTTTCGTGTGTGGTCTTTCTGTAAGTCTAGATGACTGCTGAGAGCAGCCAGGGCTTTATGTGCTTAGCAGACTTGCTGTAAGTGAGGCAGAGCCTGCCTTAGTCTGGTCAAGTGGCCAGCCAGGCCTACTGTGTTTTTTTTGGGAATGATTCAGGAGAGCATACTCAAAACCCCAGGTCATTATGCTGCTATGCCTTTATTTGCTCATTAGTGTGAAATGTTACGACTTAAATTCTCTGAGAGTTGGGACGGGAGGGGGATTATGAGGGGGCAGAGCCTGTCCAGTTATGGTGTGTGTGTTCAGAGGGTTGCCTGATTGCATCATCGCAGAGCAAAGCCGCTCTCTGGGCTATAAATAGGATGACGTCACTCAGGCCCGGCCCCCTTTTCTAGTAGGATGCCTCGGCGAGTCTTACTATAAAACAGGGGTGATGCAACGCACCGGCGAGAGCTGAAACTGGCCCAGCTGAGAGAGAGAGAAGAAGAGAGAGAGAGACAGCACGGCGAGCCCCCAGTCCGAGTCCAAGTCCAGGGCCCCCCGCTCCCTCAGAACACGGTGAGTGGTCGTGTCTCGCCCGCTGCTTGTCTGTGCGTGATTCTGCTTCACTAGACCGAAAATAACGCGGAGTGCGTAAAGTTGTGCCCCAGTTCCCCATTTAACCGAACCGCCTTCACTGTAAACTACTTCTTGAAGAGTTTAGTCCCGATTAGCACCCCGAGGACTCCGGGATTGTGGGTTTATCTGAGCATGGTGTAGAAAAACCAAGGCTCAGTCTAACCGGATTAATGTGTAGCCAGTGAGAGTCCTGCACTCAAGTCAAATATTGAATAATAATCGATTACAACTCAGACGAGTCCTAATATTTTAAAGACACTTTCAGTAACTCAGTCACAATATATTTTCTTGTAGTCCGAGAAGTCGTGGAGTGATATCTAAACTCGACTCTCGACTCTCTCTCCAGGTTTCAGAATGATGCTTCAGTACCCTGGGCTGGGTCTGGGTCTAGGTCCTTCAGAAATCAGCGCGTCCGCCCTGGTGCCCTGTCTGTCCCCCCCGGGCTCTCTCACGCTGGAGGACTTTTCCACCTTCAGCCCGCTGGTGAAAGAGGAGCTGCGCTCCGTGATCCACTCTAAACGGAGAACCAGCGGCATGAGCGACGAGCCGAGCTCCTCCAGCCCCGGACCGGCCGCCCTCAGCCAGCCCCACTCAAGGAGAGAGGTAACTCCACGGAGCTCCAAACTAACTTTTATTTAGAAAAAAGGCGCACTCTGTTTGAAGCGACTAAATGCCGTTTATTAAGAAAGACAGCGTTCCTTAGACAACCTTAATTATTTTTTTAATTATGTTTTTCCTCCACAGCCCACCTCTGAAGAACTTGATCGGAGAAAAAGGAGACGAGAAAGAAACAAAATTGCTGCTGCCAAATGTAGGAATAAAAAGAAGGAGAAAACAGACTGTTTGCAAAAGGTAAGGGCCTTATTTAAAAGATTTGTTATGAATTTGTTATAAAAGATTTGGTTTTATAAAGGACTGTTTACAAACAGGTTTTCCATCATTTAACCAAGAAAAACAATTATTTGAGCTTATTTTATATAGAACCGTTGTTTTACTAAAGAACACTTAAAGAACCTACTGTTTGTTGCTTTTTAAGATTTTATAGTATTGTCAGTTCTCATGTTTATTCTTATTATTAGACATTACCAATATATACTGAAAAAAGTTATGCGTTTTTATTGTACATAATTTCCATGTTAAGAAAGCTTAGAATTACTGTGAAGAGTAAGTGAACTTAAAGAATTGAGTACAAAAAATGAATACATAATAAATAAGGCTAATAAATAAATAGCTAAAATAATGATCTCGCTTCCTTCCACCCCTACAGGAGTCTGAGAAGCTGGAGTCTATAAACGCTGAGCTGAAAGCTCAGATTGAAGAGCTGAAGAACCAGAAGCAGCAGCTCGTCTATATGCTCAACCTGCACCGGCCCACCTGCATCGTGCGTGCCCAGAATGGCCAGACTCCGGAGGATGAGAGGAAACTCTTCATCCAGCAGATTACGGAGACCACCCTTCAGGGTCTGAACCTGACAACCACTGGACCAGCACTGCCCTCCGTGTCTACCACATGTGGGCACCTCTGAGGCACGAATTGCTGTGCCATGAGGCTCCCATGACGAAGTTGCAAGTTTTCTCCCGAGGAACACTGTAGGATCCTAATGGAGTTGACTACTACAAGGGACTAAGGACTGAGGAGCAGGTGGGCACTTCCCACATGTTTATGTTGGAATCTGTTGAAGCACTAACACTGAAGGACATTCAATGTGTTTTACTTTGTATGCTATTTAAAACTGTACACTGTTGAACGACGAGCTCGTTGTGCTGTTCTGTATGTGCACCAAAGCAATGTATCATGTTGGCTGGTGAAGCAGCGTGATTCCATCTGTTTTCATATTATGAACGAGTCAGCTATAGCTCCTGGTATCACTGTAATGACTGCTATTCCTGTGAATGGAAATGCTTCAGTTTTTGAGAGTGTGGTGGATAGTTAAGCTCCATTTTATAACCATAGGTCCAGACAGATGTATCAATTTTTGGTAACTGAAGTATGAAGTTTTTGAAGTTGTTCCATATTCGAGTGTGACTTCTGCCTTGTTAAATGTCACTGTACTCTGCCACATGAAAACACTCTAAGCTGCTACACTAATCTCTCAGGACATGCACAATGTATTGCAGGAAGTCTGGGCAAAAAAAGGAACAAGGAAATGGAGGTAAAGTGGACTTTGTGTTAGCAGTGTAACTGCTTGCTAATTAAGGATCAGAGCAAAGAGCAATTTACGTAGAAGCCTTTTGAACTTCCACCACTAAGCTTGTTCCTCTTATCATCTCAGAAATCCAACTACATTTTGTTACAAAGCCATGAGTGCGATAGCCTGGCTATGCCTACTGTCTATGTCAACGTTTTTTGGTGTGTGTTGTAAGTCATGTAAGTGTTATGAAATGTTATACTGTATTTTTTTACATAATGTGGAGGTGTCATTACCTTAAAAGGTATTTAATTGTATAAAGCTCTTAAGATGTTTTTTTGCTCCTAGAACGACAAACTATTTCAGTGTTGCTCTACATGAATCTGTGGTACAGAAATCCCCAGCCAGCCTGCAGTGGGTAGCTGGGTAGTTCAAGCCTGTGGCTAGCAAATTCCCACCGAAACCTGTAGAACTGTGTGGCATCCTTTAGTTTCGCACAAAATGGCAGAAAAGGGGGGGAAATCAAACTTTTAAAGGTTGTGTTTTACAGCACATTGTTGGGCACTAAAATAAAGTTTTGTGTATTTATTCATGTGGGATGAGAGACGCAGGCGTCGACAGCTTTTTCCCTTGGTTTGTCTCTTTTTGAGTCGTGCTTTTAAAAAGGAATAGAATATAGCATCACTGCATACCATTTTCAGTCTAAAACTTACCTTTTGGTGGTCAGACTTTTTTCCCAGTCATATCTCACCACTTCAAGCTGCTCACATGCACTTATTAGACCTGTTCATATGAAGCTTGGTTTTAAAATCATATTAAAGTGTAACCTGAGGTGATGTAATGTCTTCTGTTTATTATTCTGTGTTCCTTTTTTTGTTTTTGACACTTTATTAATAAAATTTGGAAAGTATACCTGTAATGAGTCTGCCATTGTTCATAACCAGCAAGACTTTGTTTCTAAATGACAGTGATTCGTAATGATATTTTTAGTATTTACTGTTTAATTTTTATTAGCATTTTTCCTCCCAGTGGTAAAACTACTGGAAAGACAGGAGGAGGCCAGTCTATTATACAGAAACAGAGACAATCATACATTCAATCATACCCATACACTCAAAGAAACATCTCACTTTCCGACAATACTACACACACAGTCATGGCATCTGTTTTTCTCCCTCGTACTCATTTTAAATAGATCATTTACAACCAGCAACAGGATATACAGTAATCCCCTGGTTTTACGTGGATGCAGATTTTTTTTTTTTTTGAGAACCGAACTCATAGTTTTACGCGGAAATCCCCACAATAACGCAGAAACTGCAAATATCCTCCTCCTTTTTTGCTTATTTGTGGCAATAAATATAATTTTCTGGACGTTTTCGCACAAGGTGACGTTTACCTCGCCGTGGTGTCCCAATACTTTTTGTCCCACAACCTTCCGAGGTGTATATCTCGGTGGGGAAAGCACTCAGACACTTCAAACTCCACAGTTCAGTAGCTCTCCAGGAGACCTTTCCAACGAGCCCTCATTTGTATTTTTAGATCAGGTTTTTAAGATCTAGTTGATCAGGTTTTTTTCTCCGAAAACAGGGTGTCCCAATACTTTTGTCACGCAACCTTCCGAGTTGCATATCTCGGCGGGGGATTTAAATTAAAATTAATTTAAATTATATCCCTTTACTTTTACACGCATACATGTACATGTTACGAAGTTTAGAGCCTTAGAATGTGAAGTTACTATTTAAGAAGGGTTGCCAGGACAGGATAGGTTAGTAAATTATTTGTGTCATGTCATGGTAAGTTTTGAATGAGCCAAATGACAAGCTGAGACATGTTCAGGTTTCCAGGACAGAGGCTAGCCATCCATTTTATGCCAGTCAACCAGTCATGAATCATCAGGCCTTATCTATTCAATTAACGGGAAAACTGGTCAACAACATCTGACTCACCCTTTTCCCCTTTAAAAAGAAAAAAAACATCATAACCAAGTTCAGTTGGCTACTAATACTTTGAAAAAGTACCAGTCTACTCCCACATACCCTTTGGAATTCCACAGAAACCATAGAGAACCTAGAAAAATGATAGTGAAACACTAACCCAGGGCTGGAGGTGCTCTGATTCACAGGGGATTATCTACACAACAATTTGGTTATTTCCATTTTGGAAACTGTCCCAAGAGTGGCTGTGAAGCTATCTCTGAAATGCTCTTGCCTTGTAAGAACAGGTCAGTTAAATATTAGCAGGTGAGGCTCTTCTATAATGTATTGCGCTAATATGTTCCATGCAGTCAGGGGTGTGACTGAATTAGTCAAATAGTCAAGTACAGTCAAGTAGGTGTTTATTGCCATTTCACCCATATACACAGTACACGAAACAACATTCCGACAGGACCATGGTGCAACACAAAAACAGAAACGGCATAAGACTACACATACGGAGACAGGACAGGACCACACAGAACAAATAAAGAGAGTGCAGCACAAGCAATACAATGTTGCCGTTCTAGTGTGAATGAAAACAGTTTAATAACAGATACTGTATTCTAACAGCACTCACAGGACTGAGGTAGATTATTAGAGGTAAATCGTGGCATCAGCAGCAGCAACAGGATAAAACATATAGTGTATACAATAAATAAATTACATTTACAGTGTATTTATTGGGGAGGGGTAGTAGGGGTGTAATGTTGTGGACGAACAGTTTAAGTGTGTAAATGTGTCTGTGTTTCGGAGAACGTTCAGGAGTGTGTTTATAGTTAGTTATGGGGCAAGAAATAAAGGTTTTTCATTTACAGACAAGCCAAATGTGATGGATATTTTGCTAAAACCATTCACTGGATATACTATCTATACTTTAGTAACTTAATTGTGTAGATGAGTTAAGTAAACAAACTTGCCTCATGCCTGGTAAACACTCTAAAGGGCCCATATCCCACATTTTTCATGTGTTTTATAATATTTCTTTTCTAAAGTAACACTGTTTTGAGTGTTTATTCATTCACAGTAACTGCTTAATCCTCACTAGGGCCGTAGATACCTAGAGCCCATCCCGGGGCCAATGGGTGTGAGGCAGGAACTCGATCTGGGCATGGCCCCAGCTCAACACAGGGTACACACACCATTCACTCACACACTCACACCTACTGTCAATTTAGAAGCCCCAAATTCACCTGACGCGAAATTTCAAAATGTGTTTTGTTAAAGTGATCTAGTCGACAAACAACAGTACATCCATAGTGAGGGGAACATATTTGGGTGATGGGTGCAGAGGCATCATTTGAATACACAAGTATTTTTAGTCCCAGAAAAGATCCTACGAAAACTACTAAAAACCTACTTGCGGCTATTGCCTGATGGCCTAGATGCCCCCTGGTTACAGTTACCTACCCGCCAGTAACACTGCCTTGCAATGATGAAACAGCAATAATTGTTTCTAATTATATTCACTTCCTTATCTTGCCAGGAAGAAAATCACTTGTGCATGTTATCATATTAGTGTTGTAGTTTCTGAAAAAGTCATTCTTTTTTGTCCTTATCTTTTATGGCAGGAAAACACATTTATGACGCAATCGAGTCAGTGGTGCCACATGTTGCACCATAACAGCTGATGTAGTGTAAGGAGCATGTCGTAAGAACTCGCAAACAATGTGCTGATGTATGTGTGTGCCAATGCCCCCAACGTCCACCATGGTTCCTAGCATTCAAATCTGGGGACTAGCTGAGGACTAAACATTTTATAAGAAACCTGCCATACTTCTGCTTACATAAGTGCCTTCCAGGCAATGCTCGGAATTCTGTGCAGAATGCTGAGTTTCCTTTTATCTATGTCAGGTCTGTCTTCAGCATAAATGAAAGCTCTGCAAACTCAGTAACCTTATTCAAATATACAGGGTGAATAAACCAAAACAGAAAGAAGATGCACTGGGTTATTCATTAGTCTGTTGAAGAGGATGCCAGTTGTACTAAACAGTGACTGGAAAGTGTCTTCTTGACACCATATAATCTCGCTAAATAATATTGTTAAAAATTTTGATTTAAAAAAAAAAGTATTTTCCAAGAAACATATGTAGTATATATCTATATTAGCTAATTTAGTTGTAAAGGACCTTATCTTTTGGCTCTCTCCTGTGTCTTTCAGCACACTGCAACCGCACTTTGCCCTTCAGGATATTAGTCAACTTGGTCACTGCCCCGGTTTCAAATACAAGCATATCACTGGAAACTTTTTGGTCTGGTGTAATGTTTTGAAGTAAACCTTAAGAGGGAGCAATTGCTGTGTGTTGTAATAAGTGATGAGAGGCATTCAGAGCAGTGTAATCACTTGCAGTAAAATATAATAATAATAATAATAATAATAATAATAATAATAATAATAATAATAATAATAATAATCGATGGAAGTTCATCCTCAGAACACTTAGCCTACATAAAATAATGAATGGTTTTAATGCATCTGTCATATCTACACATTTTTATTTTATGTTCAGTGTTCCTTGTATGTGGTGTATGTTTATGTGAACACTGTGTAATGAATTGTTCAACAGAAATGGTTCAAAATAATAACACAATAATAACAAAGTAATTCAGGGTGATGTAAAATAGTGAATTGTAGAGGAACTTACCAACTCCTAATTCTTTACAGTGATAAGAGCCAATTCAGGATTTATTTACTCTCATTTATTTACTCTCAACACATTTTTAATCCATAAGTTGTCTCAAAGCTATGATTAAACAATGTAGAGCAGAGTACGTGTAACTACTTTGTGTAATAACTTCCTGCGAGGCAAACTTTAGAGGCGTTTTAGACATCTGATTTTTATCACTTTCATTGTGAAAGATTCTTGGTTTTTCTAAAACGGCACATTTTACAGTCGGCCACTCTGTATGACTGCTATACTGCACAACATTACATGTAATTTCATTATCTAGAAATGAGTGATATTCTGTTTGTACCTATATTAAAAGTGAAGACATTTTTTAAATGGTAAGTGAGATTCCCATTTCAAAGATTCAGTATTGTGTTACAATAGAACAAATACTAGAATATTTCCATGAACTTAGCCACCATAGAGCAGTACCAATCTCAAACTGATATAGTCAGTATAATATGTATAAAGTATAGAAAGTACATGTTAAGGTTAAATTAAGTGCATGGTCAGAGCGAGTGTGCAACTTGTGGCATTCCAGGTTGCAGAATCTCCATTCTCATCATTTAAAGAAAACCACAAGGCAACATCCTCCCCAGTAGTGGGAAACCCTTCTGTTCTTGCCTATGGATGAGCTCCAGGAAACGTTTCAGCTGTATCAAAAACTTCATGCTCTACATTCTTTATTTACTTCCTGTAAAATTCCCCACAGCTTTAAAATGCTTCCGTGGGGGAAGGGGGTGGGCAACACCTACAAATATTACCAAGAACTTACAAAACAGGAAGAAACGGTTTTATTACAGCACAGAAGAAGAAAAAGCTCTGAAAACTTGGGGGAGATTAGATCTTCCCCTCCCCGTCATTAATTTAATTTACATCGTGGCATGACAGGTAGTTCTGAGGAAGTTTCTCAGAGGCTTTTTAAGTCATTCCCCATGTGCAGTTGCAGGTTATTTTTAGGTCTGCAGTGAAGCGATGTTTTTCTAGAAGGACGACTGAATCGGTCATGTGTTGCAAAGGTCAGTGACACGTAGTTATGGGAGGGATCCAAGTTTCATAACAGACTGTGCAATATATTGTATTCTCTTTATCGTCATTCCTCTTGAGTGTTTGTTTTATACAGACTAACATTAAGAACCCATCGCTAAAGAGGTGGGTTGTAGCCAAAACCTGTCATTGTGTAAAGTCATTTATAAACACTTCAGTGACGTAATGACTTAATATCAAGTAAGAGCACAAAAATCACACAGCAAAAAAAAAATCTGTAGAGAAAAAAAAACTGTAGAGGAACCACCATTATCTATACACCCAAAAGATCGAGACACACCTTCTAATTAGTGAACTAGTTACAAGTGAATTCAAGTACTTTACATGTACCCATTCCATGCCACAGGGCTCCTATAGCACACTCCCTAACTCTGAAGCAACTGCACATGAACCACAAGCACTTGACCCATCAAAAGATTTTACACAATTTTATACTTATTGTTAACATTAATGATTCCCTACATTGGGAATGTGACATTAAATGGTAATACAATATGCAAAACATTCAGTACTTATTATTATTATGACATTATTACTTTAATATTACGACATTTATTAAATCTAAATACCAACAAGCTCTTCCCTGTATGGGAATTTATATGTAAAAAGGAGATACAAGTATCTAGTATCAGAATTTAAATATGAAAGACTTATTAAACAATTAAAACACATACAGTGTTTATAGGCTGTACTGAATGATGTACTGTCTGTACTGGAAATCTTATTAAGACACTGACCTTATCCAAGAACAGTGAAGTCTTTGTACCTTATATTTGCGACCATATGACACCTAACCTACCCAAGCTAAGGCCAATGTAAGCACCTGGATGAGATCATGTAAATGTGAATAAAGGACAAAAACTCACAATAATGCTGTAGCCCCCTTTAACTAATTTTAATGTAGTTTTTACAGGGTTGAGTGTGAAGTGTGAATTTGGAGTAGAATATCCAGTAGTAATAATCCAACTGCAAAAGTTGGAAGAATACAATTCCCATGATAAGAAAGTGAATGCTCGGTGTGTTACAAGAAGCCGGATATTACCCGGAAAGAGGAATACTGCTTTCAGTTTTGTTTATGATTTTAGCGACATACATCTCAAGAGAAACAAGAGCCAATGTGCTTTTTGGTGTGCGTGAATACCATGTTCTGTGTTAAAGGGCTTATGAACTGCCTGTCAAATAAATGTGAATGTGCATAAGTACATTAGCCATTTAAGCCATATAAATGATAAATGTTTGTCATGTAAAAGTAAATGGAAAATAAATGTGTAAACTTGTTAATCACCTAACCTTCGTGTCTGATTAAGCCTGGGTACAGGTTAGTAAAGTAATCCCTCCAGTGGCTTCAGATCTGCATCCCCTAATGTTAGTGAGAAGCTGTTGTAATCAGCTGGTTTTGAATTTTACTTGATATGATTAGCTTCCCTTTCCTGATGGTCCAGCTCACTTTTTCCTTTATTTAAAATATACACAGAACAAACGCTTCTTACATGACAACCAGTAATTCTGAATGACTTTTCCTCCCCCCCCTGCCAACCAATGGGCCCCTACTGTGCTCAGGCCCTTGGGCTTCAGCCCCACCTGTCCCATACAATAACCTGGCCCTGAGGCTAAGTCTTTTTATTCCTGGAAAACACAGTTCATTTTAACATCTCTGGTAACATGCTGTCTTACATGATCTCAGACCAGCTTAGTTTACCTCACTTCTGAAAACTCTTGACAGTCCTGAACATTAGAAAAGTGGAGCTGCTACAGGAACATGAAAGAGAATGGCTGTTTCCAGATTGCACTTCCTGTGAGTCTTGTGCTGGCAGATATGTAAAGTAGGAAGATATTTAAACCAAAGATCCTCTCTGTGTAGGCCACAGTTGATTAAAATTAGTTAGAAAAACAGTTTTGGTCAAATGTGACAACCAAAAACAATTACAACATGCTTCTAAACGTCCAGAGGTGTTGAAAGCTAATTCACATCTGCCCCACGTTACATCTAATGTATTAAGCCTCCAACTATTGGCTTTGGGGAGTAGGACTGTGTTTTCTTAATTAATGGAGCTCCATATAATACCTTTGGGACAAGCTGAAATGGAGTTTGTGATGCAGAACTAATCATTCAGCATCAGTGTCCGACCTTACTGATGGATTCTTTTAAGCTGAGCTAACGTAAATGTCTAGTAATGTTAGGAGACTGTAACTTGCCACATTCCTAAAGGATAGAAATGTCACACAAATTGTCGTCTATTTGTACAATTCAGTAAACTCATGATTCAGTTCAATAGACACTTCAGGGCTCATGGTTCACTTACAATATATTCCACAAAGTAACACTGAAAGCAATTCAATGTTTCAGCAATCATTGGTGTTGGGTGTTGGTCTGGCATAGTGATGCAAACATCCTTTATAGTGCCTGAAACCACACTGGTAAAGGGTGCATGATCTTACGAAAACCAAGACAAACACACTGAACTCAGTAACAAATTTTAAGGTTCATGTTTGGTGGAGGTGGAAAGTAGTATAGCTAAACATAGTAAAGGCAAATAATAAAATCACACAGGCAAATAACACGTTAAAACATAAGCCATAAGCCAAGTATGATTTTATAAATTAAAATATACAGTAAGTAGTCAGTTTTCCTAGAGAGCACAACGCTGGTAACTGCCCTATAATTAGTAAATAATCTTGACCATGAAAAACAATCTACAATGGGTAAACAATATAAAGATATATGAAATATAAATGACATCCCCAAAATCAATTTATAGTGAAAAAAAAAAAAAAAAAAAAACAGAGAGGTCAAGGCAGGGTAGGTCGTAAAAACTTCAGGCAGTTAGTTGTTGTTCAAAAATACTTGCTGATAATGTCCACTAGAGAGCAGAGCAACATAAGAATTCATGTTCCAGATTCCAAAGCCAGAATGTTTTCTTTCAGTGCAGTTTCACAACTGTGATCTTCATTCAAGATTTTCTACAGTTTCTTAAGAAAAATGTCAGATTCTGAGGTAAGGAAAGCCCCCAGTCATCCAGTTCAAATGGTGTTAAACGTGATTGGTTGCAGCTGCCTTTATCACACTACTGCCCTCTGACTCATTAGAAAGACACGTACACAGTTGCCTTTCATTTCAGACACATCCATGGTGTCATAAAGTGTTATCTTTTCAGTGGAAATGGGTGTTGGGGTGTCTTAAGAAAGCAGTGTGATGAAAATTTCATGTGGTAGTTTTACACTGCCTCTTTGGTGTTCTTAGAATTAAAATGAAAGTAAACTTTAGCAGTGTCCTGCTCTGGACACCTTTCGAATGAGAAGAGAAAACTGGAAGAGAAACAAAGAAGTGTCTACTCTACACTCTTTCAGAGTGTGTACATCCATGTAGGTTTGGAGAAGCGATACGATTTGAACAGGATGCCTCCCATAGTTTAAATAAAGGAACATCCTGATTAGACAGGTGCCCAAACATCTATACTCATGTTCTTTTGCAATTTAATCACATGACCTTTCCACAAGACTATGAGACTTTCGATGTTTATTCTTATTTGTGATGTCAAGTAATATCCAATGGCTTTGCATATTTACTTGAACAAATCACCTAATATGTGTTTCATTCCAAATGAAACTACACAACTGAATTGCTGTTTTTGCATTAAGCAGGTCGCTCTAATCCCTCCCCCTTCAGCCCTCATTGCTCACTAGAAGCTCAACACAGAGTTACAACATTTCACACATAGGGTGTCCTAATTTAACTGCTAACAGAGTTATGGAGAAAATGTTTAATTATTTTTGATTATTAAGTACAAGTATCCATAGAAAAAAGAAAGTTTGACTGAAAATGTGTATAAAATGATTCTCTTATTCTCTTATACACTTAAAACATATGGGCAACTATAATTGAAAGGAAGTTGTAAAAACTAAAGAAATGTTAGATGCATCCAGAATGATAAGCTAATGGTTCCATAATTAAGAAGTGTTGAGAATGAAGACATAATAAAATTCTAAAATGTCTTATATATGAAAAGTGGAAATTACACCTTGTGGAAGATCATTGATCCCTAATAAATAGAGTAAATAATTACAGTGTACTATCCCCGCTGCAGGGGATTAGCTTGTAGTAATTATTACTATGACAAAATGATTCCAAACTTTTGAACGGCAGTGTACATAGAACATAAAGACACAGACATTTCCCTAGCATTTAGAAACCAAAAAAAGAAGTGATTCGCTTTTGAAACATACACAGTCAAAGGGCTCACAGTCATGAAACACTGAAAGGATATTTTAGTTGAGCGTTTTGTGTAAAAAGCAGAAGCGTTCTTTCTTGTGGCACTCATCCAAAAGCATCTAAACTGCAGTGGTGCACCAGACAGGCTGGTTAGTGGTTAGGTGGACTATTATAGTCCAGTAGTAGTAACAAATTCAGTTCACGTGAGTTTAATACAACATCGTTTCCGCAATGTCAAAGTGAAACTGAAATGTCACGTGACATTCTGTCATTTGACAACCAAAAGTTCTGGAGAAAATTTTAATACATTCCAAACTGCATTTTCAAAACTTCCACAATTTTCAAGCAGCAGTTCAACAAGTGGGCAAAACTGTGGTCATGAGAAGGGGAGCAACAATGCAATCACTGAACGATTCAAAGCTCACAATTCGATACACTCATTATATTCAACAAAGTAAGACTGAAAACAATTCAATATTTTGAGTTACTTATAATGAAATTTGAATGAACTCTTCATCTGTGGTACAAATATCAAAATTAACAGACGGCTTAATTTCTTTGCATTGTCACATGGTGCATTTCATCATATTTTTGCATTGCAATCCTAGTCATAGTAAGGCTTGGTATCAAAATTAAATACTTTTATGGTACCATCCAAACTACCAAAGTAGTGGGTCTTAGTATTTATTAGCCAATAAAAATGCTTATCCCAAAATCTAGACTAGTGATTGTCTGTCTAAATTACATTCCATAAGCATGTTATTAGTATTAACACTTCTTGATTAGCTTGTATCTGTTGCAGTCAGTAAATATACCCACTTCCAGAATCTCACACTCATTAGGTCACACCCACTTTTGGCTTGTAATATAAAAGAAAGCATAAACAAATCTTTAATAGTAGCAAAAACGTTTGACCAAAACAACACAAAAATGAATCTCAATAGTTTGGACAAAACTTTGTATCTCCAAAAAATGTGAAGTAAAAAAAGGCTATATGTTTTTCAAAGCCATTTACATTGGTCTGTCACAAAATTCAGACATAGTGTAAAAGACAACTTGCATTTTTGGAAAAGAAATGGAGATACATGGTTTAGTTGTGATAGCGACGATTCACAGGTTAAAAGGTGACTACGACTTCATCTTGTCTGGCTTGGAGGAATTACATCGTTGTTTCTTAACGTTGGAAGCACATGACTGTTCAAAATGGGGCACAAAGGCTCGTGGGACTGCAGGGCCTCTGCCAGACGTTTCTGTTCCTCTAGTAAAAGTTGCACCTCCTTCTTCAGCAAGCTGTTCTGCTGCTCCAAACACTCATACGCCTAAGGGGAACATTTGCATTAATGAATTAAAGTGAAAATCTAGTTCACACATCAACCCCTTATCCCAAACCCCTTATTCCACCTTAAGTGAGAGAGCTACGAGGCCAGTATAGGTAAAAAGCAATGGCAGCATATCAAATAGGCTTGCTTGTGTGATTTCTGACACTGTATGAGATATTGTTATCTCTAAAAATGCAGAAATGCTAAAAAAGTACACCATATTTCTAAGAACAGAGGCAGAAGAGTTGCTCCACCCTTTAGATAGAACTACATCATACAACGTCAGAGACCACATAAACCAGTCTGTTATAGATTGCTTAACAACTCAACATGGTAACTGTGTTACTTCTTATTCTCACAAGACAAAACTAACAAAGCAGAAAAAGTGGCATGATTGGAGTAAGGGTAAAATTGTGCCATTTTTCACCAAACTCTCACCTAGTTTTTTGACCAACCAACGTTTTAAACAGGCATTTTGCGATTTTTGACTTTTATACTAATATGTACTGCTGCTGTCAGAACAAAACCTTGTATCTTCATTTTTGTCATTTTCTTTTTTCTTTTGCATTCGTTAAGCACATTGTTTACATTGTCAAAATGTCACGAACAAGGGATCAGGAGAAATGCTCCAAAATGCCTGCTTCCATTCGTTTATACTGAAGAGGTTTTGTCCTTTTTTGGGGTATGCAAGGCTTTGTTCCAGCAGTAATTATATGGAGCATTTCCAGTGATGCATGAAACTGATCACTATCACACATAATATTTTTCTACTTATTATTCATTTTTCACTCTTTTGTAAAAGGGCAGATTGACATTAAAAACTGTTTAGTGGTAAAATAAAAAGGGGACGCTAATGTGCATTCTATTCTTTGTGGAACGATATAATGAGATGGAAAAAAAGCAGAATTGCTCATATCAGGGTTGATCCTCCCTTAATATAAAAAAAGAAGTGAATTAATTCTGAAGGGGTCATTTGAACTCATTTGTAAGTTCTATTTTCATTTAAAACTTCCGACAGTTTATGCAAATATTCTCGCCCTTACACAGTGATATAACTTCCTCTAGCCAAGCTTAATCATTACAAGACCATACAAAGGCTGACCTGAGGACAGTGTAAACGTGTAACAAGTGTGACAGCTGTGTGTTATGCAGGGAATAAGATGCTACCTCGTGCAGCTCATCAGCTCTCTGGGTCTGTCTTTTGCGGCTCCTCTGTGCAGCCACTCGGTTCTTCTCTCTTCTCTTCAGCCTCCTCTCATCATCATCAGAGCTCTAGTTACAGAAATCCACAACCGTGTTGAATGTTCCACATCTTTTTACACAGTTGAAAAATCTGAATATTTGCAATTTCTTTCTAGCTTGCAGTTACACTCTATGTCCAAAAGTATCCAGACACTTCTTCTAATTCGGCTGTTTTAAGGTGCCCACATTGCTGAGGGCATTGTACACAAACAGCTTGTAAAAGCTCACTAAAAAAGCATCGCCAGTAACATAGAATAAAGTAGCTGCACATTTGGCAGATGCTTTTATCCAAAGCGACTTACAATGGGAGGAAACACCCAGGTTTCAGGACAGTGTGAGATCCAGAGGAGAGTTCTAAGTCTTTACCTTTATGTAGGAGTAATGCAAGAAGATAGATTAGGAGAGGAAATGCTCTCTGAACAGATGAAAGGAGCCTAAGGGTATAAACCACTGGGCAGTGAAACAGTGGAACTGCATTCTCTGGAGTGATGGAGCTCCATTCTGTATCTCTGGGATGGACTAGAGTGGGGCTACCTGACTTTACTACTGCTATTGAGGCTGAATGCAATCAGGTCCTCACAGCAACGTTCCAAACATCTAGTGTAAAGATGTAAAGATCTTATTACTGCTGCAAAGGGGACAAGCTCCTTATCAGTATCCCTGATTTGAGAGAAAATTGATGTTCAAAACTTTTGGACATAACGTTAAAGCGGTAACACTTATCATAGTAATTATAATAGCCTGTGTTTGTTATAAACAATCCCAGTGAAACTAAAGTGAGAAAAGTGAACCCTACCTCGCTTCTTCGGGAGGAACGCATAGTGGGTGCATCACCGAGAGGAAAGTGGTCTGAAGACATAGCAGGTGTAAGACAGCACGTGTGTACTGCAGTCCAGGACTCTGACTGGGCCAAACTGTCAACTTAAGATATTTTCTATCAGGGAAATGCATAGAAATGCATCTTTTGTCCAAGTGATTGCCCAGCAAACTTGACCTAGGTGCTACATCGTCTGGACTTACCGTTATTGTACCCATCGCTCGCTTTCTTTTAAGTCACGTGGTCCTCTGGTTCAGGCTGTAATACTCGCGATAGTCGCGCGGTGTCGCTCGCGGAGACGCGATTACGCAACGAGCCGATCCCTTTTGAGAACTAATTACTAGAACGTCTGGAGTCTTTCGAGGAATCCAGGAAACACCATGTGGCGTGGTCGGGGTGAGACGTTTAGGGTTTATCAAATATTATTTCTGCCCTGGATTTTGTATTTAATCATATTTTCACCTGTCATACGTGAACACACAGTGTGAACAGTGATAAATTCTTTATCTACGTTTAACCCACTCACCAAGTGAATCAGTGGGCATCCAGGAGCTGGGGGTGCCCAGGGAGCATCGTGTGGGTAACTTATGTCAGTTGTACCACTGGTAGTCTTAGGATTCGAACCAAAGGTGTTCTGATCACAGGGACAACTCACTAAAAACCTGCTGGCCCAAAATGCTCGCCCGAACAGGGACTTGAACCCTGGACCCTCAGATTAAAAGTCTGATGCTCTACCGACTGAGCTATCCGGGCTTTGTGTGTAGACGTATGCAAACAATGTAATGTTCCATATTTGTGTGAGCAATGATATGTACGTATATATAGTTTGGCTAATAAGTGTTTTTGAATGAAGTCCTTACGTTAATTGGAATGGTGTTAAGAAGTTAGAAACCAAACTTAGTTTTTAAGTATAAAACAAAGCATCAAGTAATAAACTGCATGCAGTTTTACAATAAAAGATGTTACGTTACACTGTCTGCATGATCTTTAACAGGATCAGAACGAGCCACCTGGAATGGTTTTCTAACAGGTTTGAAGTTTCACACATACAGAAAACTTGTTCTCTGCTGAAAACTCCTAGACGTGTTTTCTAATATGAAAAAACGAATATGAAAAATATTCAATCAGATGTATCTAAATGTTTGAATGGTATTATGTTTAAAAGCCTCAAGTGTGTTTAAATATAAAAATTCTGTTAAATCTAAATCAGTACAATCTACCCAAATCATAGCAGCTCCTAATAATAGTAATCATGCCTAACCAATAAGAATGTATTCAGATACACACAAACATTTTTAAATTGTAATAAAAGTATCCAGTATGAGTTAATGAGGCAACAAAACACAGCTGACAAAGAAGCATCAGAACTATATTCTAAAAGTACATGGCTAAAAGGATATTGACACACTTTGTAATTAGTGACTTTTCCAAAAACTAAGCATACAGTTATGGAATCTCTATAGGTACTGGCATATGAGTCATGCTGGAGAGGGCAGTGACCGTCAGCGAAGCCCGGTCACAGGATGTCACCAAGAAATCAGATTAGCAAATTTCTAAGAGCTCAGTCAGCTGTGAGTGCTGTCACTATGGAGTAGGAACCGAAAGGTCAGTAAAGTATTAGGCCACACAAGCATATAGAACAGGACTACCAAGTGAAGAGAAATCTAGAGAATTATGTTGCCAGTTCTGAAAGGTCATCCCTGGGCACAATACAAGCTCATAAAGATTTGTTGAGTTTGGTGAATAAGAGCTTGAGTTATAGTAGCAAAGGGGTACAAACTCTATATTAATGTTGTCTCTAGATATATATCAGAATCAGAAATGCGTTTATTGTTCAAGTATATGCGCAAACACATACAAGGAATTTGGTTCCGGTCGATGGTATGAT
>JBBPCY010000156.1:14298240-14311594 GCA_037974405.1 Brachyalestes nurse | reverse complement strand
AAGCCATAGTACCACTGATTTGCCACTAGGGGCCACCCATTTACAAAAACGGGCAGAAACGTGCGTACGCATTGGTTGGGGCTCCTGTGAGAATATGTGTAGCGGTACACCAAGTTCAGTGTTTATACATCTCGGCGTGATCGTGGAAACGGGCGTACGCAGCATTTTTGTGCATACGCACCGTTTATACATGAGACCCCTGATCACAATTCTTTCAGGTAATCCCAATTATTTTCTACAGTCATTGGATTTTGCAACAAGCATTATGTGAGTTTTGTGCTTTATTATCAGTTGAGTTAAGGCAAACAGCAGGAAGAAAGAAAAACATTTTCATATCAGGTACAGATGTTCAACTTCTTATGTAAGCAAGTAGTGCTAGCACACCATCAAGAGCAGTGATTTTCACACTCCCTCCAGCCATACACATTTTTTGTTCATACATGTGTTGTGGCTAAACATTTTCTTCTGGCGTTTTCTAAGGTCCTGTATGAGAACCACAGTGTTACTTACAAAGTATTGTTAGTAAGCAGTTTTGCCACTTAGCTTGTTCTGTAATATTAGCATAAAATATATTTGTAGTGAGCACATGATGCACTAAAGTTGTGATCAGGTGTGTGTGTGCGTGTGTGTGTGTGTGTGTGTGCTTTGACACTTGCAAGTCCGAGAGTTGATGAGAGCATGTTGCTAGGACAGATGGTAGGGCTACGGTGCAGAACAGCGATCCAGGCTAATGTGCTGTGCAACACACACGCGCAACAGATCTGCTGTGTACACTCTCGCCTGAATTCACAGCTTGTTCACAGGCACCAAAACAATGCAGACCAACCAAATGCCGACAACAAATGTGGATGTAATGCAGTTAACTGCAGCTTGTGGAGTACTCTGTCCATCAATAGAAAGTAACCACCATAGGGCCACACCTAATCTTTAGTGGGTGGCATGCTCAGCACTGCAGAGACCACTGTGGTAGTGGTACAGTAGTAAGCGTTGGAACAGTATTGATAAACTGCCATGAATATGCAAACATACTGTGAAAACCTCTTGAAATACTCAACTCTGACACCTTATATGAACAGACTATACTAACAGGCCCTACAAGGTTTCATTCATAAGCCATTTTATCACCTTTTGGGTAAAGTATTCCTTTAAATCACTTTAGACCAGCTGCCACTGTTCATCACTGGCACTGTCAGCTGTCTACGGCACATCCAAAAGTTCCCTCTCTCTAGTCTATGCTTTCCCCACCCAGACTATTAGAAAGCTAGGAACCTGCTTTACTGACTCTTATGGTTCTCCTGGTGCCTGAATATACAGTTTTGTTTTTTCTTGTCCCAGAGCCACTACATCATGTGTGGATATTCTGCAGTGAGCACTGACAGCAGTTACATAAGATCATAGGCAAGATGCGGCAGACCACACAGCACTGGACCCGAGGGAAAGAGCTGTCTAGCCTGGTGTCTGCAGACCCACAATAGTCACATTACTACTCCTACTCCTAATGTTCTACTCATAGTGGTTTGTTAGGATTCTAGATTTTTGGTCATTGCATTGGTAATTTTTATTTGAAAATGAAAATAAGTGGTGTGTGTGTGTGTGTGTGTGTGTGTCTCCAAGGAGAAGATGGCAAAAGGGCAGCAAGAGCATTCATGCCACTTTCACTAGTGATGCTAAAAGACAGTTGCCAGCTACTGAGACATTTACAGAACACCTTGCTACCAGTTTGCATTATATATTTCTTCTTTTATCCTTTTTTGCCTGAGACTGTAGCTGTTATCTAAGCTCAAGTCGACGACATTTTGAGTAAACATGTTTTTCCAAAATCTGCTTACAACCAGTACTGTTCTAACAGCTAGTTGATAATTCAAAATTCCTGACCTTGTCCTCAGCTATCTGACCAATGGCCTGACCTCGTTGGAGCGCTTTCCCATCAGCTTTAAGACACAGTTCTCTGGCCACCACTTCCACCACGTGGTGCTGGGTGTCTACTGTAACGGCCGCTACGGTACACTGGGCATGAGCCGGCGCGCTGACCTGATGGACAAGTCACTGAGCTTCCGCACACTTAGTGAGCTGGTCTTTGAGTTTGAGGACTCCTACCGGCGCTACCAGCACACCATGAAGAAGGTGAAGATTGGCCTGTATGTGCCTCACAACCCCCACGTTTTCCAGCCCATTGAGTGGAAGTACTTAGTGCTCAACCCCTGCAGGCAGGGCCGTGAAGACATGCGCAAGGAGCTCGAGAAACATGGCCGTGACATGAGGATGAAGGTGAGAAACCATCTCTGTCATCTGACCCAGCCTTAGTTTGGGTGACTGAATTGTAAAGGGTTTAATTTAGTAATGTTTAGTTTGAGCTGTAAAGACTTTCACTTGTTGGAGATACAAAAAGCAGCTCAGGCTTTCACTGCTTTTATAATTCTTTAAGAACATGCCAGACCGAAAATTCAAAAGCCTCATATACTTTTTCTTAAATAAAGGTTTTTGATATTTACGGTAAAGATATTTACAAATAAAAGCTGATAAATGGCCATTTCGCATTTAATGAACGTGTTTCCTATAAATCAGTAGTTTGCTTTATATTATGTCGCTGCGTAGGAATTTCCTTTGTCAGTGCAGAAAGCTGGACGATATGTAACCTTTATTTGGACTTTCAGTGCTAATTAAGGTTATCTCTCATATGAAAGGCATGTTATTTTGGTTCTCCCCAAACTCCTTCCACATCAACTGTGCGATAAAACCAAATTTCAACTTGATTCAAAATCTGCCAGTTATTTTCTACTACTGTTACTGTTCCAGAAAAAAAAATCCCCAGACTGTTCAGGGATCAGCAGCTGTGGCCATAATGTGACAACACTGCTTGACAGTAGAGAATGAAAAGTAGGTCATGTGTTCCCTAAATCAGAGCCTTGCTACTATCCACAGTCATTTATGCATAGTTTGGGTGGATCACATGACCAGAGAGTGGAAACTGAACCCCTGATGTCTCTGAAGAATGCAGATTTCTTTTTATAGATGCCGAGGAATTTCTGACCCTATCTTGCACTCCAAAGCATTTTTATTATATTGACCAACATGCACAAGCTTATGTTAACACTGAGTATATTTGTTACTTACTGACCTGCAAAACATATCTGTTTGCTTTGTAAACTACCTCTAGACCTGGGGTATCCAGTCATACACTAAATGGACGGGACTTTAATGACATTCAAATACATAGACTTTAATATGAAGTTGGTCCCCCCCTTTGCATCTCTTTTTGGAAGTCTTTTCAGATTTTGAAGTTTTTCTGTGAGAATTTGTGCCCATTCATTCTGTAGAGCATTTATGAAATCATGCACTGATGTTGGACAAGAAGGAAAGTTCATCCCAAAGGTTTTGATTGGGTTGAGGTCAGGGCTCTGTACAGGCCAGACAAGTTCTTCCACACCAAACTCATTCCACCATGTCTTTATGCACCACAGTCATGCTGGAATAGAAAAGGGCCTTCCCCAAACCCTGTCCACAAATTTGGATGCATGGCGCTGTCCAAAATGGTATGTTTGTTTCTATACGCCTGTGGCAAAGGGTGTGATTGAAACATCTGAATTCAGTAATTAAGAGGTGTGTCCCAGTACTTTTGTCCATACAGTGTATCTGCAAACAGCCTTTGTGGCTGGAGGTTTTCATTCAAAATAAGCAGATTCTACTTATTTAATTAATTAGTCTCCTGCTTTAAACAGCTGCTCATGAGTGCTACTGCTTTGTTGAATAATTTTTTGGACTAAAATGTTAAAAGGAAAAATATCCACATATTATAAACAAGAAAAGCAATTCTGAACCTCCATCTGAACACCCAACAACCAATCAAAAGTCATTTGTAAAGCTCTTCGTTTCCGACACTCCCAAGTTTTTATTTATTTATTTATTTAAAGTGAATTGACTGGTGACTCTTATTAGGTTTATGTGCATCAGCAGACTAATGAGCTGCCGTTAGGGGCAATAGCTATATCTCCATCTGCTCGCAGGGTTGCTAATGAGAGAAGACATGTAGGGAACCCTTAATGGCTTAACACCCCATGGTGTGGAATAGATGCAAACTATTTGCCTTTATTAAACTGCATATGACTTCATCCGTCTTTTGGATTGGAATCCAGTGGAGCTGATGAAAGTCAATACTCTGAGACCGTACTTCTCTCTCAAATTTTATGTTCATGCATAGCCAACTACAGTAGGATTTCTGGAACTTATTCATTGTAGGTATCTCATAATATGAACACAACCTTTAATCGGAAGTCAAAAAGTTACGACATCAATAGAAGTTAGTTAAAAGTGAGATATAGTATTTACTTGAAGTGAATTTGTTGCAGATACTGAAGTCATCCAGTGCCCAGTCGCCAATTAAGGACCGGGCCAGAGGGAAGTCCTTATCACCTCGCCGGCGGCAAGGCGTTAGCCCCCAAAGACGACAGCACCTTCACAGAAGAGACAAATCGTATGTACTCCTATTTTGTATTTTGTATAAACAGTCTTCAGGCTTTCAGCCAAAAGGCCATTCAGTCTCATTTACCAAGATGTATTTCTGTCATTGTATGAATTATAATGCTGACATTTTTATTAATCATTTTAATATGGGTGGCAATTGTTACCCTGGAGATGTTATTAAAAGTTGATCAGCTATTGGAGGGTTATGCTTAATAAGGCAAGCATCTGAGTAAACGAGTTTTGCATATTTTTAAGCAGGGTTTCTTTGAGATTAATATGTAACACATTAAATATGTGACCTCCTTTACTGAAATAAGCAAATGAGTATTCTTAAGTGACATCTGAAATGTTCATCTGGGCTGTGCTATACTGATTTATTTGTATATTGTTCGATTATGAATACACATCAAAGGCATCCTGAGTCTGTTGTTTTTTTCAGGGGTAAACAGGGGTTTAGTTTAGTTCAGTTTAGTTCAACAGTGGTTTCAGTTTAGTTCATTGTTTAGTTTGCCTTCTGTCCTGCCCCTATTGTTAGGTGTTATTTTGAGTCCACAAAAGTTAGTGAATTGTTCCATTCTCGACAGATCTGGTGTTGAGGACGGGAAAAAGCATCCACTGCAAAAACCATGAGCTAGTCGCGTTCAGCAGCTTGAGGTTTCATTAGGAGCACACTAACCCGACAGGGCTTCTCCTATTACAGTTGATGAAGAACCCAGTGCCATAACATCCATTTGGCTCCACTAGTGCAGTTGAACACTGCAGCATGCAGTATAATAAGCACTTGCCTTATGCTAGCAGCTGCTGGATGGATCACTTTACAGTGTTGTGGAAGAGTGTCTAAGCTTTCGGACAGCAAGGCTGATGGGAATTGTAGGCAAAGCAGCAACCCTGCCAAATTATCTGCTTGTACCAATTTCCCCAGTATAAAAACAGATAAAACACAATCAGATCAGAATAAAAGGATACACTTTACCAACAGAGGTGTTTCATACACTATTACTGACATTGCTTATAAGTGTGTATTAAATCAGTTACTTGGAATGTATCAAATAATATGAAAAAAAAAAATAGGATAGAAGGCAGGGTCATTAAAAATTAAGCAAATACTGACAAAGATTCTGTGCCAAGTGATATTTAGATTTTAAATACAGTGTTGAAGGCACCATTTTGCACCATTTTAAACAATGAATTAATAGACCACTTTGCTTAACCCACATTCATCAGTTGATGGTGGGTATGATTATCTTTAAATGAACCATCTAGAGAATGAAAGGTGCCTTGATGCAGTGCTTTCATGTAAATGAAAACAATCTACTTTAAAGGACTACTCAGGCCAAATCCTTTTCTCCATTTGTCGTAAACTACCTTCTGATGATGTATCTTAAAGGTACAAAAGTTTTAAGTGCTTTTGACTTGCTTTGTAGTGGATACTTGGCAAGCAGTTTGAAATATGTTCCCCACAAGCTGATTAGTGAGGAACATATTAATGATTAATACTCTGCTTCTGATCAACCTATCAAAAAACTGAATACACACAAATAGCACTGGATATTACTGAATCTTTTGGTATTGGAACAATTTAAAAATTTCACACAAGCTCAGATGAGAAGTGGTGACTTTTTTCAGCTGTAAAAGGAATAATAATACCTAGAGTGTATTTCCTCAAAAAAGTGTGATGTATGACTGTGTGGTTGCTGTAAAATCAGCATTTGGAGACACCCAACCATTGGTTTTATTTATGGTTAAGGACAGCTGAAAATGGGTTGGAAAAATTTAGCTGATTATTTTTCATTAAACCGCAACAAGCAGTGACACATATTTTCTTAAAAACTGGCCTGAGCTTTAGTGTCTTGAAGTCTGTTTATGAGTCTGCCGTGTCTTTACCTCCACAAGACTTGATTTGTTGCTCCACATTTTGTTGCTTTCTGGCCGACATAGCTGAGATGCCACAATACTAGCTCTGAGACTCTCTGTCCACTACACAGTTTAAAGGTGACTCGCCTCCACACCCTCTCTCCCCAAACAATTCAGAGGCAGTCCCCCTTTAAGGTAGCATTACACATCACTCAGTGATGGATTGAGGTCATAGCGAAGAGACTTGGAAGAAAACAGCCATACTCTTACACTCAGCGCTTACATAAAAAAATAACGTATTTTTTACCTGAGAGATACAAGAATGTAGCATAATCTGTCAAATGATTAGAAACTGTACAGAGACCATGCACAAGCCGACTTGTACACTAGCTCAAAGTAAACATATGGTTCGTAGACCACCCTCTTCCACACTGGTGCTATTTTAGTTCTTTCTTTTACACCCTCTTCTCAGACTTGTCACATGCTTGGAGATGTTAATTGTGAAGTGTATGCCTGCAGCTCCCTGTATCGCAGAAACACACCACCCATTTTAGTGTCATCCACACCTACAATTACTTTAGCTTTCTTCGCCCAGAGAGGAAGGCTAACAGGAACATTTCATCGCATTTTGAGCTTGAAGCTCTGGTGTGATTTTGAGAGGCTTTAGGCATGGCTTTCTAAGTAATTATACTAAGGGGAAACAAGTATTTAGGCACATTTGGTTTTATTTAATACACATCCAATCCACTGCATAAATCAGCTTTTTTAAATATATATTTTGCACTAATGTAAAATGTGAAAAGCTATTTTTAATTGTCAATGCATTTTGTTACACCATGATTCCGTGTAGAGGAAAGTGTCCAAAACACTGCTCCTGCCGTCAAGTTTGTGGATATGAACATGAATAATGCATCATCAGTGAAGGTATAAGAGTGGACAGCAGTCATGTAAAATGACAGGGGGACCTCACAGCTGTCTACCTGTCCTTACAGTTTAGGCTTTTGAAGATTTTTTGCAGCATTCGGAGAATCTCTTGAACCCCTTAAAGCCACAGGCTGATTAAGACTTCTTTTATAATTTTTATATTTATATATATATATGTAGGTCAAACATTTGCATACAACTGTAAACATTGTGTAGCTATAATTCCACTTTAATTATTATTTTGGCCCAGAAATTCTAAATCGGCATGTCATTACAGAAGAGATGAGCAGAGTGTTTATTGTCATCTCTTGGCTGCAAATTGAAGGGAGTCTTCCTCTGGAACGTGGCCCAGTGTGAAAGCTGTCACTACTCTTGCACTCCACCCACTCCCTGTCCATGTGCATCCTCTCTTTGTGCCAGGCTGCTTCTAACAATCAGTATGCCTTGCCGTGCTTCTTTCAGGTTATATCAAACGCCCACACGTCCTCACAGCGCCTTATTTGGGCTTCTTTTACCATTGGAGGAATCTGTGTCTGTCTGAAGCAGTCTGTACCCACAAAGGTCATCACTGCAGATTAGGAGTCTTGCTTTGTTGTTGAGCCTTTTTTGTTTTTGTTTTTCCTCTCTTTTTTCTTTTTATTTGAAGGCTCATTTAAGGAGCTTGATTTTACATAAACATCTCTAATGGTAATTGACCTTCTTGCTCTAATCCCTCCTAGACCTCTTTATAAAACTTGTTTTGACTATTACAAAGGTGATAACCACAATTATATTCCTCATGACTTCATTTCAGAACCATTTTCACTTTTGATGTAGAAACTCAGATCCAAGGAAACCGTTTTTAAATGCAAACATTCAGTGACTAATTAGTGACTAATTAGTGTGATTGTGTAATATAGCCAGAAAAGCAGCTATTCCTCAGGTGAGTGTGAATGCCATCACCAGGCATGATCTGACTGTGTTAGCAAGAACAGTTTGTCCACAACTACATAGATAGTGACATTATAGTGGGCTTGCAAAACACAACTCCTCAGGACAAAGTAAAATGCACTTCAGTGGTGTAAAGTCCTTAAGCAGTGGTTGTGGAAAACCATGCTATGGTAGCAGGGTTCAGTGGCTCTGGTATCCTTGGCAATTTTGTAATTGTATGATGTGGGCTCACTCTTCCCTTAGAGGGAAGCGTTATAGCAAACGCCTTTATTGAGTAAACACCTTAATCTAACACTCTTCCAGGATGATAATGGCCCTTTCCAAATGAGGTGGGTCACTGAATGGTTTGATGAGTCTGAAAATGATGCAAATTATATTCTCTGGCCTTGGTAGTCACCAGACCTCAACCCAAATGAATACCTGTATGAGATTTGGCACTGACATGAGCGCTCTCCACAACCACCATCAATATAGAGAGGGAATATATTTTGGAAGAGTGCGGTTCCATCAGTACAGTTCTAACGACTAATAGAATCTACACCATGCTGAATTGAATTTGCTCTGTGGTACTGCAACTCTTAAATTGTGTCACCTGCCTGTATATAATCTATAATGACAGGCTCTCTCTGCAATCATATGCAGTTGCTGTAGAAAGACAGTTCTCAGTTCGTCATGGCAGAATCCCAGTAATGATAATATATATATCTTATTGCCCATTCTTGTAGTAGAGAAATAGGTGGCTTCACAAGCCAGACTTCTACCTGTTGTCAAAGAGTTTGGTGCACTTTTGGTGGTTGTTGTGACCTTAAACTGCCTCCTTTGACAGGAAAAGGCCATTTGACTGATGTGCAAAATTTGCAACCACAAAGTAGTTTTAGTGTAATGTGTGACAGATGAGATATAAGCAGGGCTGCAAAAAGAAATCCTGAAAATGGTGGCCAGTATAACAGCTGTTCAATGTACATGTTGGCAGGTAGTAAGAAAGCAGCACTTTCTTGCATTGAGCAACATTCATGTAATTGAGTACCTCACAGTGTTGGACTGTGGTGTTCTTCACAGTCAGCTGTCCTTAAAGAAAGACAGAGTGCTGTTGACTTGGATGGAGTGAGGCTAAATGGAAGCGAGTGGTGTTCAGGGTGCTGAAGGCAGCATGTGTGAGTGAGCACTTGACAGTCGGGGAGATGCCGGTGATGGACTTCTTTGATGCTGCATGGCTGTTCTTGGCAGGGTAGCAATTTGACTGAGGTGTGCTTTAACACAGGGAATGCACTCCAATGAGTGAGAGAGGTAGCGGAAGTGCAAATGGAATTCTTTCTGGCTCCGGCATTATATAAACCACTGCTTGCTATACAGTAACAATTTTATTATTAAGTAAATCTTCTGTTCTGCCTTGTGTCTAACCTATATGAACATTGTGTAACCTATAACAATTTTTCTAAATAAATATTGTAGCCCATTTTTAACAGTGCTTTATTGACAAATAATTCAACTGTCAACTGAATGGTCAGATATGATCAATTGTGACACGGAACTTTGTATTTTTATTACAGTTTTCACCATAATACTATGTGCTGGTTTGTCTAGAGTACAGAGGGATCTCAGTAATTCATTAATATACTAACATATGGACACAAAACCACTAAAAAGCTGAATGGTTTTCTTTATGTCAGAGGAATCTGTTGTGATTTAAATCACCAATCATCGGTGCATTATTGGCAGATTTTTCAGTATATCTGAATAAAATTACACACAAGTTTTTCTAACAGCCATAAAATGCTCTACCACTCTAAACTTTTATATATTTCAAATAATTCTGTAGTGACATGTGTAGAAGGGCTAGTAAACCTTCAAAGAGTCTACTGCATAGCCTCTTTCCAACAACTTTTGAGGATTTTTTTTTAAAGCCGGTTATGTCATAATGCTGAATAAGTGAATTTCTCCATCCTGGGAGTGTAATCGCTCTTGCTCTCTCATGGGGAAAGAGGTGACAACCCAGCAGAATTAAAAAATGATGATCGAGGATCTCCGTCTGTCTCACTCTCTCTCTTTCACACACACACGCTTTTATTCATACGTTTTCACTTGACAACTGCGTGCTGTACTTCATTTCAGAATGAAAACAGATTGCAAATTAATCACTTCAGACATCGCACTCTGTTCCAGTGTAGGGAAATGACTTGTTTTCAGTCTTTTTGATTAAGGCACAAAAGCAACTGCACACAAACTGTAGCCTTAAATGCCTCTCTGGAGATTATGTAAAGGTGATATAAAGCTAATTGTGTGCCTGTGTGTGTTTGTGTTTAGGCCTGCTGCCCTCGACAGAAAACCTGCAGAGCTCAGCACCCTCAGCGACGGCTACCAGATCCGTATCTGATGCTCCACTGCAGCTGGACTGCACTTTCTTTCTCACTAGGCCAGGCAACAGCCCTTCTACTTCCCTATGGTGTTTTTATATGAATCCTCTTCTTGTTATCAACCCCACAAATCCTGTTTTAATCTGTTTGAGACGTGTGTACTGTATAGGAAAGTCTGTGTAATACGGGAGGGAGACGGGAGGAATTTGGTTGCCTGTTTTAATACAGTGTATACAAGTACTGAGGTGGGCATACAGCCGTATGCAAATTTTGATCACCTCCTGATAAACGTGTTTTTAAAATATTTTATGTGAAAATAAGAATATTACTTCACTAGGAACAACTTTAAAAGGCAATGTTGTCTTCAAATTTTAGTTCACATTGCTTTTGTGGGGTTTATAATATTGGGATGAAACGTACGGGGTTTTTTTTTAACATGCCACATTTCGGTTTCCAGTCTGTATACAGTTGATGTGCAGAGGTTTGTTTACTGTAGAGGATGTTTTGACCAGGGGTGCAAACGTTTGCATACGACTGTAAGTGCTGGGATGGTTGGAATGAACAGTGTTTGCTAGATGATTACACTTGTATTGACAGAGCAGACATTAGCCAACAGATGTTCCAGTACATTTTTAACTTTTAAATTAAAGAAAAGGTTAGAAACTGGTTCTCAGTTCTGATAAACATTCTCACCTTTTTTATTTTATATGTGTGTGTATATAATAGGTAAATGGAAAAAAAACTATTTTTGGACAGATGCTTTTAATGTTGAAAAAAAAAAAAAAAGATGGATTGTGCTTTTGTGGGGAGCTGCAGTCACAGGTGAGAAAGAAAATGCTGGAAGGCTTGCCTGAGGCAACAGGGTCTGCAGGACCATGAGAGATGGACTTTTCTATGGAGTTATTCCTTTTTTATTTTTATTTTTTGAACCTTTGGTGTTATAAGCAAGAAAGTAATTGAGAATTACCACCAAGTATTCCTTAAGGAGTATTAAAAAAATGTAACTCACGATAACATGCTTAAATTTGTATTCCTTTTTATATAAGAATTTCTGTGATGGCATTTACAGTTTGAACTGTTTCCCCTATTCTCATATTTTTCTCTTTGGGAATAGACATCTCACAGCTCCTTTTCGGACATCTATTATTTGGCAAAATCTCAAAGCTTTGGGACATCAAGTTTGACTTCACCGTATTGGTGAATAAGCTATGCACACCTGACGGGTCGAATGAAGGCCTTAGTTAGTAGCCGAGCCGAACAGTTGTAGCTAGTGGTCTGTGATGGACTTGTCCAATGGTTCCTATTTTTTTGCCTAGCAGCCATACACCTGTGCTGACTTGAAAAGCAGCTGGAACCCACCAATACCTGGTACTTACACCAGCTTTATCCTACCCTAAGAAGTACTTTGCCCAGCCAGTGCAAGAATGAATGGAAAACTAGTGAGAATGATTTAGCATTAGCTGACTGGCATAATACTAACTGGTTCTGAATGGTCTGTACCCATTATTTACAATATCTGCCTATGTGGGTGATGTATCCTTTTTCAAAGCTATCAAACCACACAAGTGCCAGACCATTTTGCAGCATTATACTTGCCTTCTTCTTCACTCCATTACCTTGGTGTGTTCATCGGCAAAAAGGTTACATAACCCAGTGCACCGTGCTCAGCAGCCCAGACTTTGACTGGAAGAGAGTCAACCTCCTCTCAGCACTGCTACTTCTGACCTGAGAAATGCTGCACTGCTGCAGAACCACTCCTTTTTCATTTCTCATGAACGATGTGTGTTCATGGTGACAATCATGTCCATGCAAAGTGAGTGACATGAAGTGTTGCTAGATAACAGTATATGGCATGAAGTGTGACTGAAAATCTGTTACAAGCTCTCCTTGAAGGTGCTACAAAGACAACATATCAGTGTCTGAACGTCGTGGTGAAACTTTTACATTTCTATTTGATTTTTAATTCAAATATTTTGTTGTCGTACTGAGAGAACTTTAAAATTCACCTTTTTCTAGAAACTTGTTACGTCCTTTGAAAGTTTGGTAGCTGACAATTACCTCTACACGTCTTAATGGTCTCTTGTAATAAAGATTTAAAAAGGCATAATTTTCTTCCGCTCTTGAAAATATGACTTCATTACTGAGTAAACTGGTAACCTTCAAGTGATGGTGATTACATTTCCATGAGTTTCTGTTTTCAAAGTTTTAGGAACATGTGTCTGTCATATGGAATCCCTCCAAATGCAATCAGCACACATTACAAAACATTTACACCAAGGTATAAATGATTTAAATGCATCTTAGAGAGGTGAATGCCTGATTGCACACTTTGTTTCAACACAGAAACAATAGTTTTCCCGTTGTGGAAAGCGCTCCTTTTTTTAAACATTCTCTCTGTGGTTTATTGTTTCAGCACCTTAAACATATGTTGTGATATGTCAGAATGATTTGTCTGATAAAGTTGATATTCAAAGCTTGCTGGAACTGAAATGATCACTCTAAAGCCTTACTACGGCTTTTATCAGTTGGTCTCTGGGCTTTAAAAAGTCCTGTTTTTCTGCAGCGATTTTATATCTCAAGAGGAAGGTGTATTCTCTCCCTTATAAATTCTTGCTGTAACTTGATTTGATCAACTGTAGCATGTTGTAATAATAAAAGTATGTTTTTCATATTTCTTTGCATCTTTTTAATTGACTGAATTAAAACACACAATATACCTAATATATACTAATACATCCCATTCTATGTAAAAATCAGTGGTGGAGGAAGTACTGAAGCTTAGTACTTAAGTAAAAGTACAAATATCCTGCAAAATTTGTACTCAAGTAAAA
>JBBPCY010000156.1:14282184-14298140 GCA_037974405.1 Brachyalestes nurse | reverse complement strand
TTGTTATTGCATTTGTTTCGCTCAATTAGAAAAGGGAGTTGTATTTCAAATAAAGTTTGAATCTGAACCTGTGTAGTCTGAATGGGGGGTGGGGGGCTCATTAATGTTCCTATCTAGAAAAGAGGGGCCCTGCAGAGAAAGTTTGGGAACCACTGACTCAAAGGAAGTTTCAGGCATTTTACTATATTTGCATTTGTGAAAGCTTGCTAGTGTGGGTTTATGCCTATTTTAAAAATATTCTATGAAGCATCACTTCAGTACTTTTTATGAAGCATTGCTTTGTGTAACAAAAAATTGTCTTGCTGAAGTTGTTCTTCTCTTGTTTTCATTTGAATGTCAGTAATTCAATGTTATTTCAACAGGACAAAAATGTATGTGTCATGGAAGTAACAGACATTGTTATTTTAATGTAGCAATCAGGTAATTTGCACTCCATACCATAATACATCTGCCTAACCCTCAAATACTGTAGGATATAGAACAATCTGAAATACACTGTGTGTGATGAGCCTTTTCAAATGTATGGTTAAACCTCTATGTGTCATTATGGCACTAATACAAGAAGGACATGTTGGTGGTAGACCAATTATTGTCCATCTGTGCTGTATACAGTGTACACTTGGGGATCCCTAGGATGGATTCTAATGAGTGAAGGACATATCATAAGTCTGAACAGTTGAATCAATAGAGCTTGGGGGGACGCAGTGTCATTGTAAAAGAGCAGGACAGAGGGTTGGCACCATACAAGCTCTCTGACTCCAGGCAATTAAAAATCCCATTTCACCCTCAATAACGCTTTATTATATGGATGAGTGAGTTCATCTTCCACCTACAAATGGGCACACACACACACACACACACACACACAAACCCACTCACATGCACACGGTGACATTGGCCGGAAGCACTTGCTTAAATGTACCAGCAGAGGAGGTCAGATGGGTAGAGAGTAGCTGAGATGTTCTCCAACATAACAGGACACCACAGCATGCAATGTGCATAGCATTAAAAATGATGGGAACACTTCCAGAGTGATATCCACTGTTGCAGCTACCTGCATTACAAGCAGCAGACGAATATATGGAGGGTTTGGGGAGGACTGAAAGGACTGAAAGGTTCAGGAGCAAATTCTAGTTGTAGGTCTAGGGCCGATATTAAAATGCAATCTGTAGCTGACAGCTACTTTCTGCCCCACAGTGGTGTGAGTTCCCACGGCCTTCATTAAAATGAATTCAAAAGCAGTGCAACTCCAGCTGCACAACACCAGGGGTAAATATATCCTCTTCCCAATCCCCTCTTTAACCACACATACACCTCACACGCCGAAATGCGTACAGTGCATTGGTTGCACAGCATCAGCAGAGAATGTGTCTTCCTCCTATTTAAGCATTACACAAACATACCTGCACATACAGTAAAAACACACACTCTCAAACACATGTCCCCTTTACACACATCCTTATATACAATCAAACACTCAATAATGAAACAAGTTTAATTAAAATGAACAAACCCTGTATTCTTTTTGTAAATCTAGTAAATGATGTATTGAGCATTGGTTACCTTGCTATTTCTGTCATGGTTTTTATTGTCACAGTCTATCCATCTAATGTTTGTCATAATATCATATTATAGATACTTAAATAAAATGCTTAATAAATGGCAAAAAAGAAAAAAAAATAATGATTCTTCTTGACTCAAATATAGTTGATCAGTGAATACATGTTTAGTGTGCAAGACATGTTTGTGTTTGGTGTGAGGTTCGCTTTAGTTTTACACTGGAGTTATGAGGCTAATGTAGCTAACAGGTAAGGTAAGTATTGCAATCAAACTGCCTAAATAAAGCATCACAAGTTAGATAACCCTAAATATGACTCTGAAATGTAATAAAAATATAGTTATGTATAGTAATAATATATAGTATATAAATAGCTATATAGTAATATAGTATGCTAATAAAAAGGCATTAACCAGGATTTTGTCATCACGTGCGAGTAATAGCTGAAGATTTTTAGGAAGTAGTTAAGGATCAGGACCATGGAGCAAAGGAATAATGTGGCCTGTCCATTCCTGGGAAGAGATGGCAATAGAATCCATTATGGGAGAAGGCAAGTCTGCCAGAAATGGTCTGCTGGGAAACCTGGGATCCTGGTACTCCTTTGAATGTTACACTGACATGTACCTAACCATTGTTGCAGACCAAAAGAGGCCGCTGCTATTAGGGAATCTCAGTCTGTGTAAACAAACTAGTCCGATCTATGGAGACCCCACCTCACAAATGACAGGACAAGATGTGCTTCAGAGGTCTCATGGAGTCCAGCTTTGACAGGTCATAACGGATGAAAAGGGTAAAGGGTGACAAATGATGCAGAGAAACAGATGAATTACAGACTACAATGCAGCTATAAGTTTCATTTTCACAAGATTAAGAAAATGATTATCTTATTTCAAGAAAACTACATTTATGTTGTAATAATGACAAATAACTAGAGATCTTAAAAAAGGCAAATGAAGTCATCATGAGAAAACTGAGTAAATAAAATAGGCAATTCTAAGGCCTTTAAGGGCTTCTGTAGTTCTGGAACACTGTAATGTTTTATCTTCATCCAAGACACAGACTCCTGGCAGAGAGAACCAAGGTTTTGGCCAAAATATACTGGCACTTTGGGAACTGATGATTCCATTGATCTTCACAAGGGCTCCAGGAGAACTAAGAGCAAAGCAGTGTGTATCTTCAAAACTACAACAACATATTTTGCAACAGTTGATCTTTTAGGTTTGTTGTATGCATAGTCCTTCTTCTTAAATGTTACTTATCTTTGATGACTGGCCAGAAGTTCAATTTTGGCCTCATTTGACCACAGCATCTGGTCCCAGTCCCAAGCACCAATAGCATATGGCTACCTCCAGCTGCTTCAGTTTGTTAGGGGCTTTCTTTTGGAAACTTTTCCACATAGCTTGTTGGCATGAACGCGTTGAATAAAAGTGTACTTTTAAGAAAGAACAGTAGAAGGATCCAATTAATCATTGCATTTCTATAACTGCAAACTTTGACTGAATGTTTTCTTTGCTGCACTCACTATTTTTACCACACGTAAGGACACCAGAACTTTGTGTTCAGTCCTTGCCAGTGCTGCTGAATCTTTTATTATATTTATATGACTGATGATACTGGAAATGCTGGTATTTTAAAATGTTTTGTTATTTTATTATTAAAAGCAGTCGTCAGGTACCTTAATCAGAACTAAATCAGAACTGTACTCCCCACATGCAAACATACTCCTGAACTGTTTTTCCCCCAAGCACATATGCAAAAAATTGCAGTAGAACACCCCCACCACCACCACCACCACCACCATAAAAACTCACACTGTACCATTCCCTGTACTTTGTGATGGCCAGCATGCATCCCTAGTGCATCAATCAGCAAATGCTTCTCTCCGGACAAGAAAGGAAGTGCTGAAAGGACAGCTCCCTTCTCATGCAATGACAAGGACAAGAAGACAATAACAGTTCAACACCTTTGTTGTAGACCTAAGACACACATACATGGGGCCGACGATATCTGATGCCACACAGATTACTGTCCAGTGTTAAGCTTTAAGATTTGTCACATGCAAAGTTATAATGTATACATATGCAACATGCAGTGAAAGAGAACCCTGAATTGCTTTTACTAGAAAACTGGATAAAGAGTAGAATAATACAACGATTTGACAATGTAAATATAGCAGTATATACAAACCATAGACTGAACGTTTAGGAGGCAGAACAGGTCATTGTGGCAATGGTGACAGTCCTAAGTGTCTGGATTGCTTTGGTCTTACAGCATCTAATACACACACACACTGCTGAACGCTGCTGTTACCTGCTTGAACATGTTGTTACCTCTTGTTGGGCAGGCGACACGTTGATAAAAGTTCAGCATTATCTGAGACTGGCCTTATGCTACAATGAGAACAACATTTAGGTGTTTATTCTGACAGTCGCTGAGTTTGGCCAAAGCAGTACCTGCATCTGACTGCAGTGGGATGTACACGGCTAGGTAATGACCAGGTTAAACTCATGGGGCATGTAGAATGGTCGGCACATGGTAAGATGCTCCAGGTGACGCAAGCAGGAACTGGACAGAATAGTGATGTTCCGAGACTAATGAAACAGACTCTACCGCCTGTGAATTTTCCAGCCTTTACCATCCTGTCTGCATGGAGAAAGAGTTCAACAACGTCATGGCATCATCTGAAATGGCACGAGTTAACCGTATTTCAGTGAAACAGAGAAGGTTCAATCACTGCTGTTGCACTGCAACTTTACTCTGGCCATCCGGTCATCCAGTTTGTTCTCCAGCAACTGAACATCGGTGAGTAAAATGCTAGGAAGTGGGATTTGTCATTCCCTCAGTCTGAGTCTGGTGCGTTTTCCGCAATGTTTTATTTGTCACCTATAAGGCTCGCGGCTAATGTTGTTGTCTGCGTTATGTAGCATCTTGTAAATCCACAACAGGTCGACTGAGAAAACAATGGTGAGGGGGCAAGACAATGGTGAGTTTTATTGTCATAGGTTATTAAAACCGAGGTTGGGCATGAAATTAGCAGTTAAAAGAGGGTAAAAACTAAAATAAATCCACAGCCTAAACAAAGCAATCAGAAGCCACCCGACTATCAAGCACACAACAAGGCAACAGTGGACTACTAAAGGGGCAACAATGTAAGAGCAAGCGGCTGTGTCCACACTTTCACTAACGTTTCTCTTGTGCTAGCAGTTTCAAGTCCCTTGGATTTTTTTACAGATGTTGAAGGCGCTTTCCTCCAAAGATCTTGTTCTGCCCAACTACCCCTCCAATGGCCTCTCCTCTTCCCTTCTACCCTGCCAGTCCACCTGCTTCAGCCCTCACACACCCCTGATTCTTTCTTGTACTCCTAACCATGGAGGGCAGAGGAATCACCAGGGATGGAAGTCATGATCTCCTGATTATAGGGCCAAAGCGTAGAAATTTCATATCTATTAAAGCAATTCTCATGTCTTGCACATTCCTCATGTATGTGCAATATATTAGCATGTTTTTGTATCAATTCTTAGGTGAACTTAGGTGCAATTCTTCAAAGTTTTTTTATGGACACCTCAGCATAAAGAAAGCTGCATATTCATCACAGCCTATTTCTGTGCAAGTGACAGAGAGGATAAGATGTTGGCAGCACCTCACACTGTTCTGCTGGATGTGTAAAAGTGCAAAAAAGGTATAACAAGATGTGTCATTACTAAACAACTCATGGCATGTGGCACATAACCATTTATGTACGGTGCTGAAGAAAAATATTGATTAGGAGACACTTTTGTGTGAGCAGTAGTATAAATAGTTCAATAGTCTTTAGATAGGCTACCTACATGGGTGTAGTATAAGAACTAAACAAGGTTCAAGCCCATGTTTGCTCCTAATTCTTTTATAGGGTGGTTAAAACACAACAATGGGCTCTTCATAACACATCCATTAGATCTGAATAATACATTTATTTTGCTAGCCTTGTGGGTATTTATGAACAGCTTATGCCTAATCAGTTGCTAGATGCCAAAGATCTATAAGATAAGATGTTTTATTGATTTCTTACATCTTATGACATATAAAGATAAGACATATGGAGTAAATTATAGTGCAAAATGGGCCACGCTCTATTTATAGCTCTGTTATCAGTTATTCCCAAGCAATGAATATACTGTAGTTAAGGACACTTGGCCTTTGTCTTGTAGGTTCCATTACTGATGCTTCACAGCAGTGTTACAAATAGACCAAATGTCAATCACTTTAATTTAAGACGTTTGTCAATGCAAAGTCATTTACTTCCAACACGCTTGCTTGTAGTTACTAATTGTTGTTTTTTTTTTATAGATAATCAAGTTATTTTAATTAATTCATGTCAATCACACATGTAATGTAATGCCTATGACTGTCTCCTCCATATCAACATGGCAACTACTTGTTTGTTGATAGTTATCATGTAAATACAATTTACAGTACTAATATTTGCTGTCCTGTTGTAAAGGACAATAAAAGTGCATGTCCCAATATGCTTCCATCACTGCTGAGCACAACTGGTGCTGACTCAGTATATCATTGTAAAACTGTTGTATTATGTAGAAGCTTGTGTAGAACATTATGTGTTGAACCATATGGCAGACAGTATGACACCCTTGGGTAAATACCTCCTGCTAAACAGAGCAATTACTGGGGGGTGCCAGCTTTTGTGACACTTATTTGACACTTTTCACTGCAACCCACCCTGAAGCCCACTATGAAGGCACTGGACAGCCTCTTAGCACAGCTGACACTCGAATGTGGTTTAAGCTGCTACATTAACTAGCATCTGGCTAGAGCTGCAGTCAGTATGCTGGAGGTATCCTCAAAGGCTGTTGTTATCTCACCAAAGCACAATCCTACCTGCTGTTAAATCACTCACTGCCACACCCACCACCAACTACCAGCTGCTCCACAGAGTTCCAGTGGCATTACAGTCAGGCATGTTTTCAGCCCTGACAAGATTTTGTAGCAGTTGTGAGTTTTGTTTAGATAACAGAGCTAAGAAATACTTATCTTTCTGTTATTTTTCTTACTTTTTTATAACATAACTAAAGCAGGTTTTTTTCCCCATAAACCGTAATTCTAAGCCAAGGACATGGAAATATTATTGTGTATGCTGAGCTATTGCAAAAGATCTAATTAAAAGTCTACTGCAACATTTTAAACATACTTTTATATTTACGCTTTGACATATTTACATTTCTAATAGAATATAACAGTATTGTTTGAACTATGAGGTTATTAAAAACGAAGCAACCAATCAGACAGTCCTGGGCCATCAGGACAGCGAAGTGTGTACATGCTCCTCAGCCACTTCCAGGACATGCGGTGCATGAGGCAGGGCATCCGGGACATCTGGGTTTCTGAATGTGGATCAGAAAAAGAGATGTTTTTTGACTTCAGAAGAGCACGCCATGGTCACTCTGCTGAACATCAACTGCTCCTATGTGGAGAATATCCAGAAAATTCCTTGGTATTCACATCACTGAGAACCTTACATGGACCCTCAACACCGGCTCCATCACCAAGAAGATCTGAGCTGAGAAGATCATCAGGAACTAGATGCTGAATAGACAATGCTAGATGAAGAAACACAGAAGTGGACTCAGAGAGTTAACTGAGAGGCAGGCAGGCATATAGACAGTCAGTGTAAGATTGAGAACAACAACAGTATCAAAAACCCTGCACAAACTGGCAATCATTGCAAACGGTGGTAGTCAAGTTGCTCTAGAAATAGTTGTTTTTTGTTTATTCATAGTATACTCTATTTGGGTGTAGGAGCCATTTCAGACCCAGCCTTGCCACTTATCTGGGTTACTCGTGTCCTAACCTGTGTATCCCTCTTTATTACATGTTTAGTTAAGCTTTTGTGTGATAGATCCAGTGATTTTGACCAGTACTGGTCAGTACTGCCTCACACCTAATTATTACATTCCTTAATGGTCCTGTAATTCAGAGGACCCAGAGGCATTCAGGGACAAAACATATCATTTTGTTTACCACATGGCATGACTGGCAAATTTCAAATGTGGCATTCATTTTAACCTTAAAGAAAAACACCCAAGTCTTTATTTGAGTATGTCACTGACGCACACTCTCAGAGGTCTATTGAAAATATAAACTGAAGCATTTTTATGTCGAAAAGATGCAATATGAAAAATTCTCTATATTTTATTTAAAAGCCAGGGAATCCAATAAATCTGTTGGAAGGCTCTCCTCCTCGTCCTCCAGTGCCTTTATACTAACAGCTTCTGTCAGCATCAACACCAATCAAACACAGCCCTGGGTCAAACTTCAAAACCCAGTGTGAGTTACAGTTTTAGGCAGCATGTGTTTCCACCTTCAAGGTGAAATGCGGCAACATCTTGTGAAATCTTCAGGTAGACCAGGGGTGTCTAACAAATACCCAGTGCTGGCACTGCGGCACAAGCGGAGGCAGTCTGATTAAAGCACTCCGTCAGCGGCAGAAGCTGTTTATGTTTTTATTCCCCCAGGCAGCTCCAGGAGCTGTAGGCTGGGGTGGTTTATAATTAAAGTTCTGACGTACCCAGGCAGCCGTAATTAAAACATGCCAAAAGGCAACAAATGGAGGGCGAGGCCCTCTCCCACGGAGAAGCCACGAAAAGGAAATGTGCGTCATCCTCATTGCTGATAAAGTGGCTATGAAGAGATAAATATAACTTGTTAGAAAATTGGCTGGAAAGTGAGGTTGAAAGTTTAGATATTTGTTTTTAAGGTTCTTCTGAAGATGGAGACCTATGGGGGGTTGCAGTTTATATCGCAGCAAAGATTTGTCAATTTGTTTTTTGATTACTATTGCATCATTTGATACTAAACACTTAAAAAAAGCTGGAAATTTCTTATGCCAGTGGAGAAAACCTGGTGAATTCAAAATAAAAGTCTGTCATTTTTAGTTCCTTTTTATTAAACACAAGCATCACTTTTATTCCATTTAAATATTCTAAAGTCTTACTCTGACTTTACCAAGACTAGCAAGAATAGCACTACACTTATTTCACTGTCATGCTCAGTGGAAAGAAGGCCCAATCCATCAAACACAAACAAAATCAAGAAGTGACATTGGAATAAACCAGCGAAAGAGTCTCTGTAAAACTACTACACACTGTATAAGGAAAAAAAATCAGTTATGCGGTTGAAATAGAAAGAACAATGTCTTTCACAAGCTTCAGATGTTTGTTTAATCTAGAATAGCCAATCAATAGATTAAATGTCATAGAAGCATTACAAGAAATGAGCGATTTCTCCTAAGGTGGTTATTTTTCTTGTGTTTATAGCCGAACTGAGAAAAGAGACGTGGACTGCCACTGGTAAACAGCAACAAGATGAAAGCAGAGCAGAGGCCATGACATGTGGTGTCGTGGCTGTAGCAACAGGGGTGCACATGCAGGAGTTTAGGGATCTGGAGTGAATATGGAAACAGGAAAACTGACAACAAAAATACAGTAAAAACACTGGCTCATGTTGCAAAGGGTCACAAAAAATGATTCAGACAGGCAAAGGCACTCACAACAACATATGGGAATCAGATGGACAAGACCTTTTCAAGGATACATATAATGTCCATGCAGGGGAGGCCCTCTCAAGTAATGCCAGTAAGATATGCCAAAATACTATCAAGGGTAATACAATTTCCTCAAGGATCAATTAAGTTTTCTGATTCTGATTCTGATGCAGCACATCTACTTTTGCATAGGTAAAAGAAAAACTCACCTCATTCACAAATTCATCTGTTCTCATAAAACTGCTGCCACAGTTTCTTCTACCTCTGCCACCCAACTGAAGTGTGCACTAGTAGGGTTTGATGCTCAGCTTCCATATTGAAAAATATGAAAAAAAAGAACATTGAAGATAATTTCTCATAGAGGAAAAAAATAAGACATGAGTCAAGCTGAGCACAGGCTTCAGTGGGCCTGCAGGGATCAAGGTCGAGTGCAATGTGAACAACTTGAAAGTCTACTGGAATAAACTTAAAAAGCAAAAGCCAAAAAATGATGCTATCCAGACATTTTTAGCCTTGGAGGAAAACCAGTTATTGCAGAAAATGATTCTGATACTCACTGGATGGTATTATAAGCATCTTGTGAATGAAGTCCTACGTTTAACAAAATTTAAATGTAAGTAAGATCAGATAAAGATTAGAAAAACCTTTATGAGTGTGATATAATGTAACAATCGAGTAAAATGAAAACAAGAAAGATGAATAATTGTCAGAGATCATTAACCTATATTCAAAAAAGAAATCTTTATTCCAGTCAAGCCATTAAAATGTTTATATTTGGTGTGTAAACTGATTTGCCAGGTTTAAATGTTGCTGCCCATTTAGTCAACAACCCTCTACTTTTCTCGACTAGCATTCAGACAGGGTTGAAAGGTATAGTCAAAAATGTAGCTTTTTGCTTTATCTGCTGTAAATATGCTTTTTTGGCTGTGACAGCAAAGACAGCACACTCCAGAGCAGAGGGATTCAAACTGGAGGGGGTGTAGGTGTTGGAAAAAGTGCTAATAATAATAATAATAATAATAATAATAATAATAATAAAAATAAACTCTATTGCAAGTTTCTAAAAAAATGTTGCCTTTGATTTCTGTATTTTTCACAAAGTAATTTAGCAAAGTTGGTTTAATTTATTTTCATGATAGTCAAAATTAAGTGTTATGTGAGACATTTAGCAATAATAGTCAACAAGCAAACAGGTCAAAATTACTGAAATGGAACCTCAACAAAGTCACACCCTGTTGCTGCAATCTGTGTCAATATGGAAGCTGAGCATCAAACCCTACCAGTGCACACTTCAGTTGGCCATTCTTCTACCTATGCAAATATAGATGTGCTGCATCAGAATCAGAACTATCTTTTATAGTTTTTCAGCATATTTTATTGCCATTACTGGAGGGGGACAAAAACTGATGAAGGTGTCTCAGAAAACATTGGAATACTTCTGCTCTAGATTTCTCTTTAAAAACTGCTAAATGATCAAGACGGTAGTACAAGGTAGTAGTATCTAATAAACTGGCAACCGGCTGCATATCTGGACGAGGTTTTCTGATAAGCCTGAATCTCTCAGTACCTGAAATTAGGCTCCAGGTAGCTCAGCTTCCATATAATCTCCTGCCGGCAAAGTGCAGGACAGACTGACGCTCTCCACTGCTCAGATAAAGAACGCTGGCTTTGTGATGTGATTTGTCACTGAGGACACTAAGCTGTCAGGTATGAAAGCTTCTTTCAGCTTCGCTGCTTCTGTTTTAAGAAAAGACAGAGAACTCTACAAGCACCTACTTAAACTGCAGCTGCTGTCTGATGGAGACGATTCATGTTTTGTTCTACCAAAAAACTGCATCCTTTTGCTGAACAACAGATTGTTAAGGCCTCTTGGTTTGTGAACAATGCACTTGTCAAGAACAAAAGTTACAGTGGCATGACATTCAGCACAGGGACTTTTCATCCTTTTGACACACTTTGCTTGGGGTTTGGGCCTGTATGTTTTTAAATGTTATTCTTCTTCCTCCAATGTCCTGTCATAATGCATTGCAAATGTGGGTTAACATGAAAAAAAATATATTATTCCTTTAAAATGTCTCATTCCTTTAAATTATTTTTACTATTATGCTTAATTCAGAAAGCAGTCTGGACATGAATGAGCAAAACAGTTGAAAGTCTGTAATGTGCGATAAATGAAATTACTTTGATTGTGTTTTTAATTGCATGACAGCCCTAATATATATATATATATATTATATGCCAGATACCAGGGCACACCTTCAGGGGTCTTGTGGAGTCCAAGCCTCAGTTTTACCCGGCATCAACCTTTTCAGCAGTTCATGCTTCTGTGGGAATCAGATGGATTAGTTATGCTTTCCCAGACCGTTGTCCTTCTCTTTGGTATATCCTAGCTGCATATCAGAAACACCCCACAAGATCTGCTGTTTTGGAGATGCTTTGACCCAGTCGTCTAGCCATCACAATTTGGCCCTTGTCAAAGCTGCTCAGACTCTTACACGTGCCCATTTTTCTTGCTTCCAACACATCAACTTCAAGAACTTACTGTTCACTTCCTGCAGGTTATATCCAACCCCTTGACAAGTTTGACAGCAAGTAAATTAGTATTTACTTTTGGATTCTGTGGTTTTGTTTTGTTGTTCTGTTTTTTTCTGTTAATAAATTACTTCCACCACCTCTTCTGTGTCTCTACAACAATGTCACTATGTCCTAACTGTGCAGGCTATGGAGTGTATGTGTTGAACATTTTGGAAGGTTTCCAATGTTTCAAACTCTTTCATTAAAAAAGTGAAAATTTGGTCGTCCATGACATTGGCCTTCAGACATTCAACAAAAAATACATAACCATATTTTTTCATACCACAGAAAGCATCCTGTATCCAGGCTACTTGTTGCTCTGAATGTTCTAAAGAGTGAAGGTCAGCCCTCAATATGCCAAAACTGTGGGTGTAATACTGAATTCAGTTTAAAAGAATGTGCCACAAAAAAAACAGCCACAGTAGAATGTAAGTGCTTAAGGCTGCTAGCAGCAGGCATAGTCAGCTGTAGAAGCAGCCTTTCCCATGTGATGAATGCTGAAGTTGATTTCATCTCCATCCAGTGAATCATGAGGAAAAATGTGCTGCAACCCAATTACGGCATAAATTATGACTGGTGTATTTAATGGCATCTAAATACTTGACACGGCCATTGAGCAACCTTGTGAAACTGAAATATTTGTAAATCAATACAGCTCTGAGAGGAACTTTCAATCAATAGATCTCATTAATGATAGAAGGCTGTTATATGTATCGCTTAGGGCATTTCAGACGAAAGCTCGGACACTGCTTGGAGAATGGCAGCCATTTTGTATTATATTCTGCTTTACTGAGTTCTGTATTATTTGCAGAAGACAAATAATGACAGGGAGAAACAAAAAAAATGATAAGCACATTTTTGTGTGCAGGGGCAGCACAAATCATTCCTTAATAAACTGATATTTACTAATCTAACTTGTCTAGCTTACCCTCCATGAAGACCATATTTCCATTTACCTGAACCTCCACACCTATCTTGTCAATCTGGTCAATTTAGCTACATTATTTAAAGTGCATTATTTGTGTGCTAAGAATACAAGGAGGTGTATCACCAGTGTGTCCTGCCTGAAATATAAGGAATATAATTAAGGTTAAAAAAAAACAAGGAAAAACACTTTTCCAGTACTACTTGGGCCACTCTGGGATTCAAGTGGAATGTCACCATTAAGCTAATCTCATCATTTCCTGGCCATCCTAGATCAAACACAGACACCTTCTCCTTTTTACCATCTGACAGAAACACACAAGTAAGGCTGTATCCTCAGTCAATGACATTTCAGTGTTTATCTAGAAAGTCTACGGTGACGTTTTCCTCGTTTGATTCCACCCACTGGAAATCAAAATGTGTTAATTTCTGTGTCACTATCTAAATAAATTTTTTGACAGGTTAGACCTTTAATCCAGCTCTTTAAAGGCCTCACCAACAGGAGAGCCTGCTCAGCTCTATCTACCTAGATGGCATTCAGAAAGAAAATCCTGATTGCATCATTATTCTACTTGATTTCCGATCAAAACACAATAATGACATAAGAGCAGTACTGCAGTATTTGCTGAGTTCATACAAATATGAATACATAGAAAAAAAATGAACTAAAAACTACAGAAGGGTAATTTTTTTTCGTTCCCAGAAATCATTAAGTCTAATCTTAACGCCAAGAAGGCCTTGAAGGCTCTTTCAAAAAGGGCTATATTTACTTATTTATCATTATCTGCTAGGTAAATATTTCTTGGTTATGGCTCTCAGCTTCCATGCATATATAGATATAATAAATACATTTTAATGTGACACAAATTTAAATGTAAATGCATTAGGTTTAGCTGCCCATTTCAATCGACCTGACAACAAACCACAGAGGTCTATTTGGATGTGTCACAGCCTGGCCCCTAGACCAGAGCCATATTTAAAGCACAGCATCTGTTTGTGGAGGATAACTCACTGCTGTCAAGATCACTTTATCAATAGAGCTCCATTTGCATCACTATTGTGCCACTTTGCTGAGTGCCTGTCCTTCTGTTAGCGATAATGCAAACATCAGATTTGGTTACCATTGTCGCTGGTGATGTGAGTGTGCCTATATAGGAGACACACTTTGCTCAGCGCCAGCACCCAATTAGGGAGCTAGAAAAGCAAGCTCTAGCTGACTGCTAACAACACCATCTTTCTTGATGAAATGACAAACTAGCACAGGCTGTTAAACCTGTAGTTTTTCCAGAAGATCTGCTGACCCACAATAAAACTCTGAAGAAGTCTGAATAAACGCTACTCAGTCATAGCATTTTCTCCAGGAATAAGGTTAGAACAATATTCCACTGGACAATTAAATAATGCCTTGGTGCAAATGAATGGAGTGAGGTATGATTCCCATTTGTCCTTCTGAGCCTGGGAAAACCATGCTTCTCATTTTCCTTTTTTCTTTCAGAGGTTGAAGACCATGGCTTTACACACCACAAATATCACAAGGCTTTTTCATAGCTTGTAATAACCCAAAATAATAGTTTAGCTGCAGCACACAAAGCTTACCAGCACCAGAAGGCATGTAGAAAGTGAGACTGTGAGATAATTCTGGATGGGAGAAGTAGAGAGTTTCTGCCTAAACTGGTTATCTAGACCCAATTGCTGCAAGGGATGTCATAACTAGAAGTGCAGACACAAGGGATTTAGGACAAAATTTTCAAAGCAGTGTGACATCAAACAAAATCTTTAGGGTAATGCTAGCTACATGTGAACATGGTAGGTCTCAACCACACATCAAAATGGGGACAAAAGCACCAGACATTGATGTAATTTATGATAAAGCAGGTGTTATTTTTAATGGATCCTTGTGAAAGGTTGTTTCTTGTGTATGAAGTCACAAAAGCTGTATGTTTGTTGCCTGTTATTTGGCTGTATGCTCCTGAGTTCACCAGAGAAAGAGTAAACTGTCTGAGGCTGAGCACATTATTTCTAAAGAAACATCTGTCTCTGGAAAGCAGAGGATAAATTAAAGTCAAGAGTCTTCCAAGAATTAGAATGAAGAAGCACTTCTGACTTTTCAAGTACACATTAATCATTCTAATGAGATATAAAGTGCACAGCAGTGGGCGTCCTCTCTCCCAGATGTTCTTTTTGACAGAGGTGTTAACGATGTGCTGCACATCACTCCTCCAAAAACATTCTGTTAATAGGTTTGTGCCAAGACTGTGCCACATAGCCTCCCATGCCCCTGTATTTTTACCCCTCATGTCTTAAAGCACCCCTCATGTCTTGTAGTTGACCCTATTAATGGTCAGTCAAACAGTAGTCTGGTGTTTATAGTACATTAGTTCAAAATCATGACGTAATTATCAATGACTTTCAATATTTTCAGTATTTAAAGCTACATGTATTTTACAGTAACATTTAGCAAAAATGATGACAGGTTCCATTTGCATTTCCAGTTTACTGTCATTACAATGGTACAAAGGGGTGGAATATTTCAAGTGAACAGTCAGTTGATGTGTTGGAAGCAGGAAGAATGGACCAGCAAAAGGGTCGGAGAAACTTTGACAAATTTTGATGGAACATCTTGTCACTCTTTGTCAGCTTCCTTGACAAAGAGTGCAGTGTGGCAGAGTGTATTATCTAGCTGAAAGTGGCCACAGCCATAAGGGAATAGTGCTGAGAGAAACGAGTGTACTTGGTGTGCAGTAATGCTTAGGTAGGTGGTACATGTCAACATGTCAAAGAAACATTCACATGAATGCCAGGATCCACAGTTCATAGTGAATCCAACTGCTGTCTTTTCCCAGGTGAACATTGCACACTCTGACTGGTCTGCACCTACTCAGCCCCATACATAGAAAGCTGGAATGCACTGTGCGTTCTGACACCTTTCTCTCTTTAATATATATATATTTTTTTACTTTTCCAGCAATGAATGTTACAGTAGCTCTTCCGTGGGAACACTGTACATACTGTATGTGTATATGTATATATGCACATATAAATATGAGGGGCCCCTTGAGAAATTATTCATACTTTCTCACATACACCACTATACTCTCTTACATACACTACTATACTCTCTTACATACACTACTATACTCTCTCACATACACTCCTATTCTCTCTCACATACACTACTATACTCATCTTGCATGTGTGTGAGAGGCTATAGTGGTATGTGTGAGACTATATTAATGTATGTGAAAGAGAACAGTAGTGTATGTGAGAGAGTATAGTAGTGTATGTGAGAGACTATAGTAATGTATGTGAAAGAGAACAGTAGTGTATGTGAGAGTATAGTAGTGTATGTAAGAGACTATAGTA
>JBBPCY010000156.1:14242682-14277486 GCA_037974405.1 Brachyalestes nurse | reverse complement strand
TTGAATTAAAGGTTGAATTTTCCTCTTTTTTTCATTGTGGTCCTATATTATTTAGAACAAAACTGAATTTATTAGAAGCTAAAGAACAAATCTTAACCAGGGGTGCCAATAATTATGGAGAGCAGTGTAAGGCCTCCCAGTGAATAAGGCTTACTGTCAATAAATAAATAATATTAAGCAAGCTTTCCCATTCTTAGGGCACATAGGAACCGTGCAATGTTTGAGTGCATTACCACTGTGAGAAGTACACAGGGAGGCTAGGGGAATTTGTAATTACATTAGCATGCACACCAAATAATAATAATAAAAAAGTATCCTTAGCTTTGCCTCACCTACTGAACACATCATTCCCATACATACCGCTAAACATAAAATAACAGCATATCAACAAAACAGCAATTATGTGAGGCAGAGCATTTTTGGTTACTGCTTAGGATTTAAAATAACACAAGTTTACAGTTAAATGACAAATGCTACCACCACACAAACTTAAGAATAGACGCAATCATTAATTAAAGCATAGACACCTAAGAACTATTCCAACTGGATTAGTGTTCCATCTTAATACAATGGGAGTGTCAAACCATTTAAACCTGTCAAAACATTTAATTTAGCAATTTTGTTTACCCTATCCATTTGAGAAGCACAGGTAAAATTACACTTCCACATGAAAATAGTTGAAAATAATTTTTCAGTATCTATAACAGTCATGGAATACACCACTACAAGTGAAGGTAACAGATGTACACTGCATTTCCCTTTTTCACAACTGTGCTAGCTTAATGCCTGCACCGACGGTCATGGAAATACCAAAACTACATCTGCCACACACACACACACACACACACACACACACACACACACACACACACACACACACACACACACACCCTTCAAACCTGATCTTTTTTGGTGATCATGATCATGAAAAGCAATCCTGTACCCCCCTGGAATATTTTAGTGTTCCACTGTAGGTGTGAAACGGAAGGATTAAACATTTAGAAATCCTCTGAACCAGGTCAACGTATCCTTAGTAATGTTCTCTGATCACTGATCTGAGGTGAGGGCCGAAAGTAATTGCTGTCTTTGATGATGAGAGGGAGAAGGCCAGTGCAGTGAGAGCAGAATGAATTTTTGATGAAGCTTTAAACTTTCAGCAACCACTGAATATTGCAGTGGAAACTGTAGGAGTCCTGCATGTCTCCTAAACGCGCACTTCATTGTTCTGTCTCTGCTTCCCCACAGTAATGAGCCGCAGTGTGTTAGAGACATTTGCATCCATATTACTAAATGCTGAAAACTTGAGGGCTATATCATAAAGTCTCACCCATGTTTATGCATATTTATTTCCCAGCACATCTCTGCTAGACATGATGAAAATCCATCATTGTTTATTAGCTATTACTAAGATTTTACTATACACTTGATTCACATTACATGTACATTTGTGTAACAATTTTGTAATCAATCACATTTACATTCCATTTACATTTTCTGCCCAAAAGGTTTGAATGTTCACTTTTAAACTGTACCCTCAGTTTCTATAGCAACAAATGATAAAAAAATAAATCTTTCAGAAAAGCATTTCTTCTACTTTTAAACATAAATGTGGCAACTTAGAATCTGAACGAAGAATCTGACAGAATTTCATGATTTCTTTCAGTAATCTACGAGTGAAATAATGAAACAAAATGTTTTAAAGATGTATCAGGAGGGAAGGGACCTAGTATGGAGAGCTAATCTGTGGTAATGAAAAACGATTTGTGACAAAGTCTGTTGTGTCACCATTCAGCGTGGCTGAAAAACACAGTAAATCAGACGTGGCTAATGTTGAGACTGGGTAACCATTACTGCCATACCTGACTGAGTGCTGGGATATCCTTGGTGCCTGTGCAGGGGGCTAGAGCAAGTACTGGCAGGTCATGCCCCTCAGTCTGGCGAGCCTCAAGACAGTTCTGCCTCTGCCGTATCACTCCTGCCTTCGCATCTGAATCATCTGGAATTCTGTAATAGTAGTAGCAGTTATCAGCAACAGAATATGTAGCATCCTTTTTAAAGGGGTTCAGCTTAGACATAGTTTTGGTCTAGAAAACAGCCCCTCAAAGTTCTTTCAACCTGACTATGCAGTCATCCACACTGGTAGAAACCAATCAAAACGCCAACCAATCAAGCCTTCTGGCATATCAACAAACATTTGTAGTAGAGCTGAGCATTCATGCTACGCAGGGGCTTGATAAAGTCCAGCGTTCATGCTGCCTGACAGTGAACTGTTTTGGTTTTAAGATACTGAGGTACTGAGATATACAGTGCTAGACTGGCAGGTCTATTCATCAGAACCAGCACACAACTCCAGTGAAGAGAGATGAAACATCTTGTAAGTTAAGGTGAAGCTGGCCAGGCCCGTAGCCCAACAGGCTCATTTATTCAGTTATGGGATGGAGAAATATAACCATTTACGCAAACATAAGCACAAATATAGACAAAAGCCTTGGTGTAGTTTCTGTCCCTGTGATAGAATGGCTTCAAGGCAACAGTGTAAGTGGAGTATCTGCCACACTGGGAAGAATACTTCACTCTGGAGACCAATAAGGGCTGACAGATCAGCATTCTGAGTAAAAGGAGCCTCTTTGTCAAAGAAAAGCCATTCATCACACAGAAAAAATAAGGACATGTGAATAACCACCCATAATTCTCCAGTGCCACTCAAGCACCGACACACACAGTCACGCATGCACACACATACACACACACACACTCACTTGAGCTCTGGATAGACGTTGTCCAGATACCACTTGAACGATTCGCACTTGAGACTCTTCCGCAGTTGTTGCCTGCCGCGAATGCTGATAAGAGGAGAAAGAGCAGAATGAGAGAACAACCTTTTCCATAATGCCCTCTTATCATAACACACACAAAGACCCTCTCCCCTGGCCTCCACCACACACACACACACACACACACACACACAAAGTCTCCGGTGACTCACTCTCCATAGGACTTGCCCCTGGCCGCTGGCCGTGCCGAGTAGTAGAAGAGTTTGAACTCATCCATCCACACTTCGGCAGCACGCCGGGTGTTTCTGAAACCAAACACCACACAGCTGACCTCAAATAACTAATAACAACTCATTAACAGGTGTTTAGATGTAGGTGTTTAGCTGTACCTTGCACTATTATGTTTTCAACAGCAGTTTTTTTTTAGTTTCAGGCCTTCTTAATAATTAACAAGTACTACAGCGTTCATTTCATTTCATTTTATGATGGCAGTTATGAATTGCTGTTGCTGTTAGTACTAATAGTAGTATTCTTATATACCACATGATTCCTGTGTACCAGATAGACCTATATACCACAGGCCTATCTGGTAGTATTAATAACACATTATAATCATTTCATTATTATCACATGATTGTATACTCGTGAGTGTAGTTTTCAGACATATCGTCTTATTTATATGAACTGCATTATTATTATTATTATTATTATTATTTGGTATTGTTGTTTGCATTATTATATACCCCATGACTGACTACTCTAAAGGAGTGTTGTTTCCATCCTATGTGAACAAAAAGCAACAATAAAAACAACAATAATAATCATTATTATTATATTTAGGTTTTTTAGCATTTATTTAGTATTTATTTAAATACAAGTATACTACAAATTTATTCAAATACTTATATTGCTACATAATATATATTACATGACAGTATAGCAGTACGGCAGTGGTTCCTAATATGTATTTTCACAAGCTGGTATCAAGAGACTACAGATATTATGACTAATAAGAACTTGGCCAGAACTGAGGCTGAGTCAGAGAGAGATGGCTCAAGTCCATGTAGATTTCTCCAAATCTTTCCAGTAAAATACCAACCAATTCATGTTAGCTTGAAGCACTATGGGTGTAGACAGAGAAGAAATGTTGACATCTAAATTGTTAAAATGTAGCCTAGGGTGAAATAACCCAAAATATGTACATAAATACACACATTAATTATCTGTGGACAAGCTGATTCAAGAAATGAAATGAGGAGAATAAATTAAAAGTATGCCAAGTTGAGAACACATTAATGTCTTTAGCAATTATTTATTAACTCTGTTAAATATTCATTTATATATCATCTATATGCATAAACATGTGGACACACCACACACAACTCTACAGAATCAAAAGCGCATGTTGTACTTTTTCCTTAATATTTCATAGAGTCTGGTGCTGAGCTGTTTTCCCCAAGGGCAAAACGTAATAAAGAAAACACAAACTATGCAGCACATTTCTCCTGCCCAGAAAATGGGATGATCTAAATATATGGCAAAAAGTCAGCAAAGGGAAGCAGAAAATGTTACACAGACTTGGCAGTAAAACAGTGGTGGAAAATTGCTTACGGATGTATTCAGCATATTCAAAACTACTGTTTACCAACCCTAAGGATAATACATCAATAAAACTCTATTTATACAGTTTTGGTATTCTCATCCTTCTGCAGGAATACTGCTGCGGTGCATTACTATGCAGCTTTTTAGGTAAAAGTTTTAACTAAAAGCTACAAAACTAAGCGAAACACTGCAGTCTGCTCTGCACTCAAACATTGTAACACAGTGTCTAGATACACTACATGTTTTGTAGAGACCTGCTCATCCACTGTTTCTTCAGAGGTCAGAAGTAAAGATAAGGGGTTATTCTCCCCTTTCGTAAAGTAACAGCTTTAAATCTTTTGGGAAGGCTTTACTTTAGATACTGGAACTTTATTGTGAGGATTTGATAGCATTTGATGATCTTGTGAAGCCACAAGAGCATTGGTGAGGTCAGGTACTAATGGAGGATGATCAGTTCTGTATCACAACTGGTAGATCTGCAACATCACAACCAACAGGGAGTTACAAACAAATGCCAGTGCTCTGTCCATATACACAAATTAAATACACGCTAACAATGCTTGTTAAATAAACAACACATAGCAGCCTGCTTGAGCACTATGTGATCTGCAAAGCATGGCTCAATACACAAAAAACACTCCAAAATCACTCCAGTAACCTGGATGGTCACAAAGTACTTTCTGACATAACAATGCCACTGTTGCAAATCAGCTGTTATCTAAATAAACCCTGCAAAAATTCACTTTTCAGTATGAATATAATGCAATACGTACATAATTTCTTTAAAACCTACTGGTGTTAAATGCATAGAAAGATAGAAGCTAAAGGCTACAGGTTTAGTCAAAAATGTGTGCATTCCACATTAGAGCGCTAAAATACTTTCTGTGTAAGCTAAGCTCGCTAGCAGAGAGAGGTATACAGATGGTAATAAAGGCTGAAGATTGACTTAATCATGAGTAGGCTTCCCATTCACAAGAACACAGCAGTGGATATTGCCTGTTAGTATGTGTCTGTTCTTCAGCCTTTGATTTCCTTTGACTTCTATATCTAACTAATCTAGACATGGGTGGTTTCAATTGGTAATGCAGTGTAACTAGGAGTAACTACATTACACATTACACATTTCTACATTACAGATTTGATTCCATTTGAAAACATGACATGCCACTCGATACCCAAAATACAGCAAAACAACAGAAACAGAAATAAATGCGCCTGCAGGCTGACACCATCTGTAGCCAATAATAGGATGCTAATGTGTAACTAATAAATTAGGCAAATCAATCTATAACAATGTTATGTATGTCTATGTCATTGTGGGCTAACCAGCACATGATTGTGTAAGTATGAGCACAGCTAAAGAGGTCTTACTTGATGTAAGTGTTTGCATTGCCCTCTGGAAAGATGTAGGGGTGTTTCTTGCGGAAGACATGACCAACTCTGCTGCACGGGATGATCTCCAGACTTCCCCCACACATCCACACTCTGAACGAGATCTCTGCAGAGAATGTGCAAAGACTATTAATGCTGTACAGGCATTTGCATTTAAAACATTCAGTATACTTTTTTTTTTATAAAGTATGCATTAATCCATTTAATAGATTCGTTATTGAGCTGAACTGGAGGATTAAATCCCATCTGTTTCTGTAGCAAATATAATTATCATAAAATTACCAAATGAAGAGGAAATGGCTAAGCACACATCACAAGCAGAGACTCAAAATTATGTAGGGTATCAACACATAAAACTAAGTAAGGCTGGCCTTGAGACAACATGTAGTCTAACATAAAAACACTGCATAGCTAGCTAGCTAAACAGGCTGTTTTTGCAGATTCATTTCTATATATGGACTATACTGGGAATTGGAATGTTTTGAAACTTTGAACAGTGTTAAATTATTACATTATTCACTTTCACGTAAAATGATTAGGTGAATTGCTTCAAATACAAGTAGCCCATTTTAAATTTGCCAAATTTAAATTTGTCCAAATATCAATATCAGCCTATATTTCCTGTATAATTACTAATATTGGTAGAAAAATGGTCCCATATGTAACAACTACTAACCTCTGTTACACTTCACAGCAGAAGTAACTGGAGATCAAACCCACTTATAGAAAAACAATAGAACTCAGCTAATATAACATTCAGAACTCAGCTAATATAACAGGTAAAACATGTCTACAACAAATAAAGCAGTCTGGCTCTAGAAAAATGTGTGTGGCTCACATACTGTAAATTCTTGGTAAGCTAACGCATCATGCTGGATCAAAAGAGGGCCTTCTCTTAGCATATTAACACATTTAAAGGGAAGAGCACCGAGAGCACATTGAAAAATTAGCTGATAGACTGAGAAAATGTGCCTCTGTAACGTAAGTAACTTGTTCATGCGCATGATTTACACCAAGCCTCCGGCATAGGGGCTCACTCTCGCTGCAACATGGATTAGATCATACGGTTGAAATCTCCTGTCTAAATATGCCTCTTGCCCTGCTCGTCTGCAATTATGTGCACAGTGGCCCGTTTCAATTTGAATAAACGGACTCTCTGAATGGCTGGCTCTAATTCAGTTTTAATGTCAGCTCCATTTTGGAACCTCATGTAGTGGGAACTACCCAATATGTCAATGAATATAAAACAGTTGCTGTCTCTATATCAAGAATAGACAGTTTTCAACACTTTGAAACCTGATAGGGCATAAGAGCTGAGAAAGCACCCCTGTCTCAGTGGCCTTCCTCGTAGCTGTTAAATGTGTCCTGACACTGCTAAGAGGGAAAACCAAATAAAAACTGTGCTGGACACAAAAAGCAGGTGCAGTGTAAGTACGCTCCATTTTAGAGACAGAATAACTGTGGCATCACCCTGCTTGTCCGCTGTCCGCCTGTGAGCAAATGAAAGTACTGAAACTGGCGTCTTACCAGGCTGGTAAAGATTTCGGTCACAAACTCACCAAAGTTCTCTCCCCCCCAGATGTCCATGGCTGTGTCATACTTCCCCAGATGATTAAACCAGGACTTGTTAATCACAAAGAGCCCTCCAGCAATTATGGGTGTCCTGGTGGATTCAAGAATAAATAAAAACATTAGTCCAGTGAATCTTAAGTGATATTCTAACCACACAAAGACTGCTGTACTAATTTAGTCTGCTGGACTAAATTAATTGCTCACACTTTACAGTAGGTAGAGAAAAGAATCACCCACTTCAGACTATTCACATTTTGTTGCTTTGCAGCCTGAAAAGCAGACATAAAAAATCCAGCTGTATTAACTCATTGCAATTTATACTAGTTTCACACATTAGTGGATTCAGTAACAGTAAAATGCCTTTATTCTGGCAGCTGGCAGGCAGAGACCAGTGATACGTTGGTGTAAGAGAATCCATTTTTATCATCCAGAGAAAGTTTGGGACGCCTCCACTGTGACCCAAGTGTACAACCAGAGTAACTTTACACTCTCTAAACCTTTCCTATCGTGTTACCCATGCCATTTGCTCTCAAAGTAAATTAACTGTTATTATTCTGGACATATAACAGGGCAGCATGCTCTCAGTCACTCATATCACCCATATCAGGTCACATCCTTTTCTTAGAAAGAGACAGCCTTTTTGAAAGCAGGGCAGACATATTGAATGCAGGGCAGATAGCTAATATTTTAATGGCTTCGAAATTAAACACAAGCTTATGTTAGGACAGGCAGCCCCCAACCCAGCCATGTCCATGATCAAAACCTACAATAAGTGCTACTAAAATGGCCTTATTTTGAGAATTTCGTGATTAATCACTCATTTGGCATAGATGACAAAACAACCAGCAGCGCTGTAAGTGCAGCCCATAGCAAGGAAGCTAGGCTGTATTGTCTGTGACTCACATTTCCAGGGACAACGCAAAGCATTTCTGTTTCTCTGGGCTAAACCCCCTACCTTTTGTCACTATTTCCCCCTCCTGCCTGTCAGGCTGAGTAAGTGCGCTCATAAAAAGAGACTCAGGGGAACAAAATCATCCATGAACAGCTCTGGAAAACTGCAGGCTACAGGCTTACCGAATCCAGCTGTGCTTATTAAGGGGTGCAAACCTCTGTATCGTACCGATGCAAATCCAGAATGCAAATCCAAAAAATATGTAAAAGCCATATACTGTAAATGTTAACATGAAAACAAGAAAGAAGACACATCAGACACCCTGAGTAAAAATACATGTCATACTCTTCATAGTGAAATTCTCACCAGTACTGCTTTGATTAGTCCTTTAGGGACTTGTCCTATTCCTTGTCCTTTATGCTGATTTAGCAGCAGTTTTGGCTGGTCCATCAGAGACACCCTCTCTCTCACACACACTCTCTCATACAAACAGCTCTGTAAAAAAATTAAGACTATTTCAGTTTTTTTCTTAAATCAGCATTTCTATGTATGGCAGCCATTTCTTCCAGTGTCTGTCATGAAATTTCAACCCTAATTGGAATGAGCAAACCTCATTTTAATTAACAAAGTACTAATTAGGTGATCACCTGAATCAAATGTTATTTGAGGAGGAAAAGTCACCACTGTCCTCTTGCAATAGGACCAGTACGGAGGGCAATAACAGTGCAAGTAATACCTTAATTTAACTGAATAAAAATATCTATTCATCATACGGAAAGAGTTAAAAAGGTATACAGTGAGCATCAGATTGCTTCCATCCTCAAAATTTCATAGATGACAGTTCATAAAAGGAAGGTTAAGCAGCAGACACTGGGGACAACAAAATTACTGTCAAAGGACAAAAACGACTCTCCTGGTTGTCTAACGGAGAACTGGAGAGGCCTACAAGGCAAAGTGTCTTGCATCTCCCATAAATTTGGTGGAGGTTTGATGATGATCTGGGTGTGCTTCAGCAAGCCTGGAATGGGCAGATTGTAGTGAAGGATGCATGAATCAAGCCATGGCCTGGAAGAAAACTTGCTTCTTTATGCTCTGACAATGTTCTAACTCTGAGAATTGGGTTTTCCGGCAGGACAATGCTCCATGCCACAGAGGTGAATCAAGGTGTGGATGGAGGACCACAAGATTAAGACCCTGTCATGGCCAGCCTAATCTCCCTTTGAAAACCTCTGGAATGTGACCAAGAGAAAGATGGATGGTCCAAAGCCATCAAACAGAGCCCAGCTGATTGACATTTTTACGCCAGCAGTGGCATAAAGTCACCCAAGAACAATGTGAAAGACTTGTGGAGAGCATGCCAAGACACATGAAAGCTGTGATTAAATATCCAGGTTATTCTATTAAATACTGATTTCTGAATTCTTGTTGTTTAAAATATAATATAATCTTTTAATCTGAAAACATTTTGTTATTTTGACCAGTATATGTACATATTAGGGCTGTAACGACACAACAAACCCACAATTTGGTTCGTATCGCGATTCTTTTGGGGGATGGGGGGCGGGGGCGGTATGGAGGAGAGGTTAGTGTTTAGTGCAAGCAGTACCATTTGAGATGCCATTTTGCTTCAAGTCCTCGTGTTTACCACAGAATTATGAATCAATAAATGCTTCAACACCGCTTCTTTTGCATACAATCTGTACAGAAGACCCCAAGGAATCGCCACAGGCTGCCACAGGACCGATTCTTCAGCTACCAGTTCACCATTGTCCAAAACTAAAAACACGCTTCGCCCAGCTCGCACAAAAACTTCCTCAAAACACAACAAAACTCTCACAAACAAACCCCAGCAGTTTTATCACAACCAGTCATCTTACAGACACTTATAAAGCGAAGTGTCATAATTTCCTTTTACTTACATTTGAAGAAATTCAGCTCAGACAGTCGCTCCTATTTCCCCTTGAAATTCTTATTTGCTGGACAATTATCCCCATCAAATGTTCTCAAAAATCCTGAAATATCCTGAATCTGTGTGTTTTTGCTTGAGCCTAAAAAAGCGACTCAGTGACTCATACGCACATGAGGCACTGCGAGCACTCGGCTGACCTGAGAGCAGTCTTGATTTATTTATAAGGCCAAGTGGGGAGGAATCGATTGAATTGTCTGAAATTGACGTGAAAATACACCAATCACGGTGTAAAAAAGATTTTATTAGTAGGTGTACCACCCACGGGCCGCCCCCCACCCCCAGTGGTGAAAGATGGGAAGGATAACTCTGTGAGTTGGAAGGGGTGTGTCATGATTCAGCCTTCTCACACCGCGATACGGGTTCCTGGACCTGGGTATGGCGATTTCAATTTTGTTCGTTACAGCCCTAGTATATATATATTTACACACACACACACACACACACACATACACACACCCACTGGCCACTTTATTAGGTACACCTATTCAACTGTTTGTTAACACAAACAGCTAATTAGCCAATCACATGGCAGCAACTCAATGCATTTAGGCATCTAGACATGGTGAAGACAAGGTGCTGAAGTTCAAACTGCTCATCAGAATGGGGAAGAAAGGGGATTTAAGTGACTTTGAACGTGGCATGGTTGTTGGTGCCTGGTTGTTGATCTGAGTATTTCAGAACCTACTGATCTACTGCGATTTTCACGCACAACCATCTCTAGGATTTACAGAAAATGTTCAGAAAAAGAGAAAATATCCAGTGAGCTGGGGTTGTTAGGACGAAAATGCCTTGTTGATATCAGAGGTCAGAGGAGAATGACCAGACTGGTTCGAGATGATAGAAATCCAACAATAGCTCAAATAACTACTCATAACCAACGTATGCAAAATACCATCTCTGAACGCACTACCAATCGAACCTTGAAGCAGACGGGCTACAGCAGCAGAAGACCACACCTGGTGACAATCCTATAAGCTAAGAACAGGAAACTGAGGCAACAATTTGCACAGGCTCACCAAAATTGGTCAATACAAGATTGGAAAAATGTTGCCTCGTCTGATTTCAGCTGCGACATTCAGATGGTAGGGTCAGAATTTCACATAAACAACATTGTTTAAATGCCACAGCCTACACAGCCTAGTATTGTTGCTGACCATGTCCATTCCTTTATGACCACAGTGTACCCATCTTCTAATAGCTACTTCCAGCAGGATAATGCACCATGTCACAAAGCGCAAATCATCTCAAACTGGTGATGTGGGATGTGGTGCTGCAGCAACTGTGTGATGCTATCATGTCAATATGGACCATAATCTCTGAGAAATGTTTTCAACATCCTGTTGAATCTATACCATGAAGAATTAAGGCAGTTCTGAAGCAAAAAGGGGGTCCAACCCGGTACTAGCAACGTGTACCTAATAAAGTGGCTTGTGAGTGTATATATGGCCACTTATATATGCCATCCACCGGCTTGTACCATGTGATGTGACTTAGGGGTGTGTTCACAGTGTTGCCACAATATAACCGAAAGCAGCCTATTCAAAATTCTCTACAATAAGCTACAATTTGAATGATTATATGACTGCAAAAATAACTCGGACTGTTTAGATGGCAAGATGTCGTATTTTGGGGATCTTAGCTAAAGGAAAATAGGAGAATGTAGAAATAATGTTCAAGGAACAAGATTTTCCAGGACATTTTACTTTTTTCTCAAATTTTACAACTATTTTTCATGACTGGACATTAGATCAGCTGTTTTCTCAGGCATTCCAGGATGAGTAGAACTCCATTCTTTACTGTCTTATTAGCAGCCGTCCACTGTCTTATTAACACCTGTGTGGTGTTGGCAGATTTTGCAGAATTCTTGATTGTTTTTTACAATTTTCTACGAAAATAACTCCATATCAGTGATCCCATGACTCTGCGATGGTTTGAAGTAATACAACCAAACCTGACACCTGGACTCAGGACCTCATTTTGAGGAAGCACAACATTAAATATTCTACATTAAATATCTGATTCAGATGTCTGGTGATGCCGCATTATTAAAATGTGCAATCCTTTTGCAATATTGTTTCCGAACAATTTTAACATATCAGCTGGAGGCCTATTGGTTGCGGAGTTGTCCCTGCGATCAGAAGGCCGTGAGTTCGAATCCCAAGACTGCTAATCGCACCCTTGAGTGAGGTACTGTCCCCACACACTGCTCCCCGGGCACTTTGTACTGTGCTGTGTTCACATATGACAAATGGACACTTTACTTATTAACACAAACGTGTCTTGTTGCAGACCTAAAACCTACTAACCAACCATAAAATATTTTGTCACATGGACACACAAAAAACATGAAGCTATTGTAAAAAGGTTGGTCCTAAATGTTGTAGATTAGGCCTGTTTTTCAGTTTCTGCAAACTCAATGGCATTTTGGCTCGAAAAATATATCAAACATAAGCAAACTCCCTACTGTCTCAGTTACATCTGCTCCATCCGTCATGTGCAGGCAGTGATGCTAAGAGACTCAGGCTGTCTGTGGCTCTACACCAGTGCAGGGCATGCTTGAAAACATGCAGGCCCTGAATGATGGCTCAGTCTTGTTTTGCCTCACTGACTGCTTATGTGAGCTATTAACAGCCTTTATTACAGCATCAAGAGTGAGAGAGTAAGAATAAGAGGGAGCTGGTACCAGTGTGCTACTAAGAGTAACAATGTTACATCAATACACTTGAAAGGAGCAGTAATAAAAAATCATACCATTGAAATAACATCAAACACAACCAAGTGTGGCTTAATCATTGTTACTTTTGTGAAACATTTTCCAAAGATTAATTCCTCTATAGAGATTGACTCTTTCTCTCATCTTTAAGAAGAAGATCACAAAGAAAGGTGAAGCTGCAGGGAGAAGCATACAAACTGAGAGAAAGTAAAAAGCAGGGCTCAGTCTCCTGCAGACTGGTGGTCACTGAACTGACCCGTTTGCCCCTTCTGCGCCCCTCTAGAGATTGTAACAGTCTCTAATACCCCTCTTAGCGCTTCCCTTCACCTACTTAATGGGTTCTGTGGGGTCGACTCTCTTGGCTCTCTTCTCTGCAGATAGCTGCTCCCACTTGAAATGGAGACTCCAGTCAAAGCCTGAAGCAGAGAGGGAAGGAGAGAGAGATAGAGAGAGAAACATTTGGTATTCAAGAACAACCAGATTTTTTTGAATAACACCATTGAATAACTTTTGTGTTCACTGTCCCTTTAGGGTATGACCAATATATTTGATGGCCAATATTAAAGTTCAACGAATTTGTGAGGATTGAGGATTACTTATTATTATGCACTGTTGTTATTGAAACAGTTTTGAGTTTTTGTTTTGTCTTTTATGAGTTAAGAATAAGAACTGCTTTAATGATTCATTATTATTTAAGAGGTCTGATGAAAAACATGTAAACTAAGAGCTATGTAACAAACCAAAACAGTGTAGAATACTACAAAGATACATCTCTGCACCTCCAGTATTTCTATTGCTTAACATGTGACACTAAAGACAACACTACACATCACCTACACCTCCTTCACTCTTTTATAATGTCATCTATAATGTTTTCTCTTGTACTGTAATCACACTCACTTTAAAACTCAACAGAAATCTGTTTATTTCACCATGTTTACTCAACTTATCTCCACTTGATTATTTGTATTTAACCAACTGTGTGATGCTTAACTCAGGGAACAGTATCATGTTCTGTTGTACATCACTCGCTTGTTTCCTGTGCAATCTAACAGAATTATCTAAACGTATATTTATTTTGTACTAATGACAACATTAACACAAACTGAGGGTCTCTGAGGGTGCTGTGGTTTTCATAGCTGGACTTAAGATAGATTTATGATGCACTATTTTCTTGAATAAACGAATAAAACAATGGTATGTCAATAATCTGTCTGTAGGGCATGTCTTCAAAGTGAAATATTAATTCTAATTCTGCCTATGCATATTTATGTGTATTTACACTACCAGTCAAACGTTTGGACACACCTTCTCATTCAATGCTTTCCTTTGTTTTTATTGGTGGATACATTGTAGATTAATAATGAAAACATCACCTATTGTTCTGATGACAGCTTTAATAAAATTTTACAGCTTTGCACACTCTTGGCATTTTTTCAATCAGATTCATGAGGTATTCGACCTGGAATGGTATTTCATTAACAGGTGTTCTTCGTCAAGAGTTCATTAGTGGAATTTCTTGCCTTCTTAATGTGTTTGGGACCATCAGTTGTGATGGTAGGGTTGGTACACAGTTAGTAATCCTTTTCGACTACTGTTCTACTCCACATAATGGCAAGAACCACTTAACTAAGTAAAATGAAACAAAAAAAAAAATACAAATAAAAACAAAGAAAAAACATTGAATGAGATGATGTGTCCAAACTTTTGACTAGTAGTGTAGGTAGATAAAGTTTCATTTGCATATGTCTCTGGATGTGAGTGATTTGTTGAGAATATGCTGTAGTCACGGAAATTGCAATAGCCAAATTCTTTTCCAAATGAAAAATTACGCAGATCAACAAAAAATATTTTTTTTAATCATCAGAAACCACAACACACTTTTCTAAACCACTTTTTCATGCTGATTTCAGATCTGCTTTCAGTTTTTTTCAACTTTTTGAATTTGAGTAATATTAGATTTGCAATAGACTTGCAGCAGTTTTTATTAAACCGCAGGCACCAATCAAGTAACTGTTTCAATATTTTCAGTGCGAGGTCAGATAGGCGCACACTGTGGCATAGATAATGATCAGTGTCACTCAGCTACCACTGTTTCTTCAAAAACACTTAGCACATGATTATTATATGCTAATTCTACCAGCTATCATGCAATATATAACTAGCTTCATCACAAAAACTGTACATGCTAGGAAAAAACTAGACACAGATTTGAAAACACTATATGAAAACATGAAAAACACTACAAAACCCACATAAACTTATCTCTGATGATTTTGACCTGTTGACCTTGTTATTAATCACTTTATCCTTGTTACTGGAACCATAATAATGAAGAAAATAAAGAATGTAGATTTCTAGATCAGAGTTTGATGCAAAAATTAAACAGAGCATGAGTTTGAATAGTGCGGCAGTGTAAAGGTATGCATACAGCACACATTTTCAGCACTTTCATCTTAAAATACCGAAAGCTGTTTCATTTTTGACCATATTCCAAATGACTTATATTATTGGACGTTTGACAATTTTAGCTCCTTGAAATGAGTACTGATAAATTATTCACACTGTTTCACACGGGCCTTAGAAAAGAATGCAGCAAATTATGTGAACTACCCTTACCGCCCCGCAGATCTGAGGAAGCGGCGACATAGGCAAACGAGTCCATGTTGATGATGTCAATCACTGGGCTGGCGACACAGCTTGGGTCCTGAAATGAACGAGGCTTGTCGTAAATCAAATTGTTAATTAAGCTATTCAAGCTTAATTAAGCAACATTCTGCATGTCTGAGGCATTTCCAGGCATCAGTCTAAATCAGGCGTAAGGTGAAGTGAAGGCAAAATAACGGCTACAAGGATAATATAAGCAGCTTTAAGACTTTTCAGCTTGACTTCACATCTAAAGAGGGGAAAAAAAATCAATGAGCACTGGGATTATCTGAGTTAAGAGCAGGCGAATGTGTCATGTACACACACACACGCACAAACACACAGCACGCACATCCTAGAAACACACACACACACACACACACACACACACACACACACACAAACGCTGAATCTTCTCCAGACACTGGGTGCTTTGACCGCATCATTCAATCCCTTCATGCTCCATAAACATCACCCCGTGAGAGAACAGTACTCTTGTGATGTTAGAACGAAGGAGACATAAAAAATGATTCCTCCTCATGGACATTGCTACAAGAAATACAGAAATAAGACATTTAAAAGTAACAAATTCTGGTCTTTACTTTTTAACATGGATCTGCAAAATCAACCAGTGTATCTGCTGTAAAGAGTACCTCTTTGATTCTCTGAAGTAATGGAGGCAGCCAGTCCTTGTTGACCTCGCAGTGGCTGTCCAGAAACGTCAGGACACCAGCTCCAGCAACATCTGCCCCGCGAACCCTAGACCTGATCAGCCCTAAGACATTAAGGAGACCACGTTACAGCCTTTGTCCACAAATAAGCACCCACAACACTGTAACACTCATTATTAAGTTAATCAAAGTGTCTTGCTCTCAAAGTTTGCCTGAGTAATAATAAAAGCAGCTTTAACTACTGTTAAAAGCCACATAGTTTTCTCTTTTCCTTAAATGAAACAAGCTGAAACTGTATTTTGACTAATATATGGTCGCTGTTTAGCAGGTTGGACACATTTTAATGTAGGATCATGTATAAAGATGATTTAAGTCATTTTCCGTTCATCATGAAATTTTTGGCTATCAGAAAATGAGAATTGATATGACATTTTGTTTAGATTGCGATCATACATACATGACATCTGTTCTGATTTGCTGCCCTGTCTTGTGTATTTGGCAGTATGGTCTGAAACATTTCTTTTAAATTAAACATGAATGTATGGGCCTAAGCTGCTGTATGCAGAATCTAACAGAATCCTTTATGGTTAATATACAGAGTACAATGGTATTAAGTAATAGATGGAATACAATAGATCAAATAGGATAGACGGATGTTTATGTGTAGCTTTTTGCAACAAAAAAGCTTGTTTTTGTAGCTTCACAGAAATATTGGATTGTGTCTCCAAGTGAATTAAAAATTTGTACCATTTGTACCAAAAAAAATGTACGTCTTTGTAGACTATAATAAATGTGATATTTAAGGAAAGCCAAGTTTTTTCATGTTTACTAGTTGCCATATTTGCTCATTTTGAGGAACACTGACAAATAACAATCCCTTTTAGGGCCCTACTGATATGTTTGATGGCCAATATTAAAGTTAATTTAAGTTGTTGAATATTTCAGTCAGAACAAACTAAAACACAATCCACTATTACATCACAGCAAAGCGGAAAGCAGATGCTTCTCATGTTTCTTCTTTTGCTGTTCTTCTCTCCCATTTATTTACAAGCTGCTTTAGCAATCCATGTGATCTAAGCATCTGTAACCGCCTGAACACAAAAAAAGACTCACAACAAACATTGCCTATCTTCTAATCATAAAACATGATCAAGGGGTCGCTGGGGAGACATTCTAAACACATGAAAATGCCTTAGGACTTAGGATCAAACCTGAAAATATATTTTTAGAATAAACACCTGAAGCGCATGCTGACGAGTGCTGAACTTTTGATGCTTGTCTGTCTGCTTATGACAACATAGGTTTTCTCACTTTAAATCAATAAAACCCTAAAGTAACTATGGCAACTTACCAGCAAAACATGAATACAGAACTGTTAGATGGCTTGAAAGGAACAATTACATAATTTGGATGTCACCCAGGCTAATCAGAGACAGACATTCATGATAAAATGTATTTTTGAGACTAATTAGGCTGGGCCATGGTTTTATGATTGGTGTATGATTTCCTTAGATCAAGAGATGCTTTTGTGCGTATGAGGCAGTTAAAGCAGCAGCACATGTCAGAGGACACAACGGCATTGTTAAAGTGCACGGCTCCTGCTGAGTTTCATACTGCAAGGCAACTTCAACCAATTAAAAATCCCATTTCATCCTCAATAAGGCTTTATTTTCTGGATGAGCGAGTGCGCTTTCTCTGCATCGCTGTGACCAGCCTAGACGTGTATAAGGGAGTGCATGTTTGAGCGAGTGAGTGTGTGTATGCTCATATCCGTGTGGTGTGCTTCCTCTATGAGCTGGCCAGATGGGGAAAGAAAGAGCCAGCAGCAGAGATTACATTTACCCTCAGCTAATAGAGTTAACACAGCAGAACACCACACACTGTTTGTTGCTCCAGGACAACAATGGAGTTTAAGCGCATTAAACCTTTTAACAATTTTCCTCCATATAGAGTTGGTTGCGCATTGGCTTTGCACATTAATCAATGCTGTATAAGCAACAATGTGTGACTGTGTGTAATGGAACCTTGAAGCACAGGGATAAACAGGGGTGGAGAGCAGCCAACTGATGCCATTTATTATTAGTAAAAACATCGCTGCAATCAGTTTACTGATTTAATCTGACGTCTTCTCATTTTCACACTTGATTTTGGCCACTGACAGTGTTTTTAGAGGTTTTGCATGATACAGTGCGAGCTTGCACTCGAACAGAGTAAAAAGTGGTAGATTTATAGTTTTTATATGAAAGTTGTAATTTGAAGGCGTGTATTATGCAATATTGTGATAAAGAACCCATATCATGAAAAGCAAACATTTTAATAACATCGTGAGTTTCAATATGTCCAGGTTACGTATATATCCATGTATTCAGCCTACAGCAGTTTAGCCCGTTTGAGTGAGCACTGAGACAGACTTTAGGAGACAAGAGAGAGGAGCCCCATGATTGAAATGACTCAGTTTCTGTTCAAAAACATAATAATTAGGAAATTATGCGTCGGCGTTTGTTAGAGGACGTTAAGGTGAGTTTTGATCTACTGTGTTGGCCCTCTCCTCGCTCCAGCCTATTTCAGCGTGGGTTGTTTAACTCTCTAGGCTGGGCTTATGGTTAACGTGCTGTGCTGAAAACAGAAACTTTCTATTTCGTAAAAAAAATGTAAAAGCCCCATTTTCCAGGCGTGAACAGGTCAGTGAAATATGTGTCGCTGTTGTTGTGGTTTATTAAAAATAACCAGCCAGTGAACATTTGTTTTACACACCGGTACTGCTGATAGTTCTCCAGCAAGTTTTTAGGGTGCACAGGGTGCATAATCCTGGTCCTGTAAATCCATCACACTGGAGAATTTAGCACCAACCCTAATCTAACACACTCGATTTAGGCTTTCAAGGGCATTCACATATTAGAGTTAGGTGTACTGAACAATGAATGAACACATTTGGGCACAAATGATCTAGAATAATTTTACTAAAAACCTTTTCAAACTGAGGTGATTTTTTTTTGCTAGGCAAACTTTCCTCGTTCATGGTGTAATGCAGCTTAAAACATTCCAAATCAGGGGGTTTTTTTGTGAATACTCAACCACCTATTCAGGTTGTTTTTGCTGGGCAGCTTTTACTTTTACACGTGTCATTTCAGTAAAGTAACAACACCCGGTTCAGGCTACTCAACACAAAGTTCACTAAGATGATCTTAAAATTACTTAACTGACATGTTTGTCATCAATTCATGTTTCCTACTAGAGGAGTCACAATCTTTCATTCATTGAATAATTTCAAAAATGACTCCATTAAGCATGTCAACACTGACCATTTCTAATTTAACATCTACCCATTTTTTCACCTATTACATGCAAAAGCCTTTTCTTAGACTGCAGGAGAAATGCAGCAAGGTGGGGCCCATAAGCCTTCACACGCATCACTTATCAGGCAGGTTATCATCCATTACGACAGCTAACCTGCTAAACAGTGAACAGCTCAGCACGGGGAACCACGCTAATGGGATTTCATTAAACAGTAAGTGGGCATTTTAGCTGTAGCCATCTCCAAGGCACTGACCGACACTCACAGCCGCAGCCGGCAGTAAGCAGTGAGAGTGCCGCCAGGCATATTGAAGTGGCAAAATCAATATTTTCCTGGGCCATTTAAAGCCTCCCGCGTTCTTCATTTAGGCGCAAGCCAAAACGCTTTGCTTACAAATAGATTTTTAAATCTTTATATCAAGCGTCCCAATCACTGTGTTACACAAGCTGTTTACAGCATAATCTTGTTGCTTTCTAGAGGTACCATATCTTTCCAGCCAAATCTGGGGGAGGCAGAGGGTCAGATAGAGCCAAGAATGTGCAAAAGAAGACAGAAAAAATCCAACATTCTGACTCAACTGTAGAATTTATAATGCTTTGATGTGGTTTAGGATACAGTATATATATGAATACCTTAGTGAAAATCTGGATACAGTTTGAGCAGTTTGAGAGACTTTTTGGGAACATATTAAGGCAAAGATTTTGGTAACTATTGATCTCTAGTGTTTGTAAGCAATGTTTGCCTCATACAGCCAGTACTAAACTAGAGGGGTAAAATCTGAACAACAAACATGTCTTGGCTCTGGGGTGGAAAATTGTGTAAACTGTGATATTTTGCTGAACTAGTCCTTTCAGAATAAAGGTGCCAAAATGCATTTTAATGATTGCAATAAAAAAAAATAACTTTTGCTGATTTAATGTTTTGAAACGGCTGAAACAAGGGGAAAAGCTAAACACCAATTATTACTGGGGACACTCCATGAACTACTTTGAAGTCCATATGACCAACACCTGTGGTGAGGTCTCTGGCTACAGGTACAGTCAATGCTCTGCAATCATCTGCCTAGTCTGTTTTTATCCTCCCGGAGTGAGGCCCTACCTGCTGCTAAATCACTCAGCATCACAAACGCTAAAAACACACAACTGCTTTTAAGAGAAGCTGACTCGTCACTGGTGCTAAGAGAACATGATTAATTCTTATGGGAAACAGAGAGGCAGAAAAAGAGTGAAAAACACAAAAGTGTTGGCCTACCTTCCCTGCGGTTATTGCGAAGACATTTTACTTTGGGCAGCTTGGTGAGAAGAAGGCAGTCATTTGCTGAAAGAAGAAAATATTAATATTTTGAAGAAAACCTGTCAAATCATCTTTTATTGTCTAGGATTTTTTTTAAAAAGTTGTTTTCCTCGCTTACAAGAAAATCCTCCTTACACTCTTCATGTCTGACCCAAATGAATGAAAACATGACAAAAAATGTACTGCTGTTACTTACTGTCCTCACTAAAGTCATCCACTAAGATGATCTCATGAATTAGATGAACAGGCGTCCGATTGAGTACACTGATAAAAAAAAAAAGAAAGACAACGTTTATAATCAAATATAGTATTTTCTCCTAAAAACCTCTGAACCGCTACACAAACATGCATAAACCAAATGAAAAAATCCAGAAGGTGATGTTTGCTTTTGAAGTTGGACAGTTTGATCACGTCAGGTTTTCCCTTTTGAAGCATCTAATTTATATTTCAACATTGCTGACTAGCTGGAGAGAATAGCATTAGCTACAAAAACTGAAATATTAATAATTTTAATTGAAGTATTAGATTTAAAGACACTAAAGCTGATCAGATAATAAAATCTCTACTCATTTCTTTCATTTTCAGGAGAAAGGCTGATAAGGTGAGAATCTCAGAGCTTGAATTTCTACTGAGAACTACTTCATGATCACTATTAAATTGACTGTCATGTGTGAGTGCAGAAAGACTGGGCCATGAGACGTGTAGCAGGGAGAAGAGGTCTCTGTTTAAGAAAAAGAAACATTTAAGTCAGAAATCAAAAACAAACAATAACAAAAAGATGGAAGACTTAACCGGATCACGACAGGGGAGAACAGCAGACGGGTCACAGGGAAGCTCAGATGGGGAAAGCAGGGTAGGTGTCAGGGTGAACTGGCAACAAGAACGGAGAGTACTTAAAGAGGGCAAGGGACACCTGGGAAAGGCGGGGTTACAAGCACACAGGTGGACACACTGATCAGTGGGACAGGAGATGGAAATAAAAAAAATCACATTGGCACAGGGAAAACAAAGGCAGGGCGTAACCAGAAACGGAAAAAACAAGGCAGAGCAAGAAAGAAGCTGTCATAGTTACTCCTGTCTGGGATACAAAGAGATGTTGCATTGGGTGGAAACTGTCTACAACCATCAAAACCTTGTCCCCGCGCTGCCTGACTGATAGAAGTTCTCTTAGGCTCTCGGCACTATTCCACTGTTTCTTGTGTCGCACAGACACATTCATCAGGCTGGCCTGTACATGGACATTTTTTCATGAGGCATAGTTTGGTCCTCAGTTTCCGAGACACTGTTCAGTTTATATAACGGTTCGAACTTTTTTCTGAGATTTTCACATTCAGATTTTAATACAAGATGCATTAAAGAAGTTCCTCTTATTATTAGTCTCTTTGGATAAAAGTGCCTGCCAAATGATTGTAATGTAATGTAAGATGCACAAAACAAACTAAAGATATTTAAAACAAAAAGAGGAATTAAATCCCTTTTTTTTAAATCACAAAATTATTGCCAGTGTGAGGAGAAAATCTGTTCATATGCACTGAATTAACAATGATTCTTCTTTTATCAGTTCCACTCAGCAACAGCCTACTTCAGTGCCTCAGCCGACAGCTGACTCGTATGTTCTTCATAAATGGGATGCGTCTGGGTAGTGGTTATTTTTCATGTGTCAGTCAGGTATTGTTCTGTCACATTGTAAGTTTTTACTATGTTTTATCTTGAAATGAGGTCTGCTTTCCATTTTAGATGATGAGTGCATTTTACCTCGATTGGAATCCTGTGGCTCAAACACATTTAAGAGAAATCAGAATGTACTATTTGAAACAGGCACCTAGCTATATACTTATGGCTTTTGAAACTTTATTTTAAATACAAGTATTTCTGAAAAGCAGTATATAGCATCTAGGAGTTTGATGGCTGAAGGGAAGAAACTGAATAATGACACATGTCTTTGTTTGAGTTGGTGTTTTGCCTCTCATTTTTATCTCATCAGTTTATTGTACCACTTCCAGCTGCCACAGAATCAGTGGTCTGTGGTCTCATCATGATTGTCACTTACATCAAGCATACAAAGTTACAGACCACAAGTGTCTTTCTCTGTGTTTCGTTTACACAGCTATACTTTTCAGCATGTACCGTATTACTGTAGATGATTTAACATAATACTGTATATTAGGGCTGTAACGACACACCAAACCCACGATTCGGTTCGTATCACGATTCATTTGCGGTGGAGGAGAAATTCTGAGGCGCCATTTTGTCTGGAGACATTTTATCTTTACCACAAAATTATACACCAATAAACACTTAAACACCGCTTCCTTTCCATTCATACTGAGGACAAGGCTTCTGTGAACCGCACGAGGAGTTGAGTTGGAGGAGTCTACTCGTCTCTCTCGGTTCACCGCTCCGTTCAAACAAAAAACACTCCGTCCAGCCGCCCAGAGGCCACAAAACTCGCTCAAAACACAGTAAAACAATTACACAGAAACTCCAACACAAGGCTTGCTTATACCCAGCCTGCTTATAGACACTCTTAAGGCCAGTGTCATAACTTACATGTACTCACAGCGAATCAATTCAGCAAACAAAGAGTCCGTCCATGCTTGTATGTTTGTAAACTTGTGGGAGGGCTCTTTGAAACCCTAAGACCCTCAGCTATTGGTTAAAGAAAAGAAACTGACGTGAAAATCCTCCTATTACAGCGAAAAACGTATGTTTCTGGGTGGGAACTGTATACGGGAAGGAGTTATACAGGAAGGAGTGTGTCGCGATTCACCCTCCTCACACTGCGATACGGGTTCGTGAAACTGAGTGTCACGAATTCGGTTTTGTATCGTATATCATTACAGCCCTGATATTTAAGTATCGAAATATTTGAAAACTTGATTGGGACCATTATGTGTCCCATCTGGCGACTCCCTTCTAACCCGGGTCCCATACAGGCAGGGGTTGCACAAGCTCAGTTTGAGATGTGGTTGGTTTACTAGTGGCACCCTCTAATTCTCTCCACTGGATCCGTGTACCTCTAAGCTACTGTTGGTTTAAAAATAGCATCCCAGTGGTGCTACTTTACCCAGTGTATGTAGGGCAGTGGAGAGCTAGAGGAGCACACTGGCTGCTGGAGTGGAGTAGGTCTTAGCAGCACACTTCACGCAAGGCAAACACTGGTCTCCAGTGACAAATCATTACAACAGAAAGCTAAATATCTGTACTTTGAGGCTGTTGAGTGGTCTCAAAGTGTACCAACAACACACTCCGGTTACCTTGCTCTTAGCAAATAGCGTCTTTGTATCTGTAAAAATGTCTTAAATTCCCTGGACTGAGATCTCCAGTCCATGTTTACACTCTGCTTTCACACACCCTATACACCCATCCACCCATCTCCTCACTTCTTACCTCCGGTATTATCACCGGTGTTGTGCCAGTTCATGATGAAAAAGAACTAGTTCAAAACACAGTTCATTCAAATAAAAATGAACTAGTTCACGTTCATAGTTCATTTTTTAAAATTTTGAACAAAGTTCACAGCTCAAAAATGAACTCGTTCACGTTCATTTTCAATACAATGTCCTTCTATCTGAATCAATTTATATGATTTTTTCCAAAAAAGGACAATGTTGGTTCCCGGTTGTCACAATTGTGACCAAGTATAAAACTTAAAATTTCACCAACTTAACCAAAATAAAATTAAAAAATGCATAATGTTTGTGTATTAGGAAGGTCTCAGGAGTAAAATCCATGTACTGAAATGTTCAGAAAAAATTTGGGATTAAACGGGTTAATTGTGAATGCTGGTGGGTGGAGTAGCAAATTTAATAGTCTTTTTGCTGGGGAGAGGCATTTACTTTATTTTGTCCACTGTGACACCACATGCAAAGCAGGTCATTTGCTTATTCACACAAAATTATGTCATGACACCTGCCTCACAACGGTCTACCATTTGATGTCACTCATGAAGCACAGAAGGGTTTTCGTCCCTTGCCGTGGAACTGGGCAAAAACCAAAAGCAATACTGTATATTTTGTGTCCATATACTGTGCAATTCTAAGAAGAAGGATTAATGTTGCCATCGCCATTAAGCTCCTACAGCTGTAATGTGGAACTTGCTACAGCAGAACAAAACACATATGTCAGAGAAATTAGAAGTAGAGGGCATGAGTTGGCCTCATCTTTATTCAGGTGATTCATACAGCCAGTAGAGAGGCTGACACGATGTTATACGCACGGTGGCGAGCACTAAAGCCCTGCCAGCCGTAAACAGCAATTAATAATCCAGAAAACTTGGCTTATGGTCAGCGGAATGCTGCGCTGATGAGAAACAATAACACTTTCCTCACCCCGTTGACTTTTAGAGAGTCAGAGACACGGAATATAATTCACACTCTTAATTGAGAAAACTAGTAAATGTGCAGAGAGTGGACAGTTTTCCTTATTACTGTAAACGGGCGCGTAATGTCCAAAGAACATGTTTTCACATTTTCACAGCCCGGTCTATTTTTGAGAAGTACATTGTTAATCAGAGAAGAAAAGGGGGAAAATGAGGGAGGGAGGCCAGGAAGGAGAGGGAGAGAAAGAGAGAGAGAGAGAGAGAGAGAGAGAGAGCTTAATGCAGTGCAACCTGATATGGTCTGACTGCCTAGAGATGAGAGAAGAAGAGAAAGAACACACACAAACACACCGACAAAGCTGTCAAGGTTCTGGCTAATTAAAATATTATCTTTGCTCTCTCCCCAGATTGCTCTACACAAAGACATCACTTGCATGGCTTCATGGAGCCGTCTGCATTTTAAGTGAATATTTACCTCTCATAATGACACGCTGTCTGTGCGTGGATAAGTGCTTCTGACTGGTGATTGTACACCCTCGGCCATTCTTCTCCCCACCCTCCGTGTGTGCAGCTGCCTTCTATACAACCCTTCCCAAAAACCTCCTCTGGGCTTTTGTAGTTTATTTACAAGTAACAAGAATGATTTCCCTGTGTGAAAGACTCTGGTGTGACTTCATCTGCATCAGTGACTGTAAAAAGATTTGGATATTGACCTTCCCGTGCTTGCTCCATTTAACTCCCCCTTACACACTGTATATCCTAAAGGTCAGCTGAAAATCATGACTTTTCCACTCATTTTTGTTCCCGAGACAGTTATCAGCTCCTCTGTTCTCTATTTGGTGGGCTGTCAATTTTTATTTTCATTCTGTGCTGGATTTTAGGCACACAAAAACATCTTAGATAGTGTTGTTCTAAAGAGAAAGGCTCCATGTTCAATTCTGGCATCAGCAAAAATAGGATCTTGTTGAAGGATATCAAAGGAAGGAGGAACAGGCAAGGGATTTACTGAGTGCCTTCTCCTAGACGAGGTGCATGTTCTTTTATCGTTTAATCGAATTTTGTTTCTCTGGTCTTTGTTGTGGATGTTATGAAACCTTATATATTTCAAGTCTTTGATCATGTTTTACATGCTACCATTATGTTCTATGTGATAATAGCTCCCCGCCATTCTTTGTGATTTGTAAAACCCTTTGGCTCAGGTTCATATTGTATTTTTGAAGACTATTAAAAAGAACTCGTCTCTCTTTATGAAACATGAATGCAACAAACTGCACAGAGCCTCCGTCCAATATTCGCAACTGCCTTTGAGTTTGGAAGGTGAACAGTTAATCGTAGAAGAAGTGTCCGCTCTATAATATATCTTCAAAATCCAGACATAATGTGGATTATAATGGTCTTGTATTTCTCATTATATTTAAGACCAAAACATCATGACAAAAGTATTGTAAAATCAGGGATCAGGCAAAGTACACTATACAAACAAAAGTATTGGGACCATTACACCAACAGAGACTTCAGTGACATTGCATTCAAGTATACATAGACTTTAATATGGAGTTGTCCCCCGCTTTGCAGCTGTAACAGCTTCCAGTATTCTTGGAAGGATATTCTTAGAGTGTTTCTGTGCCCATTCATTCTGTAGAGCATTTATGAGGTCAGACACTGATGTTGGACGAGAAGGTCTACCTCAAAATCTTCTTTCCCGTTCATCCCAAAAGTGTTGGATGGGGTTGAGGTCAGGCCCCTGTGCGGGCCAGCCATGTCTTTATGGAGCTTGCTTTGTGCTCTAGGGCACAGTCATGCTGGAATAGAACACCTTCTTCCCCAAATTGTGTTCGCAAAGTTGTAGGCATGGTGCTGTCCAAAGTGGTTTGGTATGCAGAATCATTAAGATTGCCCTTCACTGGAAGTAAGAGGCCTAGCCCAAACCCTGAAAAATAGGTGTGTCCCAATACTTTTGTCCATTTAGTGTACACTCCTTCATGCATTTTGATTCGCAATAATCAGATTTTTGTGGATTTTTCCATTAAGCATTAATGAAACTGCATTTGATAGTTCCTTTCCAAGCCTTACATGGATGCAGTTTGGATTTGTGTTACTTTACCAATATTCAGACAAGCTTTGCCTCCTGTGCTAGGATTGGCTAGTAGTAGCAGGTGCTCTGCGCTCCTACTGGCTAGAAGGATCTTGCCTCCTATACTCTGATTCGCTAGGAGTTTCTCCGCACAAGCTGCTGGCCGTCTGCCGCTTGTGAGAACGAACTACTGACCAATCGTAGCTCAGGAGGGCGGGGCTTGTCCGAGTACGGGCGGTTGAGGGACCAATGAGAAGCGGAGGAGGCTCGCCTCAGAAATAAACTGGCCGTTTTGACGCCGCGAAGGAGCAACGTTTTGAGCATCCAAACACACACGCACACGCGCGTGCACGCTCACGCAGCTCCACACGGAGTGTCTGGCAGGAGGCTGCTGTCCCAGAGGGGGTCTGGACACGGTCTGAAATGACAACACACTCCTTCAGCCACAACTCCAGAGAAATTCGGCAGCAACTGTCCTGAGCGCCTCTCCTTCAGAACTTCACCGAGACAGATCTCCACCTGGACAGACGGAATGAGAGAGGAAAAGGAATAACGGAACAAAAAAAAACAGCTTGTTTGACCACAGAGGGATAAGTTTTGTTTTTCACTCTCTCTGGTGTCTTTTTAATATTTTAAACCCAGATGACATTAGGACTGATGCAAGAGCAGCTCGCCTTGCCAGGTTTCGCGCGGTGCCCGTGATTTTCCTCGCGATTTTGGACTTTCAGGTGAGACGAGCAAGAGACTACACACCCACACCTATACATATTTTATTTGTAGTGTTTTGTGTTTCAATATTTAAACAATGAATTTTTTTACACTGTTGTGTTGATTACTGTGGACGAATATCTGTTATATTGATACTGACCTTAGCCCAGAGTCAAGGCATTTGTTTTTCTCCTTTTTTTTCTTTAATTTTATTTTGTCTTAATGTAAAGGGGTTTTATCATAATTCTTTGGAGGAATAAATTGAGATTAACCACATTTGAAGTTGCATAGCATCTTAAAGGTGGGCAAGTTTGGTACAGTTGTTACATTTCACATTAGTTTTAAATAAATGTTAGGGTCATGACTCTTATCTGTGCAGACTTTTTCACAGGACCCAACTGCTGTCTGACCCTCAGCCTTTGTGTTTTTTCAGTTCCAGGAGGGGAGGAAAGTCCTGAGAGAATGTCGAGTCGTGGGGTGAAGCATGAGCTGCCAGTGTATTGCTGTTAGACTGGCCTATCTGATGTGTCCATGGGAGTATATTGTGCTAAGCCTTCACTGCTGGGTTCTAGCCTCCGCTGCGGGCTCCCGTGATGCCGCTGGTACATTTGGATGGCTCCTTGCAGACAAAGGGCCTTTTCATCACTCTCAGGAATTTGCGGAGTTTGTGGAGCGCTACCAGCAGGGCTTCACCACCAAGTACAAAATTTACAGGTGAGCAGCAGGACAGCTGTTTCTTGCTCAAGAAACAGTAAGTCTGTCAGTGAAGAGATGATCTCCTGTGCAGGTTATTTTTTTTCTTTCCACCAGAAAATGATGGGGTGGATGCAGAAAGGCCCGATGCCATCATTGCTACAGTTTCGATCATTGATACACTCTCGCCATCTCAGCCACTGTGCCTGGAAAACGGCACATTCAGTTCCAAAAGGCAATCCTCAATAAACAATTGCATGCAGAGCCAGTAAGCAGGAGTTTAGTGGTGTGGAATAAAACTGTACCAGATGATTACGTGCGAGTTGTGGCCAGTGAGGTGTTGACAGAAGTTAAGCTGAGTTTGAGCACAGAGGATTAGATGAAGTAACAGTGATGTGAAAAAAGAGAGGCTGGGAGCCAGCTGAAGGCTGACTGACACGCATGTTTGGCAGGACAGAGGGCCCATGCTGCCAGGCACAGATGGAGATGGCAACACTGGGGTTAGTCAGACGCACTCTCCTCTGCATCTCGGCACATTTGTGAATGCTCCACTGGCCCTTTTTCTGTCAGTGGCACAAAACCGGAGTCAAGAGGAGTGCAAATGTAGATGCCGGATCTCCCCCTGCTGGTGGGCTAGGAGGCTGGAATGCTGGAACAGTGTGTGTGTGTGTGTGTGTGTGTTCCAGGCAAGAGCTCAGCTTTCATAAAGACTGTATACAGTGTAAGGGGTTACATCATCTAGTGGTATGGGCTGAGAAAGAATCGGTGCTGCATCTCAGTGTCGTAGACTTTGAAGCAGAGACAGTAGCCCTTCCTTTTTTCCGAATCAAAGCAAACTCTTTTGCGGTTTGACTGCTTCATGGCATGTTGTCTGCGGAGATGAGCGATAAGCATTAGAATGGTGTATGACTCTTGAGCAGTGAGCAGAGATTTAAGACATCTGTTCAAATCCAGAAAAAATATTCTGTTTATATGCTTGCTTACAGTTGTTCGGTCTTGCTTTTTTAAAAGACTGAACTGCTGCTGCGTGGCAGACCTTATTGAATGTCTGGTCCTTTTACGGGTTGATCTGGAAAGCCTGGGTGGAGGAGCGTAGATCTCTGCCCTGCCCTTGAAACTCTCATCTCTTGAATCTCTCTCCAAACCTTCCAGCTTTTTTTTCATTTTCTTTTTTACACATGTGACAGACAACACAAATGCGAACATTTCTTGACAAATGGACCAGTGAAAATGGTCTGAATTCTCTCAAAAGGTCCTTCGACAATGAAGTTAGGGTTTTCTGTGGTACGTGGTTTTGATATGACACTCACAAAACATCTTTTGCATGCTTTGCAGATGTCACAGCATGTCTTTTTTTAAGCTTTTTGTTAATTACTGTCATTGGGCTATTCTGTTGAGACGCCTCACCTTCCTCAATCCATCTTGCCTTGTTTTCTTTTTTGTTATTTTTTTTAATTACTGTTTACAAGCAGCAGTTATAAACAGACAGTTAGAACTTTGGCACGTCTGCACTTCTTGTAGTGGGTGCACCCTCGAGAATACAGTTCTTTATTTTTAATGAATAAATTAAGTTACATTCCTCCCGCTTCATCCCATGCATACAAACCTCGTCTTATTATAGACCCTGTTGACTTGTAGAAGTGGGTATGCCGTCTTGCGCTCAGATAGCATGCAAAGCATTAGCGAGACAATGTTTGCATGGGAGAATTACCGCTGATTTTCATTGTATCTGGAACAGCTCGGTCTAAGCCGACAAGTGCTGTCACCTTGCGCTTAGAGAGCTTTGCCATTAGCATGTGAGGAACAGAGCGGATTGCAAGCGAACAGGGCTTTGCTTCAGCACACTTCCACACAGCAGCCCAACTGTCTGTATATAACCCTCCCCTTACAGACCTCTCAGGCAGACAGGGGGATATATGTGTGAAGAAACTCTATTTCAGTCCCTTTCTGGTTGCATGACCTGTGACTGGGAGAGGCTTTCACCTGACACATTTTTTTTTTCTAGCACAGCATCTGTACAAAAGGCACAGGGCCTGCTTTTCCCCGATATTCCACCCATCTCTTGAACTACCCAAACACCCCTAGAGCACTGAGTGCTCAAAGCGACAATAGAAGGGAGGAAAAATGATGGGGTGTGAACAAAGTTCATGGACTTCTGGGCCACGGTCCTATACTTAAAAGAACAAATAAAAGATACTTTAGCCTGTGGCCCCTCAACTCGCTACTTCAAAGAGTCTTAAGCGAACGAGCAGGTGCTTTTACAGAGCCACTGAGAAATAACAGTCAAGCTCTCTCTCTTTGTAAGAGGAAGAATTCAGAAGACATGACAGCACAGAAACACTCTTTGCTCATTACCACAGAAATAGACGTCTTTGATTATTTCTTTCTTTATTTATTTATGTGCTAGGTTTCTAGAAGTAAGGATTTTAGTCTAATTATCTGCATAGATTCATTTGAGAGGAGGGCCGTGTATGCATGTCTTCTACATATAATTAAAATCGGTTGTTGAGACTCGTATCTAACAGAAACACAAAAAAGCAACCAGATATTTAGGGATGCATTAATATGAGAAATGTGGACCAATGACCATTAAATAATATTGATATTTTTCATGTGTTTGGAAACATAGACTCCAGTACCTGGATTAGCAATACAGGCTAAGATAACAGTTACTGTTGTAATGCAGTAAAATAAAAGGCAATTTTTTAAATACACCCAACATTTTGCTCTTCCAGAATAGATTCAATACATTCAATACATTAACAAATGTCATTTTAAAATATTAGCAAATCTAACCATCTGTTTGATGCTGATGTGTTTTTGAAACATCTGCCAAAACCCAAATGATTTTTCTATCAGAACATTTTTTCCCCTTATCATCCTTTCAATTTATTTGTCTTTTATTGAGCAAATGTGTTTTCCTGAATTGAGAAATGAATTGAGAACTGGTTATAGAAGAGTTATCAGCATTTTTGTGAACACAAGATTAGCTTGACAGCTGCTTTTTTCAGCAGCTTTTCTTATCATTAGAGTTTTCACTATTATAATCATAGCATATGCTATAATATCAAATTGGAATCAAGCTTCCTACTAGATGCTAAGCCACAGTTTAGGTTGTGGACTCTTTGTTGAGCTCTAATGATGATCAATCTATCTCCCTTTCCCTCCATTTTTCTTCTTTTCCCTCCATTTTCTTTCTTTTTGTTATTGAATTTTTCCTCAGAATGATTGGATTTTCTATTGAACAGTATAAGTACACAAGTATGCAGAATAGTAGACATGATCAGAAAAACAAAATAATGGGGTGAGAGCTTACAGTCTAGCTGCTGTGGGAACTATGAAACTGGTTTAGTCTAAATCATGTTTGTTGAACTTCTCTGGTTTGAAAGTGAGTGAGCATGAAACGTATTTTTACATTTGCATTTTTGAACCGATTGTTAGTCTGTGAGTTCCCACCCACTGTGTAACTCTTTTCTACAGTGGCTCCTCTCTCTCCCTTCTGAGCTGCTGTTCACGCAACATTGGTGAGAGCACTGACTGTCCTATTAGGTATATGTGATCAAACAGATGTACTTGATTGGCTAACATTGCTGTGTATCCAGAGGGAGAGAGGAATTAAGCCATGCATTTCATGCAATGAGGACAGCAGTTGGAATCGTGCTCTTGTGGATCTGTAGCCACAGATGACTATGGCATCTTCGTTATCCAACCGCGCTACTAGGAACTTCTTATTTTAGTAGGGGTGGGCGATATGAGGATATGAGATTGTGAAGACAATCTATGTACTGACGATCTGCCAAAGCAGAGAGATCATAGTATCGTCTATATAAACTATATTCTATCCATTGCAGTTCTATGCTCTTCCTCATTTTTTCCCCTCAACCAAATCACACTATTTGCTCAACCAACCAAAGTGAACTGAGGCTAAAATGAAGCTGAAACGGAGGATAAAACGTATATAAAGGCTAAAAATTTGGCTAAAATGAGGCTAAAATGGAGCTAAAGGCTACAAAAGAGGCTAAAACGGAGCTAAATGTTTAAAAAGAGGCTTTAATGAGGCTAAAATGAAGCTAAAGTCTAGAAATGAGGCTACAATAAGGGTAAAACAGGGCTAAACGGGGCTAAACTGAGGATAAAATGGAAGCAAAGGCTAAAATGAGGATAAATGGAACTAAAGGCTACAAAAGAGGCTAAAATGAGGCTAAAACAGAGCTAAAATCTAAACATGAGGCTAAAACGGAGCTAAATGTTTAAAAGGAGGCTTAAATGAGGCTAAAACTGACCTAAAGGATAATAGAAGAGAAAAACAAGCTTTGAATCAAGTCGTTCCTGCTGTGTTGTTCCTCAAAGCTTCCAGTAGATGGCACCATAGCTTTACAAGGGAAAATAGGCTGGTTGTACTGTTCAAAAAAATTGATAGTTACAAATCAATAGAAATACCGTGATAAAATCTAAATCGTGATTTAACTATAAAAAAATCGTGATATGATATCTTGGCCATATCGCCCACCCCTATACTTTAGCATTTAATTGTTTAATTTTTCCATTTTTTTTCCATTTCATTGTTTGATTTGGCCTAATGGATACAGTTGCTTGTCCTTTGCTTCGTTTGAAATCAAAAAGGGTATTAACAGCCTCTGGGAAGGCTTTACACTAGACATTTGATTGTTCAAATGACCATTTGATGGATATAAGTGCATTTAGCTACAAGAGCATTAGTGAGGTCGGTTACTGATGTTGAGGAGTAGTTTTGGATTACAAATGCCACTCCAGCTCATCCTAAGATATTGGATGGAGCTCCATCATTGCAGAGTTCCCCTGCTTCACTGCCCGTGCCGCTGAGCCGTATACCCCTCTAGCTGACACTTGACATGCTTTTCGATGGAGAATGTACAAGCTGCATGTGCATAAGTGAATGCCTGTGTCAGCACGGAGTGCACTTTTAATTAGAGAGAGTTTCTGGATACATTTACGCATAATATGTTGCCCCTTTGTAATGCCTTATTGAAAGTCTCTTAATAGTATTATTTTGGAAAAAATATTTTAGTAAAAATATTTTTTTAAATATATTTTTTAAAATTATTTTAGCAATTAATTTTTAAACTATTTCTCCACACTGATTTGACAAATTTCTAAATGAAATGTAGCAACGACCCTAGTGGGTTGCTCACAAGTGAATAAGGAACATCCATTCTTTGCCTATAGTACTCCAAGCTTTATTCACTTGTTAAATGACAGCAGTCCCATGATGGTTAAGACTGCCCTTTGCTGTACTCTGTATAGAAGTAAGACAAAATGAAAGATATTTACAAGGCCAGAGAGAAACGGAGTACTGGGGAATACAGAAACGAGGGTAGTGGAGTTAGGCCCTGGTTAATTGTCTCATTATTTATGTTTCAAGACATGTATATCCCTAGAGTGTTCTTGTACTTGTTTTCATGGCACACTCAAGGACATAACACCTACTGGTTCTTCAGCCATTGCTTTTAGATCGTTTTCCTAGTTCAGCCTGTGAAGCTTGTGATTCTGATTTGAGAGATGAGCAGTTTGAGCTTCCATATGGCAAATGTCAGTGTGGCAAGAACATGGTAGTTGAATGATTACATTGTGTGTACATATGTGCAGTGGTGTAATTTTTTTTTTCTGTAAAAACATATGGGGTTTAATGTAAAGCCAGCGGTCCAGTGACTTTAAATCCACTTTCATGGGTCAGTGAATGAAATGAAAGGGTAATTGCATGACCGAGGATGAATACTGACATCATGTGCTTGCCTGGTAATGTCTCCTAATACGTGTACATATTTTTAGAAAGGCAGCATTTGTGTTGAAACGCCAAGCTTAAGGTTAATCCTATCCCTAACTCTTACTGCTCTTAACACTACAACTTTTTATTTATAGCTTTAGCAGTGGTCATTAACCATCTTATCTGGAGCATTTGGTTCCAATGAACATCTAACGGGGATTTTCCACTGACTGGTACCAGCTTGGTTCGGTTCAACTCTACTCGCTTTTTTTCTTTTCCATAACTAAAATCTGGTACCTGGTACCCGGTACCATTCTTGGTACCACATTGGCCGAGGTCCCAAGCGTGCTGAGCCGATACTAAATGATGGACGTGTACATATTGGAGGTTACTGATTGGTGGTTGCTATTGTTACGTCAGTGTTGTTGACTGAACCCAGACAAGCC
>JBBPCY010000156.1:14214413-14224720 GCA_037974405.1 Brachyalestes nurse | reverse complement strand
TCCCAAAACAATGAGTCAGCCTGGGCTGCCACGCCCCCAGTCAAAATAAGAGTTCCTACGGACTGGGGGCGTGACAACACCAGAGACATTCTCTGACCTAAACCATTGAAAAGAATAACCGCTGTGGGCAATCAAAATGAATTTATATATCAGTATACCGAAGCAGGGCAGCCTCCCATGCACGGGGTTGAACACATAATATTTCAGATTCCATGAAGGCATATCAATCATAGTTTAATAAACCTTCGTATTTTGCACCGACAGCACTCTTTCCCGTTTATTATTTTTCAGGGCCTGCTTTTTTCTGTTTTTGCTGAAGTCAGACCATTAGGAGGTTGCTGTTGCTGGTGATTACCTGCACTCGTTTCACCCCAGAGGATGAATGGGGACTGATGATGCTTCTACACACCTATCCTGTAGCACTGAGTGCCATGTCTCTACAAAGGACAAACTGATATTCAATGCATTTTAAATCTTTATTTAACTTTTCAACCTTGTGTTTAAGAATGAAATCAGGAGCAAAGTATTACTAGTTCGCTCATTTATATTTTTCACCCACGACCTACAAATCTACAGCGAGTGTGGCATAATCATCTGAACTATAATTAATGACAACCACATTTGATGAAATGGTTAATACCATTATGTGCCGTGATCTCATTAACCTTGAGTTATAAACCTATCATTTTGGACTGAACTGTCCCTTTAATCAGACAAGGAGCATGAACGCTGTGCGGTACAAATCAAACAAAACACCATCAACAGACGCCACCACCACCCCACCCCCTGAGCTTCTGCTCTCTTTTACGGAGCTGTCAGCCTGGTGAGGATGTGTCATGGCCCGTTGCTTTACAAGAGCCACAACAGCATCTTTACAGCCAGTAATAGAGGTGGGTAATTGCAAATGTCTGTTTCTTAAGATAGACTGCTAAGCATGACAATGGCCAGGCTTTCAGTTCAGCCCGCCTATGCATAAAATCAGCTGAGCGCCTGTGAGGAATGGCTGCAGTCGGAGGATCAAATATGATATTTCCATTAAAATATGCCATCATGACTCAGCGGCCTTGTTATTTTATAAAATAAAAAAATGTGATGGTATTAACTTCTAAAATGTTGTGACAACGCTTCAGGCTTTAGCTAAAGGGAGCTATACCACTTTTTTTGCTGTGATACACTGATAAATAATAAAGGAAAACGGCGACAGTTATTTCTATCTTCTTCTGTATTAAAAGACTCGTGTCGCCTGGATCTGACTTTTACATGCTTGTTCACCTGACTTGTACCTGAATAGCCTGGTGTTTCAGAACAAATATTTGATATACCTGTACTGTACAGTTACATCAGGTGAATATAATAAAACCGTATTTTATATATATATATATATAATGACTGAGTGAAACTTTATTTTTGTTTGACGCGCAAAACTCAGAGACTTCAGTGCCCATGTATTTTCCTGAGGGGCCAAACATCCCCGTTACACATTCCCTGGTGAAATCATTAGCTTGGTGTTGCTCCACAGCGACTGATCGGGCCGTCTGAGCTGCGCCACGTTTGGGGCTCTGCGCTCTCCCACTGGCTGCTAATGAGGGCAAGAGGACAGACTGAAGAAGTGGTAATTGGATATTGCCTATCCTGTCATCTGCGCTCCAACCATGTCCTTTTTATAGTTTTATGACGAGCCACAGCTTCTGGTCTTCGATAGGAGAGAGAAAGTGCACACGCAGCAACTGTGTTGAATTGCAGGGCAGATGGCATAATGTATTGTGTGTTAACCCGTCAAACTTTAAGAACTCGCTAGTAGGTCCAGACTTGCAATCCTTGCTTTGTTATAGTCGCCGCTCAGTGGGTGGATCCTTTGTATAATTGCTTTCACATTTTATTTAACAATAATGAAGCTCTACCTCACATGCTGTGTTCAGATCAGCATCCACCTTAAAGTTGGACAAGTCTATGCATGTTACTGAAGAAAGTGTATCTACTATTATAATTATTATCATCTCTGTGACATTATCTCCTGGTCCTTCCAGGAACCTCAATGATGTTTCCAGAAGATCTGATACACGTACCAACAGATAAACTGCTACCACAACTACTACTCCAACTACTCCTGCTAATAATAGCAAAATCTGAGTTTTAGATGGTCATTTTAGACAACCCCTAACCCCTAACAGCAGATGCAGTAGTTGAAGCTTACCCTTTGTCAAATAAAACACTCATGTATGCTTGATATCTGTCTACAGAACTGATGGCGTTCACAGGCTGGGTTTCTACAACTATTTCCTCAAGCTATGTACAACAAATCCAGTGTTAATGTAAGATATTGCATCATCCTATGTGGTTTGATGAGTCTTGTTCATATGTGGGAACTGTAGTGTCTATTTGAGTGTCTAATATTTTTTGTTCAACTTTATCCAACCCGTTACTATGGTAACTTAGGGAACAGTGAGGATAGTGATCCAAATATTACAAACTACGTTTGCAATATTCAGTGCAATGTACTAAAAACTAGGGCTGTTAAATAATTACAAAAAATCACTGTAGCTAATCACATTATGTGCATTTAAAAACTGCATGGAAAATTAAAAAATGCATGGAAGTGCATTTCATTAAAATGGATTGGATTAGAAAATGATTAGATTATTTTTATGTTTTTTTCTATATTGGATCAAATGTTTTGACTAAAATCAAATATTTGTTGTAGCCCAAGAAAATGTCATTTTAAAAATGTGTATTGTGAATGACTATTGCATTATTAACACATTTAGAGCCCGACTGAAAAAACACAATGCAATGATCCTTTGATGGGACGTAAGTACTTTAATTTTCCCAGAATTATTTATGTGATTTACAATACAATATTTAGTGACCGGTTACAGGCTCATTTGTTTATGACATCAGCTTCATGTATTATATCAGTTTGTGAATCACAATAACAAAAGGCAAGTTTAAGGAATTAATCATTATCACAATATTAGTCTCTGCTGGGATGTTGTAAAATGTTCACAAATATGACAGCATTAGGGAATCTGCATGTGTATATCTCAATCTCAACTGTTATAACTGCCTGTTTCGTGACTGTTCTTATGGTTTCGTTTTTGTACAGATCAGTGTTGTGTTGCATGGAAATACGAATACTGATGTCTTTTGCTTTACCGCAACCACCATACGAAGCAATAAAGTCTTAATATAAAATTGTGTGTTCAAACCTCAAGTTATGAAGTCAGGGAATTGGAGTTCTATCTTTGGGGGTCCGAACCAGTTTCATCAGCAGGAATGGGAGCTCATACATCACTTCAGATTTGAAACTCAGCAGGGAACATAATCGTTCAGAACCGGTGCTGAAAAACCTATAGCTGCCCATGAGGATGATTAAATCAAATCCAAGTCATCTACCAGTAACATGAATCCACGGTACTGTAAAGGAGCTTGTTTGTGTATTTTATACTGCAGCACACATGTGCAATGAATCAGAAATAACAAAATGCATCAGTCTTCTATAACTAAATAATGATAATGTATCATTCAGCAGATGGAGCCACTGCATATCTACAAGTCTAATAAGACTGTGATGTCACCACTATGTGATGAATGGGCCGAACGTACATATTCCCCAATATTACACACACTTACACCTCAACTCAAACAGCAACACATCAACACAGCCCAGCTCTATCAACGCCATTTCACATGCCATCTTGCCAATTACAGCTATTTCAGTCCTGGGCTGCCATGTCAGTGTTAGCGGTGTAAACAGTTTGATTGCTGTAAATAGAAGACAGCACAGTGCGATGTACAGCATGCAATTCCAAAGAGACGCTTCCTTTGTACGTTTTCTGAAGCTTCATGTTCTCCAATAAAGTGCAGGCAAATGTTTCAGCTTTCGCTGCAACTTTCAAGGCCACATTGATTGTTCGCCTCCGCCTGCAGTCGCTCATTTTACCCTGCAGAGATTTGAATACGGCATTCAGGTTTGCTAGACATATGGTGTGTCTGGGTTTTTTTCCCAATATACACATTTCCATGTATAAACAGAATGAGTCACTGATGAAAAGACTGGACGGAAAAGAGAAATTTGAAGCAATCTACAGAGATATAGTCAAGTTTCTCAAAGCAGCCAAGTTTTCTCACATTATTTGAACACAGTAAATTTCCTAGGCCAGTGTTTCCCAGCCCCCCTACTCTGCATAGTTTTCTCCCTGCACTCAAACAACCACTTCAAACCAGGCAAGGCTGATTAATTAGTTGATTAGTTGGATCAGGTGTGTTGGGTGAATGAAAAACACACAGACGTGCCTCTAGGACCAGGGCTAGGAACCACATCTTTAGTGCTGTTTTGTAACAGCAATTTTAGCATACAGATGAGTTATTGATTTGATATCCTCTTGATATGAGCCACTTTAAACAGCAATATCACATCACAATTATCCTGTACTGGCAAAAGTGCTTTCTGCATACTAGCTGCTCAATTTCCCATTCAGCCTAATAACATTCAGCCCTGTAGAATACAAAGAATTAGGCGATTGTGGGATTCAAATCTGTGCAGCGTGGAGATAAGCACCACAAGCTAATAACTGATACTGTATTTTTGAGCTCATTGGCAGCATGTTGGTGCAGGACTGAGGAAGAGCGTGGGTGAAAAAGCAGTGAGTAGGAGTGGCAGTGGTGTTTGGTGGGTGAGTGCGCAGTGCTGACTCAAAGTGTGCTCTGAGCCTCCGGACAACAGGGATGTGTTAAAAATATTCATATTTTTACAAGGACAATAATCACAGATAAAACTTGTTATTCACAATACACCTATAACCAGAGTAGGTGCTGACAATGTGGTTTACAGTCGAGTACAGAGATGTTGCATTACTCTTATTTGCATTACTTGTGCATAAAGATTTAGCATTTACTACTCTCCTATTATTCTCACATTGTCCTGAAACTTTAATGTGTCTTTATATTGTTTGTCGCTTTGGATTAAAGCGTCTGCCAAATTATTGTAATAATGTATGTTCGACCATATGCTGCAGGGATTCGTTTGGAAAAAAGTTGTTGGATGATTACCTTAATGAACTATGAGACAGTACAATGACCCGAGTGAGTGAGAAGTTTCACATCAGTTTACAGGAGCTTCGGTGCTGAGCCTCTCTCCCCTGTCAGTAGTCATGCTCTACTGTTCATTTTAACCAGTCCAACACTTCAGCTGGTCTTAGACTGTGTTTAACTGGAGTATTAGGAGAGATACTCGGGCATGCACGACTAGACAGAAACAGTGAGACTCTGAGACCTACAGCAGGCTGTGCAGGAGACCGCTGCTCTCAGTGCGTTTCTGATCCAGCTGGTGAGCGGAAGGTCGGGTTATGAGCGAAGAACTCACGGCTCCGTCTCTCCTCAACTTTTATCGTTAAACCTCACTGACAGCGAGACCCCAAACAGCCCGAAAAGTCGCTTTAAGAGGCATTCCACATCTCCTACACATGCTAAAACGGCTTTCGCGTGTTTTACGCATAAACGTCGTGCAAAGCCACATCACCTGCCTAACAAACTCTATCTTTTGTGAGATAAAAACAAGTGAAAGTGAGAATTCCTGTAAGAAAATCCGTTGCCCGACCGGTACGAACCAGCCCCGTCCATCCCGGTCGCCTCCTCACACCTGTGCGAGGTGTGTGTTAGGCTCGGCTCTTTCCACACAAACACACACACAGCTCACCTCTTTCTCCTTGTGCCTTTCCCGTCTTTGGTCAAGTATTTTCCTGTTGAGGAGGATGAAGTACAGCAGAGCCGCCAGCCAGAAGAGCGCGGCCAGAGCTAGAGTCAGCTTTCGGGAGAGCCTCTTCATGCTTTTTGCTGTTGTTGTTGTTCTGGTTGGTTGTTTGTTTGTTTACGGGTGGCTGTTTAAGCTATGCTACATCTTTTCCCCCGAGCAGAGCGAGAGAGTCTGTCTCCCAGGCTGTAGCCCCCTCGCCCCTCCAGAAGCCCCCTGAGCTGTGAGGAGACTCGCTGCGGGCGACACTGAGCCGTCGTCCGGCTTGATTAAAATCATCCCGCCGCCCCCTGCCGAGGTAACGGCCGACTGTGAATGAGTTTAGCACCACCTACCGCGGAGTGATCCAGAAGAGTCCGCCTTCTCCCTTCGCTCCTCTCTCCTCTCCTCCTGATCAGACTCTCCAAAACCAGCTACTGTCACTCGGTCGTGATTAAGTGCTGTAATTATAATATTTAACACTCGAATATGTTCGATAGGACTTTGTTTTACAATTAGTCTTTATGTGTTTCTTTAATATGACACGTTGCTCCTCCTTTACCGTCTTTATCACTGTATTATAGACCAGAAGGAGCACACAATTCACTTCTGCTTCTGTAGAGATGATATGATGATGTCTTCAGTAAAGGAAAACTTTAGTCATTTAATCCTAAAAATGTAAATTATGTCACTCAGAGTGATTTGATGGGAAATCAGTTACTCTGACATGGCTGCTGCTGTTAGAGAAACCTTCACAAAAATCAGATTTATTAATTACAGTAGTGATAGGAACCAGACCTCTGAGGGGTGTAATGCCTCTAAAAGCAACCTCACGGGACTATGTAGCAGGTAGATTTAACTTAGTAAATACATTGTACAATTCCTGAGATGTTGTTTTGCAAGAGGTTTTACGATGAAGGTTTTGCCCTAATATGTACAAATTACTTTAAAATTCATTCTGGGTGGAGGGATACATAGGATGTTGAAAGGAAAAGTAGAACCTGAATTTTTTTTTGTTTGGCATAATGAGCATTGCACATTAAAATGAGAAGTGTCTTTACTGGTTCTTTCAGATAGTTGATAAAATTGCTCTATTATAATTTCAAATCAGCCCATATATCCACCTACGCAAAAGTCCTCAAGAGAAAACAGTTTCCCAGAAGTGGAGCTTCATCTGTTTAGAGTGTTGAGACATGCAGTAAAAAACAACTGCATGGCGTGTACAAAACTGACGTGAACTGCCTGGTTGTGTGACGATTATTTTATCTCTTGAATGATTTCATGAGCATGGCAACATGTGTATTCTCAGATGGCACTATTTTTAGGAAAATTAGGAAAAAAATGTCTCCAATATATATTGCATTAGCATGCAGGGCCTGCAGTTCCCCTGAGGTATCCTTCTTTAACGTTTGTCGAATCACAGGAGATATAAAACTACATTGTTGCTTTATTCTTCGGTTGCCGGGCCTGCGGGAACGCATTAGCATAGTTCTAATTAGCTCTCGTGCTGCGTGCCAGAGGTTGAACATGCTGCTCAGGGAGTCTTCTTACAGGAGGAGGTTAACCTGAGGACGTTCCCGTGCTGGAGAGCGAAAATGCACTTCCTCGCCACTATTCACAGAGACCCTTGAGAAGGAAAGAAAGGGCTTTATTTAGTGCTCACAGTGACAACTCACACAGACTCACTGTTGGCACTTTTGGTGACATTCAGGGGCCTGGATGCAATTTAAGACGGAAAAAAGGCTGATCTTGTTGACAAATGATGGCCCAGTTTAAGAGATGGTGCTTAGGAGGTGTCTTACAATACTTATCAACCCAATCTCTGAGGCATCCTAGTGGGAGTTCTAACTGCATCCATGTGAAATTGGATTTATGAAGTGTCAGATTCGTTTTTTGCTTTCTGTGTTGTTGCACACCACTGTGACAGCAGGGAGAAGGTTTCCATGCTCTGATGAGGAACGAGCTTTTGCTTGCATCTTATGGCTGATGCAGAGCACAGGCACGATTTAAGAAACATTTACTTACATTTTCAGGACAAAAATGTCCTGAGGTTTTAGACAAACCGAAGGAAGGCAGGATTGATTGACTGTATCGGGACTAACAACCCAACACAATGGTCCTGAGTGTGCTGTGGTACATTTTTTAAGGGTCCACATGATGCAGAACTGACTTTCCTCATGTTTTAAATCAAAGGGACTTTAAGAGATGAAATATTCACGTGCTGTGTACTCTTAGGTACAGACAGCCAGTATGTACTGTATAATTCAGCTGCACATATCCACCAATCCAGCATAGGAGTTTAGCTCCACCCATTCATGTTAAAGTTATAACAAAATCTTACCAACTGAAATTCACACTCGGACAATAAATCTTATATTTTTGCTATTTAAAATAAGCATTTACATGTCATTTTAAATGAATTTTCTCTACAATTTTTGTGTTTTTCTTTGTAGTGTAAAGAGTGTTTTGGTCCAGGACTCTTTAAATGGAATATGCAGTACCTGACCGCCAGTCACAACAAACACATGTACATATATCACAAGGGCACAGTCAAAAGACAGACTGCTCTAGGGGATTTAAAGGGTAAAAGAGCAGGGTAAATTAACTACGGTTACATCATGAATAAAAACAACACAAAACAAAATATGAGAAAATAGTATAAAAAGATAAAAGAAAACAATTGGGTTCATGCTGACAAAAATTTCAGTTATAATAGTTTAACCATGCCTATTTTGGTTCTTTGGTGTGAAAGGCACTGCTCTGTAGTTGTGGTCAAATGAATGCTTACTATAAAGCCTTACAGGTAAAATTAATAAGATTAGACAGAGAAATGTGCCCTCTGCCTTGCACTGAAGAATAAAGATATGAGGAGAAGTAACTGTATAGTGCAGGAAGTGCATGCCTCCTGCTGACAAACATGAGACAGATGAGTCAGATATAAGAAAAGAAGATTAAGAATAATGTTACCAGAATGGGCCTGTTCCATCTGGCAGCAGGCCAGGAGAGGGAAAAGGTCCTTAGAAATGACTTCCCTCTGATACAAGAACCCTGGTACAGGAATGTGAACCCCAAAAAGAAAGAACATCAGTTAGGTAAGCAGATCAGCTGGGTGTTTCTAATGAGCACGTTAGTGTATACGCAAATGAAAAACAACAGTTCATCATGATGCCAGGAGAGCAAATAGCAGTAGCTCTGACTTGGTTCGAGGAAAAAAATGAAAACCAGAAAAGTAATCATGCAAAACTGTTTCTGAACAGAAGTGTATTAATTATTTATTAACTCCATTATGTATAAACTTTTGACCTGTGGCATTTGTTGGGTGCTTGCAGATCTTGAGATGTGTATGTCACTAAAACAGCTATAGCTGTGTAATAATATCTCCATCCATTGTTATTTTATTGCTATGCAGTTGGAGTCTATAATCTAGGTTGTATATGTATTGTATATTATTTCTCATTTGGAGGTTATTATAATATTCAGCTTATTTCTGTACAATAATGACATTGTGTAATGTCACATAATATTATTTTACTATATAAGTGGATATTTTTTTATTTTTCATTTACAATTTAAAATGTATTTATTTGTTACACACTACCTTGTTTTGCCTTTGGACCACCTTTGTTTTCCTCTGTGCCATGTGGTCATGTGTTATAATTTTTGGCAGACCAACCTGAAGATCACCATCCATTCACCATCATACCAACCGCCTGCTCTCTGTTGTGTTTACAGCACTGATCCTGACACTCACCTGTGTTCCTGGCATGCTGCCCTGCTTGCAGCCAAACTTATCACCTCATAGTCTCGCTGAATTTGGGACTTCCATCTCGATGAGAGTGGTGCCCTATTTCACCTTATGTGTTATAGCAGACTGAAGCTGTATATGCCTTTCACACATTTCACTGGACGACCAGTGTCTGTATTGTTTGTGTTTTTTGTTTGGCGGTGCACACCTGTTATGGATAAACGTGTGTTAAATAGAATCTTCTGATGTGCATCCTTTTGGGAAAGCCCAACACATTGCAGTATTAAAGTCCATATCCTGCATTTTTCCCCTTGCAGTCCACTTACAAGGTTTATGTTGTTTTATGTACCAAAACAGTAATTCATTTTTAACTGCACACTCTTTTAATCCCCTAGAATTAAACAGGTTGTTTTTGATACTTTGTCTTTAAGACTGAAGATCTCGGAAATGAATTCTGCTCTGAATGGCTGCCCTGCACTGAGCTGTATCTGCTTCAAACAGCAGTCCTGACGGAAACACTACTTGTAATTCCATCAGGTATGGTCAGATAGGCTGGGAACCTCAGGGTACCTCACTATACGATATGCGATACATGCCTCACAATACCAATAATATCACGATATGGCAATAATCAATATGTTGCACAAGATAGCCTACAATATATATCTAATTTTTTAATAAAAACACATATATTTTTTACATTTTAACTGAAATTACTGAAATTACAGTCAGTTAAGAATCAAATGCTTTAAAGGCCCCATGACATGCTGATTTTTTATGCTTTTATATAGGTCTTAGTGGTCCCCTAATACTGTATCTGAAGTCTCTTTCCGA
>JBBPCY010000156.1:14192948-14208669 GCA_037974405.1 Brachyalestes nurse | reverse complement strand
TTCAGCAGTTTTATCAAGCATGCATACCTATATATTTCTGTCACATTTTTGGGTCCTTTGAATTATTTTTTAGAGTGCATTTTAATCTAGATTAATTTAGATTAACTCCAAGATTGCAGTGAGATGAATCTAGATTAAAAAAATGAATCTATGCCCACTACTAATTTAAAGACAAAATGAATTCTGAAGATAGACCAAACCATGTCAGAGGAACAGAGGAGCCTAAATAAAAGACAACAGACTAAGTCTTACTAATGGACAAAGCCTAACTAAAATACAAAGAACGAACAGCAGGGAGCTAAACATTAATGTGAGTGATATCTGTCACAGCAGTTGTTTATTTGTAGTCAATGGTCTCCTGCAAGCTCTAAACTGTTCAGCTGACTGAGAGCTTTTTCATTTCACATTTAACAGCTAAAGAAATAGCATGCTGTATAGTTTACTGTTTACATTAATTTCACATACAGCAGGTTAGTGCCTCTGGGGACAGAAACAGGGATAGAAGGACAATAACAATACATTGATAGTGGCCTTGAAAATTTAGGCTGCTTAGCTGTATTCCAAGAATTCTTCTGACTGGAAAAATGTAGGAGCCTAGAAATCCAGCCAGTAGACCTCAGCCTACCTTTCCTAGTGCAGCTACACAGTCTGCCTCATAGCGTCCTTATTCTCGACTTTCTATTGTTTTCTAGCATTGCCTGCTGCTTGACTCTGGCCCGTGTTTGGGATTATTCAAGCAAGAATTCTCCAACCTCACTCTGATCCAGTGTGATTTCATTCCATTAATATTATTTAGGGCAATGGTTCTCAGCCTTTTCAACATTAAGGTCCACCTATTTATCACGGCATGTTGCCAAGGCCCACTTGGCCACATTAGATGACATTAACATTAACCAAATTTACCTAACCAGCCCAAATTTACCAGTCCAGCACTGATTATTAGAAGCAATGACATTGGTAGAGGCGTAAGTCAGTATATCTACTATTCTTTTACAAAATGGCACAACCCAGACATTGAGACAAACCATTGTGAGAGTACTTTTACTTAAAAAAATCCTTTAAAGTAAATTTAAAAGTAAGTACTCAATAAGATTGTTGATGTTGCACTTCTACTTTTGCTTGAGTATATATTTTGCAGGATATTTGTACTTTTACTTAAGTACTTAAGTACTAAGGATCACATGATCTCTCTCGCCCTCACAGAGAGGGTAGTTCACTTCAGTCTCATTCCCAGAATCCGATCTCTATAGGCGGGTCGAGAAATTATGGCAGATAGACGTACTGCCCTGGCGTAAGGAGAACACGTGCATCAGATCCAGACAGGACCAAGAAGCAGTGGAACTGCTGGAAAGGAAGACAATAAGGGTTGAGGTGGATGGTGTCAGACGATGCACAACCCCCCTCTTGCGTGTCCAGAACATGCCCCAACTAAAAGCACCGAAAGAGGTGTTATCACAGCTGAGGGTCACAGAAAGGAGACTGACCAAAAATCCACAGCAAGCAGCCACTTATACTACAGAGATTGCAAAACTGGAACAAGCAGGATATGTTAACAAGTTGTCACAAGACACTGTGACGGACGGGGATGTTCCACCAAGTTAGACCGCTCCCAGAGGACACACCCCTCTTGCACTTCCTCTGGAGAGATCTAAACGAACAGGAACTACCCAGAGTGTACGAATGGCGTGTCCTCCCGTTCGGCACTACCTGCAGTCCCTGCTGAGCTGTCTTTGCACTTCAGAAACATGCCTGTGATCATAGCCAGCCTGAAGATGATGTCTGTGATTCTGTTCTGAAATCCTTCTATGTAGACAACTGTCTACAAGGTTTCAGTTCAGTAGAAGAAGCAAAATGTTTCGTTGACAGAATCAGAAACCTGCTTGCAGATGAAGGCTTTGAGTTAAGGCAGTGGTCCAGCAATGTCCCTGCAACAATAAGTCATCTGTCTCGTGAGTCCATATCCGACAGTGCAGAACTCTGGATTTCGCAAGGCAGAACAGACATCCAGGAGTCAACATTGGGGCTCCTGTGGAACCATCAGTCTGACACAATCTCCTACAAATACCATGCTAAAGATAGTGGCGAGACTACCATGCGCAACATATATAGAATACTGGCCAGCCAGTTTGACCCATTGGGATACCTCATCCCCTTTACCACTCGCACCAAGATTATTGTACAATGCTTGCGGGAGAAAAAACGAGATTGGGATGATCCACACCTGCCTTCAGATCTTCTACAAACCTGGACTGAGTGGGAGGAGGAGCTACCAGCTCTTCAAAATATCGTTCTTCTTCTGTGTTACTGTAACCTACCCCAGATGATTTTGTGGACTGACTCCACCACTGTCCTCACATAGTTACGACTCGAGTCGCAGAGATCCAGGATCTCACAGAGAAATATAGCTGGCGATATGTACCCTCAGTATGCAATCCAGCCGATGATATCACATGGGGAAGGAGTCTCTGTGAGCTTGGATTGGAAAGCCGCTGGTGCCAAGGACCACACTTCCTGAAAGATCCACCCAATCTGTGGCCTGTATGCCCCATTCCAGAGGAACCAGACAATAATGACCTTTGTAAGGTTAGTACCTGTACCCTTGTCTGTTTCACCTCCTCTGCTTTCAGTCAGTTTAAGACCCTTGAGGAGCTAAGCGAGTACATGGCTCTCCAAGGGGCGGCTGATGGTAAGCCCACAGCCAGTGACTACAGAAGGGCCTAGATTAGGCTTTGCAGGAATCACAGCAGGAATGCTTCCCGTCAGACCAACTAAGGACTGGCAAACCACTTGCGTGCAACAGCCGACTAAGAGCACTAGCCCCAGAACTTGATGGAGAAACCAAATTAATCAGAGTTAGCAGACGTTTACCACGTAATCCCTACCTGGAGCCTGACAACATGCACCCTATCATACTGGATCCAAGACATCCCGTCACAAAACTAATCATCCAAAGTTATGATTCTAAACTTTGTCATCCAGGTCCTGAGAGGGTGTTTGCTGAACTCTGGGTTCTGTGTGGTAGAGAGGCCATCAAACGTTTGCAGCGAGAGTGTGTGCAGTGTCGGAAATGGAAGAAACCAGAGGTACCTAAAATGGCGGACCTCCCCCCAATAAGACTGCGTCTTTTCAAACCTGCCTTTTATTCTACTGGCGTAGACTACTTTGGTCCCTATGCTGTCAGAACAGGTAGGCGCAATGAGAAGAAATGGGGGATAATCCTCAAATGCCTCACCACCAGAGCAGTATACATTGAAATTCTCCATAGTCTGGAAACTGACTCATTCATCATGGCCTGAGCAGGGCCAAGTGAGGACTGAGCAGAGAGAGACGGACTGGAAAAAGATGGATTGGAGAGAGACGGAGCTGAGAGAGACAGAGCTGAGAGATCCGGGGCTGAAAGAGGCGGAGCTTAAAGAGCAGGAGTAGAGAGAAATGGAGCTGGACTGAGAGAGGACAGAGCTGGACTGAGAGAGGGTGGAGCCGGACTGAGAGAGGGCGGGGTCAGACTGAGAGAGGGCGGAGCCAGACTGAGAAAAGGCGGAGCCGGACTGATAGAAGTCGGAGCTGGACTGAGAGAAGGCGGAGCTGGACTAGAAAGACCCTGGACGGACGTGAGAGGAGGCTGAACTAGGCGGAGAAGGAGCTGGGCTGGTCTAAAACATAGCAGAGTAGAGCTAGGAGAGAGCTGAGTGGGTTTAAGAAGGAGTGGGGCAATGAGAGGTGGAATGGAGGAAGGCGGAGCTGAAAGAGGCTGCGTGAAGAAGGGCGGAGTCGAAAGAAACTAAGTGGAGAGAGGCAGAGAAGAGAGAGACGGAGTGGAGAGGGACAAAATAGGGAGAGACAGAGAGACAGAACTGATCTGGACTAAGCTAGACTCCTCGTTCGTGTCCGTGTTCATTATTCCATTTAATTTAACACAAATAAAACGAAACAGTTTCTTTTTTATACATACTCAAAAGGGAAGCGAGTGAAACAAATAACAGAGTAGCGGGAAGAAGCAGTAAAAATAAAACTACTTATATGTTTACCTGTGGGATTTTGCGGGCGGGAGCAGGACAAAACTTGAATCCTGCAGGCGGGAGAAAATAATATATTTTTGTGGGAGCGGGACAGAATCTTGCGGGAGTGGGCAGGAGCGGGACTGAAAAATCAGTTCCGCGCAGGGGCACTTCTTCTCCGCCTCAAAATCATGGTGTTATTTGGTAAACTTTTAACGGAAGCAAAAACAGACCCCAAAATTCACTACTATTCACCACTAAAATCTCCATCAATCCCCCCTCTCTCTGACAACAAAGTCAGAGAACTACTCTATTAATAAATGAACTTGAAGATCCAACTCAATTACATACAGGCCAAACAGAAAAACACCTGTTGAACTGAACTCCCTAACATCCAAAGATGAGCAAAAAACCTTAGAAACTTGTCAGTTAGAGGAAAATTCTCATCTTGCCCTATCATAATTGCGACAGTGCTTTCAGCACTTGAATGTAGCAGTGTTCAGTCCAAACAATACACACATTATATCCGCAAAAACCCCACAATGCTGAATAGAAATGAACAGTACAAAAGGCACAAAAGAATAAAACAAAAATCACAAAACATATTAAAGAAAAATACTAAACACACACATGACAAACTAACATCACATAGAAATAAAAACAAAAGAATGTGGGATAAACCTCTCAATGATTTTCCCCTAACCAGGTGAAACATCACAACATGCCAACATACCAACTACCAGGAAACATTCAAATTTTTATAATGCCTACTTTAATGAACATCACATTCCATGATCCTATGACTAATTATATGACCACTTCGAACCCATGTGCATGCTAATAAGACCTGAAAGCTCTGGAGGTCTCTATTGGTCCACACTTGAATCAGCTGAGAGAAACAATCAAAATCCTCAAAATCAATAAAATCATTATTATCAGATACCCAAAAGTCAAAACTACTTGAAACAGTTCCTTCTCCTTAAGAATGCTCATCTGTACTAACTGCTTATCCGGTGCTGTTAATTGGCCACACGTTGTTACCTGGGAATCCAGCTGATTTTGAGATGGGGAGGAATCATACTGCCTGTGACCATGTCCAGGGCCCTGCTTTCTTCTCCAAACTCCCAATGACATTCTCCACATAATATTATTCGCTTTTATATCTTTCTAAGTCATTCAAACTACTTCCCAAAATCTTCTGTTACCAGTAGGGCCTTTTTTTAGATACTTCACACTTTTGAGGCTTAGCCAGTCACCTCATCAACCTATTGATCCCCTTTAATTCCTTACTTATGATCTTGATAGTACCACAGAACTCACCAGGTCTAACATTCATAGGTCTCTTAAGAGTTTGATCAAAATACATATTACTATATTTTTTATTTGAGTTAAGCTTTATGTCAAAGTTGTTTTCAGTGTTAAATTAATTTCTCAATTTTATAAGTCTGCATAAGTAAATATCAATATGTTTTAATTGCTATATTATTATTATTTTTTTAAATAACCTTCACAACTTAATTTTGTTCCTTTACTTTGAGTTTATATAGCACTTCAGAGCTTTGTTTTTGAAATGGGCTATATAAATAAAGATTATTATTATTATAACCTTCTCAGTGAGGGCAATACAAATCGACTCTTTTCTACTGTACAACCTCATCACTAGTCATCCCATAGTTACAAACTGCACAATTATATTTATTACTTTTCTAAAATTGCACATATTTATTCATGTCCTGCATTTTTTGCACATGTGAACTCTGTTCTGCATCCTTGCACACCTCTTGCTTGAATACAGTACAGGTCAAAGTACTATATTTATCCTAAATGTAGCCGTTTTCATTTGCACTGAACGTTATCATGTCTCGTCTAGTTGTACTGTTGCTCTTATGTTCTGTCCTGTCTGCACTTGTGTTCTGTTCTGTCTGCACTTCTGTTCTGTTCTGCTCTTGTAATGCACCATTGTCCTGGAGGAACGTTGTTTCGTTTTTATTATGTACTGTGTATGTAAAAATGACAATAACCTACTTGACTTGACATGAACAGAACCAAAAACAGGCACGGGGGCCAGAAAGGAAAACCAAGGAAGAACAGAGATGAGGACTACAAGGGGAGAAGGAAACATCAATGCTCCACAAACCAGAGCTGAGGCAAAATCAAACTAAATACCACAGCAGGGAAACAAAGGACCAATGGGAAGGCAAGTGGCTGATGAGGGGAAACAACAGACAGGTGAGTACAATTAAGTGACAAGTCCACAGTCCTAAAGTGACCTCTGGTGGCCGCAGACTGGAATCATGACAGTTATTCCCGTGAACCATCTTTGTTCAGTCTCTAATCGGACAATTTTTGGTGGGCCAGCACCCTGAGCCGGCAAATTATTATATGGTGAAAAGCTTCCAAAAGCCCAACCATTTTTTCAGGGCTCATTCGAAAGCTTACAACCTCCACTAATTGGTTAAACAAATAAATATTTGGTTAAACAAATAAAATACACCAATCACTGCATAAAAACGATTTTATGGGGGTGTCCCACATGCGGAACGGACCAATTGCGGAACAGTGGCGACTCTAAATGTGGGATTTTTAAGCTGTAAATGTTGAGCTGTAAATGTTTAGAAGGTATGCTAATTGGCCATGCCCGCGATTACAATTGGCTGTTACTTAGCAGGGGGCTGGACTGTGATATGCCCTCACCAACATGGAGGATTTGCCTTAAATGATCTTAAATCTAATTGTTAAATATGAAAAATATATATCACACTCTTAATGTGAAACTTCACAGGTTTTTTTGGGGAATATTATGGCAAACAAGGGGTCGTTGGAAAGAGTGTGAGGTATAAATAAACAGTGCTGGGCAAGTTACTTTAAAAAAGTAATTAAACAACTAATTACTGATTACTCCCTATAAAAGTAATCAAATTACTAATGTGATTACTTTATTTCAAAAGTAATTAACTTAGTTACATTACTAGTTAGATTACTAGTTACTTCCCGACCCTCTAAAGAAACTCTTAAGTCAGCTCACTTTATTTTTTTTTTTAGTTTTACAAACCTATGACGACTCACATAATGCTGTATTTCCAGCTACTGAGCGCGAACTTATGACTTATGACATGCGCTGTTTGTTTTCATTTGAGCTGGTGTCGCACGCAGGTCTCCCGTAGATGACGTCACGCGTGCGCCTGTCAGTCGGACATCTGCCTGCCGCTGACAGTTTACTGTGAACTTGATTTTATTAGTAACGCAACGTTACTTGATTGTAACGGTAATCTAATTACCAATTTTAAAATTATAACGCGTTAGATTACTACGTAACTAAAAAAATAATCAAATTACAGTAACGCGTTATTTAGTAACGTTACTGCCCAACACTGTTCATGTCATACGCTGTAAGATAAATTCTACCAGAACTGAACACGGATAATTGTGAAGATATTGAATCGTACCATGAATCAAATCCAGTCATGGACTGAGCATATCATATCACTAGTGTATGCAGAACACTTAAAAGACCGAAATGCACATGTTCAAGAAGGAATTACTAAGAGATGTTAGTCTGTTTTCAGTCTTACTTTGTTGAAAATATCATGAATGAATCAATTTGTGAGCCCTGAATCGTCAAACTGTGAGTTGACTATAATGCTCCAAAATGACTTGGAATAAAATCCATAATTACATTAAAAAAATCTTCTACTGTTTAAAGATGAAACCATCAAAACAATTATTTGGTATTACCCCAGTTTTGGGATAATTATAATAAAGGTCTGATCTGAAAACAGTAGCTGTTTTCTGTCCTGTGTGTGAGGAAGAAACCTGCTGACTGCTTCTGTGCTCTGTTTTTGAATGGGAACGCACTCATTTCACGGTAGGAGTAGATTAACAACAGTGGGGAAAATCAGGCCAACGTTACTTAAAGCATGTGGTTAATTGGAGCTTGCTGGTGTCCGACACGCTTGGCCCAGAGTCAGTGGTGTCAGACTGCAGGCCTGGAAGGCCGCAGCGCCGCTCTCACACTTCCGATCTACTCATCAGCTCATTATCTGGCTTTTCAGGCAAAGCGGCTGGAAAAGCGGGAAATGTCTAGCAGTGCAAAGAAATTAGCAGTGAGGAATGAGGGACTGGCCTGAAGCACCTTTAAAAAAACCCACACTTTTACTTCCAGCCACAGATGTAGACGATAAACCAAGTCATGTCTGGTTTCTGAAGTTGACTTCTTCAGTTCTGCACTGGAGCTACCCAAACTGTCCATAACCTCACCACCTCCATAACCCCACTCCATCCAGAACCCCCATCTATAACCCACCCCATCCATAACCCACCCCATCCATAACCACACCCCTCCATAACCTCACCGCCTCCATAACCCCACCCCATCCACACCAGCCCCATCCATAACTACACCCCCATCCATAACTCCCATCCCCATTCACCCCACCCATGCATAACCCCACACTCAGCAGCACAAAACAATAGGATGGAGACTAAAAAAACAAGCGAATAAATAAATAGAAATTGAAAAAAAAAGCATATGTGAAGAAGAACAAGCCAGAAAAAACCCACACTGAACTACAAAACCCAGACTGAACTACATCCTGCCGGACACACACACACACAAACGCATAAACACATGCACCTGCACGCATAGGCACACACATACAGACGTGCACACAAACGCAAAGGCAGGCTGATTACCCTGGTAGACAGACAGAGATTACTGCACGCACACTCACACACACACACACACACACACACACACACACACACACACACACACACACACACTGGTCAGACGGAGGGAGCTCGGGTCCTGCGGTGTTCGTTACACCTGCCACTTTTTCTGACCACTGCGATACGGTCACTCTAGAAGGAGCTGCAGTCTCAACTTCAACTGCCTTTCGCCACAACACGAACATTATGCAATATTCAGCACCGCAGCAAGACAATGAGGCTACACACACACACACACACACAGATACACACACACTTTCTCAAACACAAATCATCTGACAGACGCACATTTATATTTAATATGCTGCGTCTATTTGGGAAGGTGACGCCCGAAAAACTCTGTAAATGACAAAACTGGACGGGTAAACAGGTAAACAGGCCAGCTGGCCGCCTGTAACTCTCCACGCACAAACAGCTACTCTTTCACAAAGAGTACAAATGTTTACGGTTACATTTCATAGCGCTGCCATCGAAAGTAATGGAATACATGTAATGGGGTTAAGTATTTAACATAGAAAACCTTTGGAGCTTTATTCAGTAACTATTCTCCAGTCTAGAGGAGAACACAGGACCTGCAAGCATTTCTTGTTGTTCGTTTACAAACAAATAGGCAAGTCAAAGCCTAAAATGTTAACTGTAATTTTAGCTCATGCTCTTTACAGTTTTTTTTTACAATTGCTAAATCACATTTCCTAAAACCGAAAATCCTTCTACCAAATTTTTCACACAGTGAGCACAACAGTGGGTTAAACTGTGGAATGTTCTTCATTGCTTTTACACAAAATGCACTCAGTGACTACATGCGCCACAACCCATGGATATTTTTCTCAAAACTTATTAACTTAAGTCTAATCTTGTTACATTATTTTCCTGATTTATGATGAAATCTAAACATTACACACTACTACTCAAACGTTTTTGCACACACTGAGATTTTCTACATTTGTATAATAATACCTTAATATTTACTACAAATACAGTCTTTGCTAACAAATATATGTGTAGCATGTTCACCATCTGAGTTCCTTTATTAGCCAGAATTTGGCATATTTCTTAATCATCACTAATCATCATCATTATAATGTGGATCATCGAATGAGTGTTAGATATTTAAAGAGCTAATAAGTGCTGAAACAGTAACGAGTGCATTTAAAGTTAAAAGACAGTCTAGAATTTGACTCTGCATCACCAACAACTAGTTAATAGGAGTCAGCTGCACTGTTAGAAAGGAAACTAGTTTTATTTGACATATTTTCATTTATAGTTGTTTACTCAACAACTGTCCAGTTTAACAATAATACAAAATTGCAGTTTAAGAAATAAACAGTTATGTGTTTAAAAAAAACGGGGATGTTTTTATATAATGGTGTTCTGGTATGTTATATATTTTTGATGAATGCTGCAAAAGTTGTATCGCTAGAGAGAACATTAGATGTGATGGGGATGAAAACTTCAACTGACAAAATTAAAGCAGTGTATATGTAGTGTTTTTTTTCCTTATTCCTTACTCCTAAGCACTGAAATTACTTTACTGCAACTTTGAAATCACTACACAATGTGAAATTGTTAGTGGATTTGTTTTTGTTTTGTCTTTAAACTCAGTCACAATCAGTATTATTTTATTCATAATGCCTTTAAGGGTCATTCGTTTGTGTTCAATAAATAACATGTTTTAATGTTTTGGTGCTTTAACCAAGTTTCAAATATAGAAGAAGACATTTCTTTTCAAGACTCTTTTCAGTCTTTCAGATCTGCAGAGTCCCTCACTGTCTTCAAGCGTCACTAGTTCTCATGCTTTTTGCTAACATATTTTTCCTATATACAGTGGGTACAGAAAGTATTGAGACCCCCTTAAATTTTTCACTCTTTGTTATATTGCAGCTATTTGCTAAAATCATTTAAGTTCATTTTTCCCTCATTTTTGTACACACAGCACCCCATATTGACAGAAAAACCCCATATTGACAGCATTGTTGACATTTTTGTAGATTTATTTAAATTTAGTAGAAGCACCCTTTTGATCTAATACAGCCATGAGTCTTTTTGGAAAAGATGCAACATGTTTTTCACACCTGGATTTGGGGATCCTCTGCCATTCCTCCTTGCAGATCCTCTCCAGTTCTGTCAGGTTGGCTGGTAGACGTTGGTGGACAACCATTTTTAGGTCTCTCCAGAAATGCTCAATTGGGTCATTCAAGAACAGTCATGAAGTTGTTGTAAAACAAACTTCGTTATTTTAGCTTTGTGCTTAGGGTCATTGTCTTGTTGGAAGGTAAACCTTCGGCCCAGTCTGAGGTCCTGAGCACTATGTAGAAGGTCCAGGATATCCCTGTACTTGGCCGCATTCATCTTTCCCTCGATTGCAATCAGTCATCCTGTCCCTGCAGCTGAAAAACACCCCCACAGCATGATGCTGCCACCACCATGCTTCACTGTTGGGACTGTATTGGACAAGTGATGAGCAGTGGCTGGTTTTCACACATACCGCTTAGAATTAAGGCCAAAAATTTCTCACCATCTTGGAGTCATTCAGGTGTTTTTTTAGCAAACTCCATGTGGGCTTTCATGTGTCTTGCACTGTTGGGCCACTCTGTCATAAAGTTCCGGTTGGTGGAGGGCCGCAGTGATGGTTGACTTTCTACAACTTTCTCCCGACTGCATCTCTGGAGCTCAGCCACAGTGATTTTTGGGTTCTTCTTTACCTCTCTCACCAAGGCTCTTCTCGCCCAAAAGCTCAGTTTGGTCGGACGGCCAGCTCTTGGAAGGGTTCTGGTTGTCTTCCATTTAAGGATTACAGAGGCCACTGTGCTCTTAGGAACCTTAAGTGCAGCAGAATTTTTTTTGTAACCTTGGCCAGATTTGTGCCTTGCCACAATTCTGTCTCTGAGCTCTTCAGGCAGTTCCTTTGACCTCATGATTCTCATTTGCTCTGATATGCACTGCGAGCTGTAAGGTCTTATATAGACAGGTGTGTGTCTTTCCTAATCAAGTCCAATCAGTATAATCAAACACAGTGGGACTCAAATGAAGGTGTAGAACCATCTCAAGTATGATCAGAAGAAATGGACAGCACATGAGTTAAATATATGAGAGTCACAGCAAAGGGTCTGAATACTTAGGACAATGTGATATTTAAGTTTTTCTTTTTTAATAAATTTGCAAAAATGTCAACAATTCTTTTCTTCATTTAGTTCTGTCAATACGGGGTGCTGTGTGTACATTAATGAGGAAAAAATTAACTTGATTTTAGCAAATGACTGCAATATAAGAGTGAAATATTTAAGGGGGTCTGAATACTTTCCGTACCCACTGTATGTCAAATGGTCATTTCACTTCTCTTCACTTCACATTTGTATGTTCGTGGCTATCAGAGCATATGGACTTTCTTTTCAAAATGATGGGCATCACACCTTTTTTTTATGATGAGACAAGCGATCAGTTTTTTTTTTTGCTGATAATCGCACTGTTTCTTCCTAACTTCATTTTGGAAGAGTTCAGAAATTTACACTAATTTTATCCCTTTAAAAACACAACAAATTATATCTCTCCTTTGCCACTTTCTATGACCTTTTGTGTATGATAATGTGATATATAAATAAACTTGACTTGACACGACACCACTGCCAAATAACACCAGGTCAACAACTGGGCAGCAACAGATGGGCTCCAGTCTGGACAAGTGAAAGTGGAGCTATAAAGTAGGTGGAGCTAATAAAGTGGCCATTTTTACCATATGTGAACACACCACAGCACACAATTTTTTCCTCTGTATTTAATTTTTACCAAGTCAAGCAGCAACCAGGCAGCAGTGTGTGGGGATGGTACCTTGCTCAAGAATACCTCTGTGGTGCCACTAGCAGTCTTGGTATTCGGAGAAAAACGACCTGGTTGCAGGGGCAACTCCCTAACCACCAGCAACCCCAGACAACAGATTTATAATTATTTTATTTGAGTTGTTAACTTTTTAGTGATGTCCTGGATCACCTTCACATTTCTCACAGCGTTAAAAGATTTCGTTGATGTCATAGAAAACCCAGTGGTGCCCCAGACAGTCCTGGGATTCAAACCCACAGCCTTATGAAGTCCATGGTAAGTTTAAAAGAAAAGGACAACCATCCCAAACATCTTAGAGGCGAGAAACATCTCGATCTGCTACTGGAATCGTCAGTTTCTCTGAAAACAGGTCACTGAATTTCCAGGGCGTTTGTGGCGAAACCCACACTGTGGCTCTCAATGGCTGGAGCGTGAGAGTGACTCATGCATTCATCTTCATCCTGGTACGAGTTATTTCAGGTTGCATTCAGGGGCAGTGTAACAGGCCTCAATAACAACTATTGCTGGAGGAAGAATGAGCTGAAGGTGACATTCCAGTGAGGGAGCAGCCAACTCCATAAATATCTGCAAGGTCTTGCTAAAGATGACAACAGCCCCCCAGAACCAAAGCACACAAGAAATCAGGTTAAACATTTTGTCCATTTAACAACAGACAGCACAGTGAGGATCAGGGCTTTTATGACCTGCCTGACCTGTTATGGGGAGGGAGCATGCTGTGCCCAACCCACAAAACTACACTACATGGACAAAAATATTGGGACACCTGACCATTACAACAGAGACTTTGACATTGCATTTAAATCCTTAATATTGAGTTGGTCCCACTTTTGTTTGCTTCCACTCTTCTTGGAATTCTTTCCTCCATTTAGGAGTTTCTGTGGGAATTTGTGTCCATTCATGCTGTAGAGCATTTATGAGATCAGACACTGATGTTGGACGAGAAGTTCTGGCTCACAATCTCCGTTCCAGTTCATCCCAAAGGTGCTGGATGGGATTGAGGTGAGGACTCTGTGTGGCCAGTCAAGTTCTTCCACACTTAACTCCTCCAGCCACGTCTTTATGGAGCTGCTTTGTGTTCTGGGACACAGCCATGCTGGAATAGAAAAGGTTCTTCACCAAACTGTGCCTACAAAGTTGGAAGTATGAAAATATCTTGATCTGCTGAAGCATTGACTGTCCTTCACTAAGTTGGGGCCTAGCCCAAACCCTGGAAAACTTTTGTCCATTTAGTATACACACATTAGCTCTATTTTAATTGGCTGCCCTTTATTGCATCTTTTTTTTTAATCTGAAAGAGTCTGGACTGAAACACAATTTATATCTTCAGTACAGATGGATAGCACTAAACAACTTTAATGCGATCAGCTCTTAATCTGCCTTCTTAGAGGCACCACCTTTCTCCACCGCCTGGAGAAAAGAAGTTTTCAGTTTGATGTTATCTGCTTTCTCTCAGTAGGTCTTTTGTAAATGCTAGATTAATAATACAACACTTAATCTCCTTTCCCCCCCTAAATGGAGCAAATTCCTGTCTCTGAAAATGGAATTAAGAGGGTCACACAAATTACCTAAGATCCAAATTAGCCTCACCAGGAAAACCATGGCTTGAAGCAATGAGGAATGATCAAACACATCCACAACTCTAATAACGCTGCATTTACAGAAGCCTTTTAAACCAGCTTTCACAAACATTGAAATGACATACTAGTTAGTGAGATGACAGAGTTTAGACCTTTCCAGGTTTGTTTACATTACATTCATCTGGCGGACACTTTTATTCAAGCCAACTTTTCAGGACAGTGTGAGACCCAGAGGAGAGTTCCAAGGGCTACTTTTATGTAGAGAAAAAGGCAAGACAGATAGTGCCTCAGGAGAGAACATGCTCTCTGAATAGGTGGTTTTGAAGATGGAGAGGGATTTTGCTGCTCTGGTCATCTCTGGCAGCTCTTTCCACAAGCGGGAAACCAGAAAGACACCAGTTTGGACTAGGTTTACCTTGTGTGTGGGGATGGCAGAGCCAGATGTTGTTCCTGGGAGGAGAAGCCGCAAAGATTGAGGAAGTTGGGTGTAGAGTTAGTGACTAACTTAATTCAAGCTTGAATTTAATTGACATGTGAACAGGTTGTCTAAACAGGACAACAGGCAAGTAACATCTCAGGAATTCCACCATTCTTTACCATTTCTGCAGAACTTAGTAATTGAGATGCAAACCGTTTTATTTTGAAATTGTTTGTTACAGAGAAACATGACCTCTTTACAGTGGTGGTGATTAGAACCAGGTGTCACGACAGCTGAGGTTTTATATGTTCAGTATTGATCATTAAATAGTGGTAAATAATTTAAAGTTTTCCTTTGGGCCTTTTCCACCTCAACCAATCTGCAAGAACGTCTACAGAAGAATCTCTGGATCCTGACTTGGTAAATTTCTCCAGAGCAAAGCTCTCCCACATCAAAACCATCAAAGGTTTACATCTTTAGTTACTTATGCAGAAAAATCCCACCACCATGCACCACGTTTCAAACACATCCAGCGTTGCAACTTGATAGTCTTTTATTTCTCAAATGTTCTTTTTCTCCAACGTTTCCAGTTTCTGATGTGAAAGAAGCATTTAATCTTTAAATAATAAAGAAAGCAAAAAAAATATTTACATTTTTTTTCCATAAAACTGTAATCAATGGATTATTAAGCACCTCTCACCATCTGGAAGAAAAATCTTAAATACAGGGAAAACTGCCATTTCTGTTGGGAAAAAAATACATGGCATTAAGGTCAGATATCTCTTTAGTTTCTGGAAAAAAAAAAACAAACAAAAAAAAACCAAAACTATAATATATGTACAGAACGCTCCTGAAATGTGTTTCCACTTTGAAAGTAGAAAAGGCTTTTAGGATCATTACTGTCAAGTTGATTTTTATTCTCTACTTTTCAAGTTTTAATTATGATTTCTCTCTTTAAAAAATCCACTGCAGGCTCGCTTGACGGAGGCCTTTTAGAGAGGAGGCCCCGACAGTTTGTAGACTGAGGAGGTAAAACGCAGAAGTTCGGGGAAGGCAGCGGGACAGGGATGCCTTTAAGGAAGCATGTTGACCCCCCCACCCCACCCCCAGCAGCAAAAAGGGTCAAAAGATCAAAGTCCATCCCCAACCATCCTGCTCACAGCTGT
>JBBPCY010000156.1:14169570-14192848 GCA_037974405.1 Brachyalestes nurse | reverse complement strand
GTGTGTGTGTGTGTGTGTGTGTGTGTGTGTGTGTGTGTGTGTGTGTGTGTGTGTGTGTGTGTGTGTGTGTGGGGTGTGACAGAGAGAGAGAGAGAGAGAGAGTGTTCAGCCTAGGGGTGGGCGATATGTCCAAGATATCATATCATGATTTTTTTAATAGTGAAATCACGATTTCGATTTTATCACAGTATTTCTATTGCTTTGTAACTACAGATTTTTGTTTTACTATTCTGCAAGTTACTGAACAGTACAACCAAACTATTGGCACCATCTCCTGGAAGCTTTGAGGAACAACACACAGCAGGAGCGACTTCAAAGATTGTTTTCCTCTTCTATTAGCCTTAAGCTCCGTTTTAGCCTCATTTAAGCCTATTTTTAGCCATTAATTCCGTTTTATCCTCATTTTAGTCTCATTTTAGCCTCTTTTGTAGCCTTTAGCTCCGTTTCAGCTTCATTTTAGCCTCATTTCTAGGCTTTAGTTCCAGTTTAGCCTCAGTTCACTTTGGTTGGTTGAACTCTGTTTCTAGAAGGCGGACGTTAAGGAAGATGAGGAAGAGCACAGAACTGCAATAGATACATAGAATGTAGTTTATATAGACGATACTACGATCTCTCTGCTTTGTCATTATATAGATCGTCTTCACAATCTCATTTCATCATATCGCCCACCCCTAATTCAGCCCTATTCTTTGAGTATAATTAGGTGTTTGTGTTATCCCACTAAGCTTTGGCCTTCCAGTACCTGCTGGATTTAACCACAGAACTGACTCATTAAGACATTATTTTCCTGTTTTGTGGTGTTACGGTGGAACAACTTAGTCTAACTTTGTCCTGTTGAGAGGAAGGATGTAGGAGCATAATACGTTTTGGTCAGCAGTCCTTATGCCCATCCTAGAATCACACAGGAACACTCCACCCATGTTGTGCTGCGAAGGTGTGCTGTAGAATGCTGAATCTTGAATAGTTTTTGTTGTTTTGATTTATCTAATCAGTTCTGAGAAAAAGGAAAGAGGGTATGTACTTATCTCTATCTTGCTGAGATGTTGGCTAGCCATGTTGGCTGTCCCTGTTTGTTTTATATAAAGTTCATAAAACATAACATAACATAAAAAGTTCAGTTATGTTATTACGTTGTAGTTAATATTTAGGCTGTATGTGTTGCTGAAAGAAGAGTTCAGTGTTATGGACAGCGTCTTTTCTCAAACATTTGGCAGTATCATGGGGAGAAAGAAAGAGAGAATGGCTGTGAAGACTATTGCAGTGACAGAGCCTGACAGTGAAAGTAATTGTGGTTGGGCTGCATTCCTATGACTGATGTTCCTCCAAGGACTCCTTACTACTATCACTGTGCCTAACAATCCGAGAAGTCCTGATATTGCGCAATGCCTCTATCCCCCATGCACTCACAGAGCCAGATTTAATTTAGTGAAGCACTATTTTTAGTTCTGGGTAAAGAGTAAAAAGAACGAAGATGAAAGAATAAAGAAAACAAGACTGAAAGTGAGAATGGATATGCACTGTTATTAATAATCCAAAGGTCAGCTGGTTTGCGGAACACTCTCAACATTTTCCCTTGTCCTTTTCATAGCTTGACATGCTACAGTATGTCAAACTTCCTTAGTAAAATGTGAGTGCCTTCATGTAGTGCCGAATGAACATCCAGACAGGAAGCTGTAAAACAGTGGGACTTGCTTTAACTGTACAGGCATGTCCCCAAAGACCACAGTTACATGACTGGAGTTATGAGTAGTAGAAATAGGAGTAGTTCACTGTTTGGCAAATTGGTACACTATTAATATTCTATCGCTATTTTCTGAGCAGGTATAAATGTTAGTGTAAAAATTTGAATTTTTTTTTTTTACTTTAGCAGAAACAGAAGAAAGAAGGAAGGGATTGTTGTTGGAACATTGTCACATCTCACTGTCATTGTCTATAATTTATGAAATAAGCATTTAATCCCCTTAAACTTCACAAACATCCAATTCCTGAGGCTGTTATTCAGGAACTACATTGAAAACAGTGTAAAATTATAGTATTATGTGAATTAATAAATGAGACGTTATTAAAGTATTAAAGTGAGAAATGGATGCACGGACCTGTGGGCATTAACATTAAGGGGTTAAATGAAATGTAGTTTTTGTTTGTTGTTGTTGTTGCTTTTTAGTGAGGAAACATGTTTGCCACCTCACCTGCTTACGGCTAAATTTTGCCTGTTTCAAAACAAAGTGTCTTCCAAAACCAAACTGATGTGTGTATTAGACTTGATGTGAAACCTAGTGAGGAATATTTTGTTTTGGCAAGGTATGTGTGTAGATTAAACATTTTCCAAAGTACAGCTAATCACCTTACATTTCTTAGAGCAGTCGTGCTCTTGCTTGAACACGTCTGATTCAACTCATTAACCAAGTACTAAACCTTCAGATGGATTAGTTATATTTGAAAATATTTCCTGGGCCAGGTCTGGGAAGTACTGTTCTTGGAAATGTCTACTGATTACTTGTAAAAGGGTCTATTAGCACAAGATTATGATGCCTTGCTTGTGTTTGCATGGTTTTTTTTGTTAGTGTTATATTATTCCAGCTAATCCAGCAGGTTTCTTTGATAGTGGTTGAAGGATGTGCAGAAAAGACAGACTGACCTTGAGGTAATATTATTATCAGGAAAAATAACTGATAATGTTGGCTGATATTAAATATGGTCAAGTATGGTGCAGACCCTGACAGACATATGTCGAAGGGCAGCAGCCAATTGGCAGTGAGGAGAAAGAAATAAATAAATAACTTTCTCGAATTGGCTACTTTCAAACCTCCCGATTCTGAGTACAGCAATATTTCACCATCCCAAGACGTGCTTTCTCTGTGTTCTCTGGACAGTACCAAAAAATGTATAGTTATATATTGTATGGAAATGTAGCTGAATTTACATTAATATTTGTTACAAAATTAGTAAATTCTATTTTTCTTTCTATTTTTCGTTTATGTTTGGGCAAGGCGCTTAGCAAGGCAATCCCAAACATAAACAACCCAGCACAAGGACGAGGGGTCGTGGTAGACAAGGCGTATACATTTCCAGCGAACAATTATTCATTCCGTTCTCAAAAAAAAATCTGTGAGAGACTGAAGGCACTGCGAGACTGCTGAACTGCGAATAAGCCAGGGTTTACTGTATATATATTACATGAAGACATCCTGCTCTGAAAACATTATTGTGCAGTTAAATCCAAAGAAAATGTATATATTTTTTTTCTTTGCTTATTTGTTGCCCTGAGCTGAGGCATTTGACAGCAGCCCGCTTAGCTGCTGTCCTTCCCCTAAAAATGATGATAATGTTGATTATAATTTCATTACCAGCGGATAGTCTTCACAGACTGCAGAATCATGCATTACTCAGAATCTGTGTCAGCAGGTTATAGATCTTTTTCCAGGTTTCACCCATGTACTGTTATTACTGCAGTAGCAACTTGATGACTCAGTGTCCAGTAATTAAGGTGAATGGGCTGTGTGTGTATGGGTGTGTTTAATTAAATTGACGGCCAATAGGTGGAGTAGGACAATAGCGTCTGGCTCCTCTGTCTGGTCACTATAATGATATGGGCTTATTGTGGTTTTGATTGTGACTCTCCCGTTATTTGCTGCGCATTACAAAAAAGTGAACATCAGTCCCTTCAGCCTCGCTCCCTCTCTCTCTAATTTCATTTTCTCCTTAATTTCATCTGTCTACATCCGTTTGTGTGTGGTTCTGTTCACAGGTTTTTCGCCACGCCTCTCTTCATTTTGCATTGTGTTGAATTTTTGTTTGTGTGTCTCTTTCTGCCCATCAACAGAGGCTACAGAAGATGTGTGTGGTTATAGCTGCCTACATAAATGCCCATATGGAGGTACTGTAAATGGTGAGGTCTTGTTATCTAGCGCAGTGTTAACATCCGCAGCTTGTCACCCCGCAGACATCGAAGCAACGGCCCACCCTTTCTGAAAGGCGAAATCCCTCAATAACTCTTAAAGGAATAGTTTGATCAGAATTTTCCACTTACCCCAGATGTAGTGATTAGTCAAGTCATGTTTGGTGTCCAGAATTTTGCTTCTTTAAAATTTAAGCTAGAGTTGATAAACATTACAGTTCAATAGTCTCCCAAGTCTGTCCTTAAATACTAGGTGTGGCACGATACCACTTTGTCATACTGATAATTATACCACAGCCTTGAGTAAGTGCCTCACTGCTCATCTGTGTTACCTGTGTCCTCTTTGTATCTGTCATTATGGCATGTTTTCAAAGTTGAGCATTTACATGATAGTTCCTTTTTCTTTTTCTCAAATCTAAATGAGAGAGAGACTGAGTATTGGATTGGCACACCCCTGATAAATACATCTCCAAAACGTCTCTCAACCCCGTTAAACCGCATTCAGCTTGTCAATAAGGTACAAGGTACATTTGCCAGTGTGGTTTAAGACAAAGGATGACTTACTGTGAGCTATAAAGATGAAGCGTATCTTAACAGCCATTTTAGACAGAGAACCATTTTAGACATCTTCCCATTTTAGCCAGCTTCCCTTTGTATGTACACCATAAATGCATGCAAAAATTACAATTTCAATTGATTCTATTTAGAAACATGCATTCTCGTTGAAAATGTAAGATTAACAGTTACTTTAAAAAGAAAACAATAGAACTGCAGTTAAATTTGTAGCATGCATGTGATATGCGTGGCATACAGTGGATGACCCATAAACGAGCCTGCTTGACTGATGCTTGACTAAATCTGGGGTTAGTGGAAAACTTGTACATTCGATTTTTCATCAAACTGTTCTTCTATACGTCTGTCCCCTTAAAGTATGTAATCGCTGTTAAAATGCCAAGCTCCTCCTCCGGTTTCACTGCTGTTATTGTCCTGCTGTGTCACATAATTGAAAGTTCAGTCACATGGAGATGGTTACATGTGTTGCAGAGGGAATACATGCTAGCCTTTCATATTTAAACTTTTAAACAGTAGTGTAGACCAAGAATATTAACTACAGCTAACATTTACTGAAAATGTAGTAAAATGTAATTAAATGACGGACAATTTAATTTTTATCCTACTTTTATAGGCTCATTGCTAAGAGGAGGAACACTGACCACAGTATTGCAGACAATAATGAAGCTTTCCCTTGTGAAACTCCCTAATCAAAGGGATGGCCCCCCATTCCTGCAGGCATGGGATCTTCCTATGGGGAAAATGGTTGTGTCTGCCATATTCCATGCCACTGTTTTATATTAACAAACTAATTCCCTTCAGCATGATGGCTTTCCCAATCTTATCTTGACTTTCTGTAATATGTGGAGAATAACAAAATTACGACATGTTACGATTTCACTTAAATAGTAGCTAATGGGCAGATGTTGAGGAACTTTTCAGTTAGCTTTAATTATATAATTATATTAGCAAATGTTAGCATGTTTTCTTTTCTAAATATAGGGAAATTACTGTCATATGCTATAGCTGTTACAGACAGATTAGATTAGAACATCATTTATACTGTTTTCCACTTACTCCAATGTGTAAATTAGTAATTCAGAAAACATGTTTGTTTTTTAATTGTTCCTCCTTTAGAATTGAAACTGCAAGGCTATAGTTGCTGATAAATACTAGAAATCAATAGTCACTCAAACCTCAACATGCTCAAAATGCACTATGCTCTTCATTAAGGGGGCACAGACTTGACAACTTAAGCTTAGGACAGTACTTTTCAACTCCTTTTGGCTTTATCCTAGATCCCAGCATTTTAGGTTAGAGCAAAAATGTGGAAACATCAAGGATAGGGTTGAGAAACACAGGCTTAGAACACAGTATGAATTAATCAACAAAAAAGATGTTTTGACGATGGATTTTAACAGAAGGAATTAGAGTAACTATTATAATGTAGTATTTATTAGCCACTTAGCTCCAGTGCTAAACTAAAGAAGAAGAATTTGGATGTAGAACATGTCTTGGCTCATTGACTAATTCTGGGATAAGTGGAAAATTTCTATTAATGTTTTTTTTGGCCTATTGCTATAACTATTGCTATAAATCAGCTCAGAACAGAGCCTAGGCTGAAGACTGCCAAACCTCTTTGTCATTGAGAAAGTATTATAAGTAGGGTTGCAAAGGGGTGGAAAATTCCTGGTAAATTTCCAGAAACTCCATGGGAACTTTTGGGAATTTTGGAAATATGAACATTAGGTGGTGTGAAATGCCTCCACACACTGGATGGTGTACATGACATTTTTCTGTTGAATAAGATGACAAAAAATGTTTTAAAAAACACTAATACAATGCAATGCAGAAATGTAGATAGTTAGCTGAACAAATGTTTTACAACTGATGTATACAATCTTGTATGGTTACATAAAATCGTCTAGCATGAGGCAGAAGAAACAGCATCACATTTACAGTAACTAGCATCATGGTAAGCTGTCCTCTTTAATGAAATTGTGCTAGCTAGATTACATTTAGCATATCCAGTTTACCAGTTACCTAGCTACTGTATGAATACATTTTGATTTAATAGTTGCTAATTTAACACCATAGATCAAATATTACCTACCTCATAATATCATCAAAACTTACTTGACTTTATGTAGTCCTTGGGCTCAAATGTGTGGCTTCAATAGTCTGTATTTGTGCTGTGTTAGCTTAAGTAGTTCAGAATTCTACAAATCATTGTGCATGTGATGGAAGAATGCACAGTGCATGTAGGGGGTGTGGCCTCAATAGTCCTGCCATAAGTAATGTGCTATGTACTTGTGATTGAGGAATGCATTAGCTTTGATTATGCTACAATATCTTTTATGTTCCCAGACTTCCAGTTTATTCCCAATAATTCCCATAAATTCCCATTATTTCCCATGGAAAGTTTCCAACTTTGAAAATTCCTGGAATTTTCCAACCCTAATTATGAGCCACATTGGTAACTTGGGTGTCCTGACATTTTAAAAGCGTTGCTCAGCAAAAGCCAGTATGAAACACTGACTCTGCATCTGAGTCTGCGACTATGCAACATAGGCAAATCTGGTCAGTGCGTTTTTTTCCCAGGAACTGGCTTGCATTTTCAAATAGTGCCTTTATTTGAATTTCAGCCTTTTCAACTTTTATTTCCTTTATAGCAGGAAAGGTGAGAGTCCTTCTCTCTTGTGTAATAATGAATGCAGCCAAAGAGAGTGGATCTGACCCTCTGAAAACCATACTTTGACCATGCTGGGCTAAGCTCCCTGACAAAACAGTTGTTGTATGTTTGCAATGTTTAACTGAGCTTGTTTGTGAATATTGGAGATATATATTGGATATTGAAGTTTGGAGATATCTTCACTATGTCCTGGACTTCTTCAGGCATAAATGGCCAGATTTATAAGCATGCGGTCATAATATGTGGTTGCAAGTTAGCAACATGCGCAGTGAAACAGTGGAAGCCTCAGCAAGGTCAGGAATAAAGACAAAATGCTAACTAAGTGACCAGGAGGAGTTCTTCACCACTAAAATAATTTAAACAGAGCATGATTATATCACACATACTGCAGACATGTTGAATCTGAGTCTAGCTCTAAGAATTTGAAAGTGTTATTCAGTATTTTTTCAGCCCTTTGTCCTTTGCACTTAAAACTGGTACAGAGGACACTTATGTGGTTTTTTAACTAAGGCTCATAACACCTACTTTGAGTTGTACAATTCCAGTTATATCATGTGGAATTCTCTACATTGTTTTGCCTCATTGCACCATGTCCCATAGCTGTTGCAACATGTTCCATTTACCAAAAACAGTGTGTGAAAATAGAAGTGTGCTATGTATTACTTCACCATGAAATGATGTTTCCTAGTTTCATAGTGACAGCATAGTTTTGGGTTGGCACTTTTTTAAAAGAATCCATTGCTGACATAAGGTTCTCTGACTGCTGTGCTGCCTCTTAAGTCAGCTTTTGTGGACTGAGCGGACAGCACTGGTCAGGCTCTATTACTGTCTCTTCTTCTCATACTCTCAGTTTGCTACAGAGGCTGGAGTCCCCCACTTAATGCAAATGCCATTATTCGCTGCATGTGTGAGTGAATAAGGGAGAGTTAGTGCGAGAGAGAGAGAGAATGTGTGTGTGTGTGTGTGTGTGTGTGTGTGTGTGTGTGTGTGTGTGTGTGTGTGTGTGTGTGTGTGTGTGTGTGTGTCTTTGTGCGTGCATGAGTGTGCAGTTTCCAGCAAACTGAAGCCAGGGCTTTAGGAGAGAACGACTGGTGCTGAGTCATGCAACTATACTTCAGCCAAATCAACCTTTTAGAAATATTTCCAGATGCCTAAAAAGTGCTTGAAAGTATATCAGTATAAACGTGGAGGTACTGGCTTTGATCTGGGAATGTACTCATATGATTCTGTTAAGCATGTCAAATGTCCTTTGATGAACATGTTGACACTGAAAGTGTCATATGGAAAACATTTGGAAATGATTTTTGCATACATTCATGTACTGGACGTTGGGAGCTTCTGGTTTGAAATTCTATGTTCGCTAATTGAGCGAAATTAATTACACACCTCTGCAGGTTTTAGTACACAGTTAGTGTTGATTTACCAGATTAATTGGAAACAAATTATAAAAGGTGGCCTGTGCAAAAGTCGTGGCAGTATGTTAAACTCAGTAAATGAATAACATTTTTCACTGAACTTTGCAGAACATATTTAAATGTGTAGAGTTTGTGCAGTTACTTTTTGTTTAAAATACAGTTTAAAGAGACTGTATACACTTAGGTGGTCTAGTTAAACAAATAATAATTTTATTGTTATATTGTTTCTGGAAAAAAATATGAAATTTAGCTAAGAAAGCCATTATTTCTTGGCAGGCATCATAAAATCCCAGAGCACTTAGCGCATTTTAACCGTACTTATGGGACAGCCAGCAGCGTGCTCCAGCAAACTAGATGGGATGCTCTCACTTCTGTCCAAGGCCTAATGACTTTGTTGCACTCTGCTAATAAGCTGGCTGCTTTCAACGGATGTTCAGTGCAAATATGATGGCATTGTATGAATACTGTAGGGGCCATTTATGTCACACTATCTTTTTCCTCTACCAGGCTATGACTTTGCCGCAGTGCTGGAGTGGTTTGCTGAGCGTGTGGATAGAATCATCCTCCTCTTTGATGCTCACAAACTGGACATCTCGGACGAGTTCTCTGAGGTGATCAAGGCCCTGAAGAACCACGAGGACAAGATTCGTGTGGTACTCAACAAGGCTGACCAGATCGAAACGCAGCAGCTGATGCGTGTCTATGGTGCCCTCATGTGGTCACTGGGCAAGATAGTTAACACACCTGAAGTGATCCGGGTCTACATCGGGTCATTCTGGTCGCACCCACTGCTTATCCCCGATAACCGCAAGCTGTTCGAGGCTGAGGAGCAGGATCTGTTCAAGGACATCCAATCACTGCCACGCAACGCTGCACTTCGCAAGCTCAATGACCTGATCAAGAGAGCCAGACTTGCCAAGGTAAAACACATAAAACAAGAAAATTCAGTCCTTTTGTCCCTACTCTAACACACTTGAGTAAAATGTCCATTTATCATATGTGAACACACCACAGCACACAGTGTTAACAGCACAAAATTCTTTCTCTGGATTTAACCAATTTACCCAAGTGAAGCAGTGGGCAGCCAGGAACACAGTGCCCAGGGAGTAGTGTGTGGGGCGGTACCTTGCTCAAGTTCTTTGCACAAATCACTCTCACATAAAGCGATCTCACCAACTTTATTTTTGACAGTTTCAGTCCCTTTCAAAATGAGCTGTTTAAGGGCTCAGTCACTTTTATGCAAATAAGATGTTGCTGGCCACGCCCCACTCATCCTATGCTAATACTGTGCTTTTTAACACACGTCAAAAGGTCCAAAAACAGAGGCGCTATCCATCCCTATATGTTCAGTCCCGAGTCAGACCCAGAGCAAGATGAACACAACACTTCATGTGTGACTTGCCTTTGCCTGTAGCCATAGCGCTTGGCGTCTTATGTGAGCTCATAAAACCAGCAGACAAAAATGGCAGATCTTCAACTAATCTACTGGGTGGGGGCTCGATAGATGAGGGGTGGTTTATGCAAACTATTACGTAACAATGTGGTATCTAAAAGGCGCTTGGAGTGTTTATAGGAGCAGTAGAGACCGAAATGTAAATACAAAAAGATGCAAAAAGTGAGTTTTGCATAATATGTCCCCTTTAACTCATCTTTTCATGTAGTTGTCTCCAGGCACTCTCATTGCGAGATCAGGTCTGGCCCCACATCTGGAGCTTGCATGGTCCGTAATTCAGACAGGGGTGTATAGCGGCAGATGTGTGGTCAGAGTAGTAGGCCTTTTCAACTGGAATAATGAATATTAAATCTCTGGCATCAAGTAGTACCAAGGTAAGAGCAGCCTTATATACAGGAGTAAGTAGCCTAATGGTGAGTAGATGTAATCTCCTGAATCTGGACCAAGAAGAATTGAATTCATTCACTGTGAAAGAAGGACTTTGCAGGCTTGACTGCATAACTGAGTACATGCTTGGATGCACATCATTGTAGCTCACTCAGAAATGTCAGAAATACCTGCAGTCCCAGACTTCCTGTAACTCTACCAAGGGAACATTATGTGCTTTATTTTTGGTGGCCTGATAAAATTCTGAGCCTGAAAGTTGAACAAAAATCTATACTTCATGACAGGTCACTTTATTCTGTCTTTATACACTTTATACACTTTATTCTGTTGTAGAGTTGACTGATATATTCATGAATTAAAGTTTTCTTTCACTATGACGGATTTCCGTCAACGGAGGGCACTAAAGCTCAATTTTGAGATTGATGCAGATCAGAAGAAAAAAGTTTAGTTGGTGTGGAGGGTGTAAACAGGTAGGGGGTAAACAAGCAGGGAGTAAACAAGCTTTGGCAGACAAAGTTCTGGTAAGGCTGTATTTTCCCTTGGTTTAATTACAATTTAGTTATTCTTCCTAAAACTAAAAATAAACATTATGGTTTCGGCAGTTGGCTTAAATATTGATCGCTGTGGAGTAGCCTACAGGCTACAAGCTGTTTCCCGGCACTTGTTTAAGATGCCAAACTTCATAGTAAGGAGAAAGAAGGTACAGATCGGAAGATTTCATTGATCCCGGAGGAAACTGCTTTATAAAGGCAGAACTGCCCTCGAGCTGGCCCATATGGGGATTGAACCCACAACCGTGGCGTTATTAGCATCACGCTCTAACCAACTGCGCTAACCGGCCTTCAGTTGTGTTGGATGGAGTGGAGATGGGTTTGGCTAAATGAAATGGGCAATAATGGCAAGCCATTTAGTTCATGGTGAAAAAAGATGAAAATGGCAGGGTGTGTGCTTTTGTGTGGTATCTGAACTAGGGGTTTAGGGGATAATGGACAACACAGTGTTAAAATTGGATGCATGGCGGAGGTGGTATGGGCCCGCAACACAGAGCATTTGGTAAAAAAAAAATTCCGTCAGATGATTTTTTTTTTGCTTTAATCCACGTATATTACAAATATATCAGTTTACCAGAACACATGTTCACAATTTGCAATACACAATATAACTGGAACATAAAGTAGCGCTACATATCAAATAACATTTACAGCTTTGTAGTCTAAAAAAACATGTCCCTCACACTAGCAAGCATAGACTTATAATTAAGACCTGCTAGTAGACTACGATTCTACCAGAGATTAAGTTAGCACTCCATCAAGACCCTATCAGATTCCACACACAGAAGACTTTTTTCAAGTTATTTACAAAGTTTGCGTCAGTTATTTTATGACAGGTGGGGTCTTCTTTTTGACAGTCAGGGAAAGTTTGTTCCACCACTTCTGTGTGACAGCAATACCTGTGATACAGCCATACGCATGTCTCAGCATGTTTTGATGATTTATTTAAGTAAAAAAAACCACAAATAAATATGTTCTTCAGAGAAAACAACTTGAGATTGTATGCGTGAAAATAAAGCATCAAATGCAGTGTTTGCTTAAACTCAGCAAATAAATTGACATTGTGCTTTAAATGTGCAGCAGGATTTAAGATAATTCCTTATAGAGGATGTTAACCTGTTTTTACTTGATTGGTGTGTTCAAACTGTGTACTTATAAAAGTGTATTGTGATTTATCACAAAAAAAATCAACCACAACTTCCTTTCTTTTTTATTATTGTAGCTGGAACTAGTGCATTATGTCTGTGAATAATTTAGCATGTCAACAGAATCTTGCATCTACAAATTTCTTCATTACCTCAATACAGGAACAGATTTCAATATGTGTGTATGTTTGTAGGTAATAGCACACAGTTGCTATTCTCTGTAATAACAGTGATGTGGTCGTTGTGCAGGACAAATCTTGATCATTTGCAGCCCAGTATCTGTTCGTCATCTGATCCCCCATACCTCTGCATTATTGATGTCTCCAGGGATGAACAGAGAGCCATTGATTTGTCTTTCATATCCTCCCAGAATATATGCAGTATGCATCTCTCTGGTGCATGGCGTTCAGGCAGAGCATGACTGTGTACTAAAGCTAATGCGGTATACAGTATGATCTACTTGTAGTCTGATAATTTCATTAAAGCAGTAGCTAAAGCCGTATATACTGAATGAGTGTTGACAAGGGTTGGGTATAAAAATGATTTCTTTTACGGGACTGATGAAACAAAAAAATATGTAACAGATTTCAGTGCCTAAGGAAGTCTGCCCTTATTAGCATCAGTGAACAAACAACCTTATTTCAATTTAGGACTGGTGATTAGCACTTGATTAACCTGCAGGCCATTGCACTCAGGAAATACACCCACTTCCAGAATATTTACTTTGTTTTTAGTGTAATTTAAACATATCATTATTGAACTAAATTTTGCCGTAGTGTTGCACATAATAGTTTGATAGATACTCAGCAGCGAGTCATTCTATCACAAAATGGTGATCCCACTGTCTTACATCATGCAATACACATGAGACACTTCTGCTGACATTTTGTTTTGTTGGTTTGAGATATTATAGGCCAGTTTCCCATGTCACATAGAACCAAAGCTATTATAATTAAAACAATCTTTTGATCATACTGCTACTGGTGTTTTAAAAATGGCGTCACACACAAATGCCCAAATTTCTCTAACAGAAATGTTTGTTGACTAAATGTGTCTAAATGTCAGGGGGCTCTTCATTGTCATCTGTGTGCTTAATAAAAAAAAATTGGGAGCACAATGTTTTTGGCAGAAGAGAGGATTATATTTCTACTTGACGGGAAAAGGCAAGAGCAACAGATGTTCAGCAGCCGTGCACTCCACTATTTTTTTTTGTTTCAGCAAACATTATTATACACAGGAGTTAATATTAATGCTGTAATCAAAGAGAGAAAGAGAACATGTTTCTCTGACTGCATGTCCCCAAAGCATTTCCGTGAACTGCTTTTAAACAGCAGTCCACTCTTGCAGGACAGATCTGGGGGTAGTCAGACAGTGGGCTGTCATTTAAAAGGGAAACCACTCATATGTCTTTTCCTCTGTGCATGGAAATCTCCATTAACCCTTAATAACTTGTCCTGAAGATGCCCCTCTGCTAGAGCAAGCCCTTAGGGTCCTTGGTACTTTTCAGCAGCAGTTCACAGGCAGCTAGTCTCCTTGAAAGAGAACAGCAAGTTAATCTTTGGCTTCCTAAATGCTGTGTCCTGACTACAGGAGCATCCTTCCCCTCCTGTCATCAAATATAATGTCATTGTTCCTGTAGCCGGAAGGCCAAGTCGCTTCATATTGTAGCTTTGGGGTTTTTTTTTCAGGATTGTTCTTTTACTTTGTGCAGAAAAAATGCCTTTCAAGATGACAAACTGAGAGGGTAAAAATGTGTTAGCTAACAAGAAGGCAATCGGGATTTGCAGTGAATAAAATGAGAACCACACCTTCTGAGTTGTCAAAAAAAAAAAAGGTCATGGCTTCTGTGAGTGACACATGCAACGCACCTAAGAAGGGTGGCGATTGAAGAGGGCTGTCTCAGGGAATAACGATAAACAAGTAGTCATTGAGCCTTACGTCAGTAAAGTTATTCAAGTGGAGTTTGGAATAATGTATGTTGGCTAACCTTAGATTTGAAAGTAACATAAATACCACATTCCAAGTGTGACACTGCTTGCTAAATCAAAACAACTTCACTGCTCGTGGGCAGTCAAAAACCTAATTAACTATTTCATATTGTGTGTGCAAAACACAGTAATACAATGTTGACCCTCCTCTGGAGTCTCTTCTTGATGCTCCTGAGAAATTGATTACAAATCCACACTGTAAACTGATACGGGAAAGACATTTTTTTTGTGAGGCCTACCCCACCCCATCAGGTTTGCATCTTTGTTACTTGGTTGCATCCCTCATCAACGGTCAGCGGTCAGTTTTGCTTCTAGTTTCTAGGTTTTAATGTCGGTTTGGTTCGTTTGTTTTTATGTGTTCTATGAATTCACTTGGCTTTTATTTCCATTGTCAAAGGTACATGCTTACATCATCAGCTCTTTGAAGAAGGAGATGCCCTCCGTCTTTGGAAAAGAGAACAAGAAGAAAGAACTGATCAACAGTCTGGGAGAGATCTACAGCCGCATCGAGAGGGAGCATCAGATTTCTCCCGGGGATTTCCCTAACCTCAAAAAAATGCAGGTAAATTTGCTGCTTTTCATACATTTGTGAATATACCAGCATCTGGAAACAGCATTAGTTTGTATGTTCAATGACATTTATCATGTTAATAATTTGTAAAAGAAAGTCTTTCTGCTTGTCCAGCATGAGTCATTTAAGTGATGCAATGTTCTGTTTTAATTTAACTATAACTATTAAATAATTCATTGTTTTCTCTTGAACCTTTATCACCTTTTCACTAGCTCTAACCTATATCTGTTTCTCCATGAACAGGAGCAGCTCCATTCTCATGACCTGAATAAGTTTCAACCACTCAAAATGAAGCTGCTGGACACTGTCGATGACATGCTGGCCCACGACATTGCCCAGCTGATGGTACTCGTGCGGCAGGAAGAGACACAGCGGCCCAACCAGGTGGTAAAGGGCGGAGCTTTCGAGGGCACCATGAACGGGCCGTTTGGCCATGGCTATGGCGAAGGTGCTGGTGAGGGCATTGATGAGGTGGAATGGGTAGTGGCCCGTGATAAGCCCATGTATGACGAGATCTTCTACACCCTTTCTCCTGTCAACGGCAAGGTGACCGGCGCCAATGCCAAAAGGGAAATGGTCAAGTCCAAGCTACCCAACACAGTGCTGGGCAAAATATGGAAGCTGGCTGACATCGACAAGGATGGCATGCTGGACGATGAAGAGTTTGCCCTGGCCAACCATCTTATTAAAGTCAAACTAGAAGGGCATGAGCTTCCCAGCGATCTTCCGGCCCATCTGGTGCCACCATCCAAGAGAAAATTACCAGAGTAACAAGGAGCAGAATTTCCCAGGATGGAAGCCGAGATTCATTTAGGGAAATAGCGTGCGAAATGTTGAAAGTCGTGTGTGGAGGATTAAAGACACGGTTACACTAAGGAAATGCATTGACTGCTCTCAATTTGGAGACTTTGCTGAGGATGAAGTGTGGATTGAAATATGTATGTTAGCTCTTTTGATCTGTGTATGGTTTTTTTTTGTTTGTTTTTTTTTTAAGAAACAAAGTATGTTCACTGCAAGGTTTGTTAAGGATTCCGATTTTGAGAGTAATTTAGCATTAGCACATTCATGCCATTATATCAGTGATACTTTGCATTTCCATTGAACAACCATAGCTAAAGATTTAGGGGGAGCTGCACCATCACACCTATTTTAAATGTGAATTAACATTTCAAGCCATCTAATCTAACATAAATCTGTCTCAAGTTGCAGCATATGTTAAAAATGAGGAATAATGTCAACATCAGTCTTAATTCTTAGTTTTTATTATTTTATTCTTTTATCAGTAGTTATCCTCCATGCAATGTTGAAGTTTAATGATGAGGAAAAACTTTTTTTTATAAGTAGGTGTAGATGTATTCTCTTCTTGTGAAGGCAGCATCGTAATGAATGCAAGCCCTTTCTAGCCTGACCAAGAGACTGTTAACAATGTATAGCCGCCGCATCAGAGAGTTGGTAGACTTCTCTGTGTTTAGTGTATGGATGGACCTGTAGAGATAGTATCCTTGTCAGTAGTCAGCCGTACATGTTAATCCCAAAATAACCATTTTTGAAGAGGGAGCATTTAGAATATTCACAAAATTCCAGCCAGAGTTAAAAAGAGAGTGAGGCAGCACTGACATTTACATTTCACTTGTTCAGTGCTTTATTATTGGGAAGGTAACATTAACTGTCCTGCTTTTGTCTATCCCTGCTCTTTGAACAATTTGAGTCCTATTGCCACTACACGACATAATACCATCACTACTGTTTAACACAAACACAAGCATTAAACTGACTTCACATGTATACTCTGCAATTGCAATGTACAGCCAGCCAACTGCAACTACAGGCACGTTTCCTATATCCTTGACCATTATCAGAGGACTTTGGAAAGAGCTGAAGTGGTGGGCCTTTTCTGTTTCTGAGGCTTGTAGCTTGGAATCCAGTTGCTGATGTGGAAGCACCGGAACACTGACAGGTGGGTTGGTGGAATAATTCTGGTCCACTAAACCACATTTGCTCAGACAAGTCAAAACTGTGTAGATATAATCAATTTAAATATATATCTTTGATGATGATCCCTGATGCAAACCTATATAGAGAGTTATAATGATCAGAACAATGCAACTCTTTTATTTTGTTTCTTCTTTTTATGCGCTTTATCACCCTTAGTCATGCACAGTGAAAAAGTCCTGTATGTGCATCAACACACCACTGATTGCTGAGATAGTCAAACATACAAAAAGGCTGAAGAAACACTGATTTTGCTCTTCATCTGGATTCCTTTCTTCATTCTGTCTGTGTGTGTGAGTGAGGAAGTGTGTTCCACGCTTGCATGTGTGTGTGAGGCCTGTGCCTGCTCATGCACATGAGTGAGGATAAAATATGTGTTTACGAACAAATTGTGAAGTGTTTCTATATCTGTGTGGTTGTTGCATAGACAAAGACATAATGTGCAGTCATGATCTTTTTTTGTGTTTTACCAGTGCTGAAAATCCCAAGTGATGAAATATTGTGCTGTCATGGGAAGATGGCCTCAAATGACTACAATAAAATCATAACCCATTTAAAGAGCTTTCTGTGGTCTTTTGACTTGTTTGAGGGCTTTCATTACAGTGGCTTTTTTCTGGCTGAGGTTTCATTATTTGAAGGTAATTGAACATATGGTTTCCACAACATACAATTGTTTTTGTCTGCCAATATGGGGCAAGCCTGGAAAATAGCTCCAAAGTGGTCAGTTGCAAGACTGCTGGCAAGATATGTTTTCCTCATTTCTGGAAATGTACAAGCCAGAGAGTAATAAAGTTTCTGGCATCAGAATCACTTTATTTGCCAAATGTAGTACACACAGGAATTTGATTTTGTGATACAGTAATAATAATAATACATTTTATTTATAAGCGTCTTTCATGACTCTCAAGGTCACTTTACAAAAGTTATCCAGAAAGAGAAGTTAAATATATTCTATTAAAAGATAACTTCAATTAAGAATCATTTTAAAGAGTCAATTATAATTACAAAGATATGTTTTAAGTCCTTTTTTAAGCAGTGTTATCCTCAGATCTTCAGGGAGAGCGTTCCAAACTGGGGACTTTAAGCGCACTCTCCTCGGATTCGATGGGCGAGCTGGATATCTTGCGTCATCATGGTGACTCTTGGTGTGGATGGCGCACAGTTTCATGACTCTTCAGTATGGTTAAACAAGAAACAAAAAAATATGTAAAAATAAGTAAGAGCTAATAATGTGTTACATTCAGTGTTGTGCCAGTTCACACTGAAGAGAACTAGTTCAAAATACAGTTCATTCAAATAAAAATGAACTAGTTCGCGTTCATAGTTCATTTTTAAAAATTTTGAACGAAGTTCACAGCTCAAAAATGAACTTGTTCACGTTTTTTTTACATTTTCAATACAACGTCCTTCTATCTGAACCTCCTTCAGTCTTCATCTATCTGTCATACGACTGAACAATCACAGATATAAGTTACATTAAAAACCCATTTTGAGGTTGAGAATAGATCTTACCACTTAAGCAACACATCATGTTATGGTGAAAGTAGAAAAAATGAGGTGCAGGTATACTGTATATGGATTTTTTATTCAGAAAACATTAACACAAAGACATCTCTTTTAAAGTGCTCAGAAATTAAAAATAAACTAACAGCCGTTGTCTTTTTTAAACCTTATCAAAATAGTGAAAATGTACAGCTAAAACTCAAACATCCATTATTTAGCTGTACTAAACATAAATATCCTCCTTTTATAAGCTTATTTCCCACGTGTATTTCTGCTGAGGCGCCCGGACTTGCAGCTCCAGCCATTCTTTGTAGTGAATCAGAAGAGCCGACTCGTTGTAGTTAATCAGAAGAGTCGACTCCCTTCGAGTGAGAGCCCCTCCCCACATTTTTTTATCAACACACAAAGCATCCACATTTGCCAAGCTGGGCTAAAATATGAAGCTACAGATGATAATAAATTAAGAGCCATTTGGGAGCCATTTGCGTTCAGTCTTGTGAGAGTGAACGTCACTCACGGTTACGTTCATAATTTGTAAACCGACTCGTTCAGCTCAGCGTTCATGAAAAATAGGAACGTGTTCAATGAACATGATCTGCTGCATGTAACACTGGTTACATTATGCTACATATTGCTCATTCCTGGCAGGACAGTTGGATCCATAGTAGGGGGTTGCATGATTCTATTCAGTGGGTAAGAGAAGTGCATTTGTGAGTAAGTATTGGTTGGCACTGGCAACAATGCCTTTTGGGCAGTCAGGGAGATGACATGAGGTGGGAGCTAGAATGAGAGTGATAGCCTTAGGGAAAAAAACTTCAGGTGTCTGATGGTCCTGGTCCTGATGGAGCTTTTCTGAGTCAGGATGGAAGTTGTCTGATGACACAGTGAGCCAGGTGTGATAGGTCCATCACTGTCCTACCAGCCCACTTCATGACTGGAATCATGCAGAACACTAACAGGCCCCTGTTTTTGGCCAACTGGCAGGTTGCATTATGTTTTTCAGTCTGTGCTTGGTGGGGTACCACACAGTGACAGAGAAGGTGAGGACACACTCTGGTCGCTCTAAAGAACTGCGTGCAGACTTTAGAGGAGAGGTTGCTTGATGACTGGAGGTGAGCATTGCTACATTTCAGGTTGCCAGAAACTTAACAGACAGCACCACCTCAAGTCAAGTAAATTAGTTTTATTGTCATTTCAGGCATTTACACGGATTTACATGGTGAAACAAAACAATGTTTCTCCAGGACCATGGTGCATCACAAAACAAAAATAGAACACCACAAGACTACATAAGGACAGACTGGACAAAAGACACAGAGTGCAAAGAGAGCTGTCCAAAAAATACAATGATAAATTTATTGGTGAAAGCAAAAATTTGCTTTATTTCTAGTGTGGTGTAAAATTATTTTTGGTGCATTTCTATTGGTTCCTCCATCATGAAGGTTGTACATGATGTAAACGCACGGCTATTGTGTTTAAATCACATCATAAATTAAAAAATAAATAAAAATTGAAAAAAATGAAGAAATCTTTGGACAGAAAGAGTGATAAACACAATATACACACATTACAAAGTAACATGATTGGTGCATTATACAAATGATCATAACATATGTCTGGTTCTCTCTCTATTCTTGCATTATCTGCTTTCACAGCATGAGAGATGGCTTCCTGTTTGTAACATTACATGTCCCTGTACTCACGCGAGCTGAGGGTGGACTCGCATTTGTCACATGTACAGGACACCAGCATGAGATAAGCGCCCTTCCGGCACACCTAGAAGGCGCAGTGTTTTTTTTTTGTTTAACACCAACTATTGTCATGGATCTTATTTTTCACAGGTGTGCACTGTAAACGTTTAATGCTGATTTCTGATTCTTAAATAGTCACCATCAGACGTATCTGGGACTTTCTACCTACAAGTACAAAAAATGCAAATTGCAAATTTTTCCCATATTAATGTATGAAACTCACCGTGTTGAGAAACAAAATATTAAACTGAACTGACCATTCCAAAGACTGTAATTTTCTTCTGGGCAGTCTTCTTTCAGACAGCAGCTGCTGAATTTCAGATTGTTATGATCTTCTGCAGGTTTGCATCAAACATGACCTCAAGATTAGTGAACACAAGCTCACCCACATCACTGCTGCTGACATTTCCACGTTTGTGCTGTCTGGTTGAAATTCATCTCCAGGCTGTTTCCACACAAAGGACATATTATAAAGGACATTACTGAAGATCAGTCATCACATAGAAAACACTTAATATTGTGTAGATCCCCCATGTGCTGCCAAAACAGCTCTGATCGGTCAAAGCATGAACTCATGGACACAAGACCACCAAAAGTGTGCGGCAGTACCACATCCTTGAAATCTTGCTGATTATTTTGTCCAGCACAAACTGGACAAATTCTATTGAGATCTGGGGAATTTAGAGGCCAAGTGAACAGGTAAACAATGCACATCCACCAGATGAAAGAAAACGTGATTCATTGGAGCAGGCTACCTTTTTCTGTTGATCCATGGTCCTCACACGCCCCTTGTAGGTGCTTTTTGTGGTAGAAAGGGTCAGTATGGGTACTCTCACAGGTGTGTGACTACACAGTTCCATACACTGCAAGCTGTGTGTTCTGACACTTTTCTGTCAAAGCCAGCATTAACTTGTTTGGCAGTTTGTGCTAGCCTTCACTTCCCATCAGTGAGGTATTGGCGCCCATGACCTTGTTGCTTGTTTTTGTTTTATTACTTGTTAAACTAGCTATGACAATGCCATGTGCTGTCAGGAGTACAAAAGTAGAACTAGGAGCCAGTAAGTCGTGGGCTAAAAATGCAGGCTGTCTCAGGACAGCTCCACTGACATTGAGTCCTTTCTCTCATCGGATCACCAGAGGAAGGAACTGATCAGTATCACGCAAGAGGTCCCAAACATCCCCCACCTCCAACATATCCCTCAGGAAGAGCAGCTCTGCAGCACAGCTGTGTGTCCAACAACCTTGGGAGGAGTATATTGTGTAAGATTTTTTGGACTCTTGTTTACAAATAGTTCTGATATCCTCTCTCTTTAAGATGGACAATTGAAGCGTGGCGTTTTTTTTAATCGTTATAATTGCAGTAGTATTTTTTTGTTTTTAATTATTTCCTTATGTGGCCAGCCATATAGCAAATAACCTCAGGTCCTATTTAAAAGAATCATGCTAAATCACCTTAAATACTTAAAGCTAAAATAAAACTCATAAAGGGCTTGTTCTAATCAGTTGTTTTGATTAATTTCATTTAATCAGTCCTTTATATTCTGAGCTCTATCTAATCCCTCATTTAATTGCAGCCACTAAAGCAGTGGCAAAAAGCCACTAAAGCAGTTTTATTGATTAAGAAATGTAGGCCTTGCCTTGGGCATCGATGTGCACAGAAACCTGTACATGCATTTTTAACAAGTAAAACTAATTAATTGTAGCATAATTCGTACAGAGGTGAACAAAACTTGAACAAAAGCAGCACACCTAGCAAACCAAAAAGAAATAGAGCTCCCATCAAACTTATTTGCACAGTTTACCTGTACATAAAGACATATCTTTATATTTGCTCTGAATGGTCTCTCACCTGTGAACTTCACTGACGACTGATGTACATATGAGTGCAAAGTGTGCAGTATGCACTCAGCAAGTACTCATGGTGCACCTAAATTTACTGTTAGGTTTACTAAACTTAGCGATCTGTCACATGGGTAGTTGGGGTATAGAGAGTTGGATGCATATGCAGGTTTATTGCAAGAAACTGGGAAAAAAGGAGAAAAAGGGATATAGAGCACTCTCTCATGAAGCAAAGAGACAACAGGACATGGAACAGAGACTTAACAGCCTGTACAGAGACATAGACAAGGTTCAAACATATCAGGTATCAAACAGGCTAGAACAGGCAGGCTGCAGGTCTTAGAAAGAACACAGATTTTACAAGGATAAAATCATGCTGGAGAGACTGTCCCAGGACCAGGGGGGAAGCAAAAACCCCTCTAAGCAAGTGGAGCCGCACAAACCAGCCACCCTGGGGACCAAGAGCAAGTTGATGAGCAAGGCCGTCAGTTTCTCAGGAGGTGACTGTCTGCCATGAAGGACCAGCAGCCACATGTGGCAACAAGCATGGCCCCATCACCGTCCAGGCACACCTGATGAGGTCCATAGCCAACTGATGTAAAAACCAACCCCCTAGATATCCAAAGCATTGCACTAGAAATAGTGTAGTGTAGAAGTGTTAGTAGAAGTAATAATAACAACAAAAATATTAATAATACAGTGTTTATTAAGTATAATTATCATATATTTTAAAAAATTCAGATGCACCTTCAAGTTGTCTAAGATTCATCCTAAAATAGATTAAATTTATATTTTCTATAATCAGTCTATATACAATACTCCACAATGACAAAGCAGAAAACGTCTCTACAAAAAGAACTAGAAAAGCCTTTAATTCAGTAGAGAAAGTAGAGAAAGAAGGGCAGTTACAAATGGACTGAGGAAGAGAGTTCCAGAGTTTTGGGGCCATGGCACTGAAGGACCTGCTTGCCTAGCTAGAAAGTCTGGTGTATTGGACCATGAAAAGTGGGTTTGAATCCCAGGACTGCCAGTGGTACCCTTAAGCAAGGTACTGTCCCCAGAAATGTGGCAGCTAAGTGGCCTCATGGTTAGAGCGTTGTTTTAGTTCTGATTGAGTCCGTTTGCCTGAAGGAATAAACTATTTCCCATTCAGGCAGTGGAGGCCATAGGCCTTTTAGCAGGTGGCAGGAAGGAGAGAAGGTGATTTGAGGGATGCTGGTGGCATTAGATGGGTGGAGGTAGCTCAGTGGGTAGGATACTTGGGTTCACAAAGAGTAGACTGCAGCTGGAGTCAGAGCTTCATGAACCACTACGCACAGTCATATGCAAGACATGGGTTTCAGCGTTGCATTCCTTGTGTCAAGCCACTCTTGAACAACAGACAGCATCAGAAGCGTTTCGCCTGGGCTAAAGACAAAAAGGCTGCTGAGTGGTCACTGATGAAAGCAAATTTTGCATTTCCCCGAGTCTGGAGGAAGAGAGGAGAGGCACAGAATCCATGTTGCTTGAGGTCCAGTGTAAAGTTTCCACAGTCAGTGATG
>JBBPCY010000156.1:14154162-14169470 GCA_037974405.1 Brachyalestes nurse | reverse complement strand
ACAGCTAGTCTGTTCTACAGGTAGAGTATATATCAGGAGGTGATGGTCTGTGATATCATGACTTTGAGGTAAAATCTTTCTTTTTTTTCCCCTTTGTAGACACCATAAGTGTGACGTCATGTTGCTCGCAACACTAAGTAATCCAACCGTGACCTGATTTCTAACATCCTAAGAAGATTAATCTAAGAACCTATGTTAGTACATTATGATGTAATAGGGTTGTGTTAACTGGCATTTTTGATTTCTTATTATTAACCAAACTTGGACAAATCGAGTATTGAATGTCCACAAGAGAATAATCAAAAATGACCTGTTGATGTCTGCCTTTTTTGATTATGCATCAGCAGCTGGAATGAGTCAGAAGTGAAGTATCAAGTGAATAAAATAGTAAAAAAGTAAATAAGGAGAGTGTGTTTAGATGTACTGCTGCATGAAGTAGCAGGGCTGGAAAATTGATCGGTGCATATGGTGTCCTGTTGGAGTAAATGTGCCTGCTGTTGTAGGGTATTGTTCTTACCTCATCTCATCTTACACTCGAGAAAGGGGATCATTGCTCAAACACACTGCTCCTGCACAAAATGAGCAGCAGACTGCTCCCTCCCATGCCTGTGTATCGTTCAGTGATGTTTAGAGGCTAATTTTGATTTGTTCATCTTTTCTGTTTACTTAAAGGAAGAATATCCCTATTATTTGTTTAGTATGGTTGCTGCATTCCCAGATGCTTTTTCAAACTGAAATATTTCAATAACTTACTTTCCCATCTTTGGAATTTGTTTTGATTGTGGCATAATGTGCCACTTGTTGATACTTTTTAGCCTACTTCACCTTAATGGAAAGAAGCTAAGATTCTACAATCTACAGTGGTGAACCACTTAGCTCTCTTGTTTTTGACTGTGAGAGGAAGTTACCACGTGCCCTACTGCTGAGCATGATCCAGCAACAGCTGGTTGGATCAGTGACAACTTACCTAAATGCAGCTGTAGCCTATTATCTTATGTTTTAATAGCTGATATGACCATTTTAAGCTGAACATAGGACCAATACAAGAAAATGATCAGGCCAGTTAATTTGAATTTTATCACACCATTCTACATGCCTTGCATGCAAACCTGTTTGCAGAGCTTTTGGATACATTGTGGTTGATTTTGGTTCCTGGAGGATTTTTGTGCTTTCCTGTTAAGCTGCACAAGTGATCTTTTCATTAATTGTTTTGCTTATTATTATTATTATTATTATTATTATTATTATTATTATTATTATTATACTGTCGTTGTAATCTATTTATTTACTTAAACATGCACCTCGAATATCAGCACAATCGACAGCTCAAAAAAACCTTCCCTCTCATGGCTGCCCTCCTTAAGAAACCTCTTGAGTTTGAAGAGAAACAATACAATAAATACCTCTTAGTTCTTAAATGAGAATAAGGTGAATATAGTTCGTATTGCTAAATATAGCATAGCCCAAAAACGAAATTACCCAACCCAAAATGTATTTAGGACGGAGATGTGGGATTTCCTTCAATGACTGCACAGAACTGGCTCCTTCCGAGTAAAAAGGTTTTGCTTAATTCCTACGCCTTTAAAGAGCATGTTTGCGCTCGAGCAGTGGGCGGAGCGGCGGCTCTCGCGAGTGAGAGGGTGTTGTAGCAGACAGAAGTGAGCAGCGAGAAGCTGGAGAGGCGAGTGTTGACAGTCCTACTGCATCGGAATTATCTTTCGCGTCAGCCAGGCACGGACATCTTCCACTAAAACGGTGGATCTAACGCGTTTCCTGATTACATTTGGGACACAGCATGCGTTGTCCTTATTTAAAGGTAAAATGCGCCTACATTTGACACGTTTTGCTACAGTATGTGGTGGACAGACTACATCCTTATGCTTTTTTCTTCTCGTGTTGGTGTTTTAGCGTAGCGACACACTATAAGCTGCCAGCTTTTTACGCTCGGTTGCATTGCTAGGGCTGTATTTTATGCTTTCACAGCATTTCCTATAATGAAAATTAATATTTTAGCAGCATTTCCCATTGTTTTTCATCTCTTCTTTCACCTACATTTGCAATGAAACGCAGTGTCACGTAGTAGACATTTTGCGCAAGTTTCCCTTCAAGAATCTTAAGTCGATGTCGAATTCCAGTTGTCCTATGCAGCGAATACAGTAATTTAACGTTAACTTCGACATATTTCAGTTTTAACCGAGTTTCATCACCTCTACTGCTGGTGGTGCAGGCCAAAAGAAATGCGACATATTTTCACCCATAACATTACAGCACTCTGATTTTTTATGTCATTGAATAATCACGATTGTAGTCCAAATATGGCAAGAACAGTATTTATCTGCAATTTTGTGTGCTGATTTACTTGTCAGTGGCAATTGATTCGCCAACACCCTTTCTTTTAAAGCATTTTGATACTTTAAGAAAAACCTTTGCTGTCTATGTGCAAATCTAAATCAAAACCTGCATTTTATTTTCTCACATGTATAAAATATTCACTGAAATAAGGACTGGTCTGCCCCTGACGAATATATGATCCAGGATGCTGCACGAATTTTCAAGAATTTAATCCACAGTAATGCAGTATGCTACTGCAAATTATTGGCCCAGTTAATTATTTCACATTCACTGTCATTTTCTTTGTTTCCTTCATTTATTCATTCTTTATTTCTTTAGTCTTTCTTTCTTTAAAACACAGTAGTAATGTGCTTGATTTGAAAGGATGTATCTACCATTCATTTCTTGTAATTCCAGTTTTTTATGCTAGTAATTCTGTTTGCTTTATTTGACACACATACGTGTGAAACTAGATAGCTTGGTTTTATGTTTCTAATAAATCCGCCTGCTGATTATAGGGGGATTGTAGGATGGCGGTTGTCATGTTATGCATGAGTGTCTGCTTTCAGATTAGAAACACTCTCCATATATGTTTATGTGAAATTTGCTCAAACACACTCAGCTACAATGTATTGATTAGCTAGCTGTAAACAATGCTCTGGTATAGTCTGTGTGTTCTGCTCTTTTCCTAAATCCCTCCTTGGATGGCCACTGTCACACGGAGAGGGCCCAGTCTCATTAGAGGAGACACTTCATGCAAGTTATCTGAGCTCAATAGGGCCTTGCCAGGGAGTGATTAACTATTCGGGGCAGGTGGTTAAAGAGGTTATTGTGTTCCACTGCTGAGGAACGTAGACGTTTGGGAAGGGTATTGTTTACTAAAGCGCCATGTCAAAGCAATAGCAAGGGCACAGAGGCATGAAATTATATGTTATTATATATTATATTTTCTCAGTGACCCACCTGTTTGGCAACTGTGTGTTGTATAAATTTAAATTAAAGTGTAAAGTAGTGTTTGAAAAATATAATATATAATATGAATATGTGGCAATAACATATTTCATTTTTGAATATAAGCAAAACCAGCATTTAGCTAATGTATGGAAACTCATATACGCTTCACATATACTTTAAAATTATGAATTTGTGTCCAGGTATTGTGTGTTAATATAATAAATTAGCATACAAGACCTGGCGTTGAAAGGCATGAAACGATTGAAAAGAGAATACAATTTTGGCTATGACAGGTAGATGATCTCCTGCAGTTCGATAAAGTGGAAGAAAATATTACTGGAAAAGTGAATTCATCAACAAAGAAAAAATCAAAAAAAAAAAAAGAAAAAGCCCTATAATATACCATATCAAGGTCACTGATGTTATAGGGTAAGATTTCACTCATTTTTTAATGAATCATGTAATTAATGTTTTATATTTTTCCTTGATAGGTTTGACATAAAGACACCTAACGCCTTCTTTTTATCATATGGCGTTTTGACAGAGTCAAATCCAACATGGAGGATCTATTTTCTAAACTTGGAAGTCACTTCAAATGAATGTCATCAGTAAAGCTTCATTGACAGATGTAGCCGAATAGCTTTAATTTCTTGCGGCACACAATCTTAATTTGGGATGTTCTCAGACAATTTTATGAGTTCGCCTTTTTCGTCCATATCTGATTGATTAAAAGGATATGTTGACAAATGATCACCTTGTCATCATCAAGGAAAATCAATTAGATAATTTGCCCATTGAATCAAGGTAAACTGGACTGTGTTCTTATCCAAAAGAACATTGGGATACAATAATATTTTCTACCATGCCTCCCTTCTGCCAACCATTTAATGTATTTTTCCTGCTCAGTACACTCCTGGGCATGGTCCTGAGTCTGGAGTTTACAGGCTCTGAAGGCCAGTGGGCTCACTATATCCGTTGGGATGCCAGCACCAGAAGTGACCTAACTTTTCAGCTCAAAACAGCTGTTTCTGATGCTCTGGTGCTCTACTTTGATGATGGTGGTTACTGTGACTTCCTACTTGTGACTATTGCAGATGGAAAAATGAAGCTTCAGTTTAGCGTGGATTGTGCAGAAACCACAATAATCTCAGAGAAGATGGTCAATGACAGCTGCTGGCATTTTGCCACCATCAGTAGGCACAACCTGCGAACAGTACTTTCAGTGGACGGAGAGTCCAAAGCAGATGAAGTGCGACCGCAGAGGCAGTTCATGAAAATTGTCAGTGACCTTTATATTGGAGGAGTTCCTCAAGACATTCGGACATCAGCACTAACGCTACCAGCAGTCCGGGAGATGCCTCCTTTCAAAGGGATTATTACTGACCTGGGTTATGGCAATCAGGTACCCACACGCCTGGGAAGCCAGAATGTCCAGTTGGAGATGGAGGGCACGTGTACAGAGAATCCTTGTGAAAATGGAGGTAGCTGTATTTTGGCAGATGGGGAACGGTACTGTGACTGCTCCAAAACTGGATTTGTAGGTCGTTATTGTAATGAAGGTAAGGAAATGTCTTTGCTAATAAAATGATCATAGTACATTTTGCATAGTTATTTAATTTGTTATTCTCATTAATATTCTATGCATAACATCAACTCTAATATCTTTCCAGCAATGTTTATTAGATCAAACATTGCATTCAAATATCTGCATCTTTAACAGTATGTTAAGTATATTATGAATTTATCTGTAAATGCAGAACCTACAAAATGAATAGACACATTTTTATCTTTTTGCAACAGCAAGATGGTGCACTTTATCAAGTCATTAAAATAAAAAGTGCTAGCAACCCTGTGTGATGGTGACCTGAAAAAAACATGAGCCTCTCATTTATTATACAGAAATTACACTTCAGTATGGCGAATTACATAATCTCCTTATTAATGTTCTTTCTGATAACATGATTTGGGTATGTTTTTCATTTTGATTGTTTATTTTTCTTTTATTCAGATGAAAAAAGATAAATATTACAATTGAAATCACTTTTCCCTAACAAATATCTAGATCCTGCACATGTAACATCATGGAAGGTACATGGCCATTTTAATGTGTTGGACAATTTGCTGTCTTATTTTCAGGGACACTTTACTGCTTAGTCCATCTTTTTTATTGTATTTACTTCTTGACATTTCTTTTTTTAGTTGGGTGGGTTTAAGTGTTGAAAGCTAAAGGGAATTATTTTCATTTTTGACTGTTGTAATATGCTGAATGCATACTGAATTACTGAAGGGTTTCATGGTCAGTTATAATTCCATTATTGTGCCATTTATACTACCATAGTGGACATTATACCTGCACATAACTCTCCATCAGAATTAACACTTGTAATCAACAGTGGTAGTGGATCTCTTCTCAGAGTAGAAGATGATAATCTAGGATAACCCAGTTAGGGTTTCCTAAATAAGAGTCTTTGTTGCAATGAACTAGGGTTGCATTTATCATGAGTAATTACAATTTGTTTAGAGTTAAGTCAGACAGTGGCCGGTTTCTTTTAAGTCCATTTTAATTAGCTAACATTTCTTGTAAGTAACTGTAACAAAGACAACATCATTGCTTATTTGTCCTTTTAAAACTCACACTAAAACGTAGACTAGTCTGTAGGCCTAACACATGCATGGATATGCATGCAATTCACATAAAATATAATGAACCTGCTTATTTAAACTGCAGCACAGACTGGCTCCAAAAAAGCAGTTCATGTATCATTGTGGTATTGTGTGTTTCAAGGACATGCAGGGAACACCTTTAATATCAACTGAAGTAAAATCATTGTAAACTCAATGAGGGCTGAAGGCAGCATGAACAACTGAGAAAGTAGGCAGGTTCAGGGTAGAAAATAAAGCAACTTCAGCTAAATAAGTCAAATAAATGAACGCAGTCTAGTCCTGTAACATCAACAGTGACACTTCTAGGACAGCTCAGTGACTAGAGAACAGAAACACACCAGATACAGTGCCACTGATGCTTTGCAGTAAACAGGGAAAAAAAACACCTTTGCAGAGCCCACCATGATGTAGCGAGTGAAGGCCCATGGGACACCAGGTCAAGCAATGAATGATCTGCCGGTAACCATAGGAAAGGAGATGCCAATCTTACTATTTTCAGCACACACCAAGGAGCCAGTTCCAGCTGCTTAGTTCTGCCTGGTCAGTGTCTTCCATTCAAAATACAGTTTTTAGATTGCTGTGAGAGGGACACACAGACAGACAAACAGAACAAACATGCCACGCTAGCCAGAAGCATGATGGTGAACAGATGCCAGACTAAGGTACAAGCTTGGTATTTATAGGGAAAGAGGGAAATGCAGCACAGGTGCAGACAATAGGGAGAGAGAGGAAAATGCAAGACCAGAGGAGATAAAAGGGAGAGAGAAATGTAAGACAGGTGCATGCAATCAGGTGAAACAAAGAAAGAAATCCACCCCTATCCCAGATGAGGTGATGTTTATCACTCTAACAAGAGTAAACCCACGCAAACCTTCTGGTCCTGACAACATAACGGTTTGCTTATGTCTTCACGGATGTGTTTAACACCACTCAAACTGTTTCAAGACCACTACAATCATCCTGATTCCAGATCTGTGACCTGCCTGAATGACTTTCATCCTGTAGCACTCAACCAGTCATCAAGTGCGTTGAGAGACTAATCATGAGTCACATCAAAGCAGGACCTTCCAGCTCACTTGACCCTTTAGTTTGCTTACCACCCCAACCGGTCCATGGACAATGCCATGTTCACTGCACTATATCTCTCGCTGACCCACCTGGACGAGAGAAACTTTAGTAAGGAAGCTGGTGTAAGAGTAACACTCTCTCTCTCCTAATGTTGACAAGACAAAAGAGATAATAATAGACTTTATCCAGCACTGCTCACACACTTCTCTCCATCAACAACACTTTGGTTAGGATGATTGAAAACACCAAGTATCTGGGTGTCCACATCATGGATGACCTCTCTTAGTCCCACAAATCCACCAGCAGTGTCTGCACTTTTTGCTAAGACTGAAGAGAGTGAATGTTCCCCCACTCACCACATTCTACAGAAGTACCATCGAAAGTACTACCTGCTGTAAAGTTATTGGTGTACTCCTACCTAACATTTACTTCCTGCTAATACATTCCAGTGAGCCACCTCTCATATTGCACTCTGGACTTTCAGTAGCACCTGCACATTGCCTTCTGTTAATCGCCAATACAGGCATACTTATGTCCTGTTACTCGATTGAGCTATAATTTACACTTACTCAATGTGGGTTGTATGCTGCTAACTGTCTCCTGTATAATAATGTGGTAATATGGTGTAATATTATTCATTCTGGAAAGTTCACATCCCTTCCCACTGGACTGTTACACTGCTGTTATTGTTTACTTGCTGTATTGTCTAGGACTTACATCCCATTCACAATACTATTATATTGTATTGTTCTGTCTTTGTCCAGTGCTGCTAACAGCCTCCTATGCTTTAATCATATTTATGGTGCATTATAGTCACTTTGGGAGGTTTAGTGTCCACACTATATTGTAACATTAAATTTGTTACATTATTGTGGTGTCTGCTTATTGTCATGTTTGTAGTGTTTCTGTTGTAACTTGCAATCATAATTATTTTCAACAGAAACACATGCAGCACAATTATCGGCACCCCTGGCACCAACTGTAAAATATGATTGAGGTTCTGTGATGATGTGGGGCTATTTTTCCTCCAAAGGCCCTGGAAACCTTGTTAGGGTACATGGCACCATAGACTTCATGAAATACCAGGACAAGTAAAAATCTGCCTCTGAAAGGAATCTAAAACTGGGTCGTCATTGGATCTTCCAGCAGGACAATGACCCAAAGCACATGTCTAAATAAACACAAAATGGTTAGCTGGCCAATCAAGTTTCTGCCATGACCATCTCAATCCCCTGACCCGAACCCCATTGAAAACCTGTGGGGTGAGCTGAAGAGGAGAGTGCACAAGAGAGGGGCTAGGACTGGATGTTCTGGAGAGATTCTGTAAGAGGAATGGTCTCAGATGCCCTGCTCCATATTCTCCAACCTTATAAAATGTTACAGGAGAGGACTCAGTGCTGTTTTATTGGCAAGGGGAAGTTGTACAAAGTATTAAATGCAGAGGTGCCAATAATTGTGGCACATGTGTTTTTGCTGAAAATAATTATTTCTTGATGAGGGATTTGTTTTCTCTGAATACATTTATTTCAATTAAAGATTGGATTTTTATCATTTTTTCAGTATGAGATAAAGCTACTTCACCAAAAGGCACGTACTTCCTAACCCTGTTTACTAATCTTTACAAGGTTTGCCAATGATTGTGAAGGGCACTGTATATGTTGCACCTTTGTTCATGGAGAAGCATCTCATCACAGAATGTACATGTATGCAAATGCTGATGACAATATTAACCTTGAACCTTGATCAAACACATGCCTCAGCCTTGCTGAGCACCAGCTGGCTAGTTTTAGCAAAACTGGAGTGCCGTCATCTGCAAAGCTCCCTTAAAGTGCAGGCAGATTTAAAAAGAATCAGCATCTGTTCCTGAAACATTGGCCTGTTTGGAGCAGGAGCTGCTAAAGTGCAGTGCATTCAGCCTCTGAGATCATGGCCCATGCCTAATAACACAGAAACAACCATACCACGTGCAATTAAGATTCATATAATGAATTAAATTTTTACATTAATTATAGTTGAAACTAATTTATTTTTATTTGTTACAACCATATATCTGGACAAAACCAGAATTCAAAGCAACCAACAGAAATAGCTCACATACAAAGTGTTAAAAACATTGTTTAAATGGTAGCTGAAGGCTTAGCTAAGGGTATTAGTAAATATACATGGAAAAATGTCAGTTACAATAATCTACTACAAAAGTAGGTCAATAAAAAAAGGAAAAAAAGACTTGCAGTATGATTCAGGCAGAGTGGACATTTGTGTCTCTTGACCTCATATTGGGAAATGAATTTTAGCCCAAACACTGAAAAACAGAGCAGGGGATTAAAGCTGTGGTAAGGGGATAGGCTCTGTTCTGATTGCAATCACGTGAAGAACAATCTTAAGCTGTTTGAAAAAACACCTTCCCTTGGGTCCAACTCTCTCCCACTCTATCCCGGATTCTCTTTCTCGCTCTCACTCACTTTCTCTCTCTTAATCCTCCAGCAGTTATTCTCTCTATAATCTCAATGATTAGAGTGACCAATTTTGACACAGTCTTTCTCATAGTAGATTGTATTAGTGTACTGTCAGGCAAGGCGGCCACCATTTTGTAGTCAGGTGCTGAATATGTTGAACACTTTGTTGTCTCTGATTCTGTGGTGGTCATTTGCTATGTTATCAAACCATTTAGTGTTTGTGAAAAGGAAATAAGCTAAATTCTCATATAGCATCAGCATTACTGGATCTCAATTATGACAGTGAGTACAGTCTGGGCAATGCATGACAAAAAAGACCCAAATCAAACTGTACTTTATGGTATTATTTTGTCCAAAAATTACAGAATGTACATTTAAAAAAACTATTGTAGAACTAAGCAGGCTATAGTATGTGTACTATGTCTGTAGTTTGCAGATATTTGAGGGTGAATACACATAGAATACATCACCCTTTGTCTAAAATACCTATCAGTTGCATTATATGACATTTTGCAATTACTATATTTTATACCAAATATTAAATATGCACAACATCCACATGGCTGCTTCTACTTACTATTTCACCAGCAGCTTATTTATTAGTGCTTTAGGTAATGGATTAAAGCAAGCAGACCCATGTAGACATGAGTTGGAATGCCTTCACCAGTATCTCTCCCAATTTGATGGCAAAAGGATGGGTAAGCTGCAAGGAATGAGTTCAGCTTTAGCCCTCCTTTTAATACATTTGAGTACTTTTTGACATCTTTCTGGTGTGTTTTTGTGATATCTGTTCAACGCTCCTCATCTGCAGCCATTTAAATTTGAATGAGCAATTCTTGTACTATAAGATTCAGTCAGCTGTGTGCACTAATGAAATCACAACAGTTTTTTTCAAAGCATTGCTAAAAGATTTTATAAGGAGTTCTATATCTAGGATATGAGTACACACTTTATGCATGTTCTCTGGTAATCAGTATGCATTCAGCCTAATTAGTGGATATTCAGGAGTATCAAAACACTTCTGCCACTTCTCCATGTCTGAATTTACACATACACACACACACAAACATACACATAAAATGCGTCAGCAGTGAAAATAATTCACATGGGTCTGGATATACGCAAACCTCACAACCTCATAAATCCATGTGGTCCACAGTGGACAGCTGGTTCGGTAACCTGCTTGGATTTATGCCCTAATGCTGTGTTTGTGAGGTGCGCTGCTGTATTCTGGATATTAGATGAAGACAGTTCATCACTGGTGATAGCCTCAGTAATGTAGGGTGGGGATGGTTTGAAAATGCCAGTCTGAATCCCTGAAAGAATGGGACAGATGTTGCTTGTTTCTTTCACAGGGTTTTTAACAGGCATGCAAAGGAACCTATCCCTTGCATGACAAATAATAACTTTTTACAACTTTTGCATGATAACCCCCATGCAAAGACAAAAAGTGTGTGCCTAACATTTGAATTTTTTCCCTCTCTTTTTTTCTTTTGCTCCTGTACAGCTGCAAACCAAACTCCTGGTAAGTTTCCACATAACAAATAACAGCAATATCTCTAAAGCTTGCTAAATTGCCAGTAAGCTAAAGAACATAACAATTTCTAATAAAATTAGATTAAAACAATCACGACATGCACTGCATGGAAAGAAGAGTTTACTTCTTTATTAGAAGCCTTTTATAGCATCTTGAAAAGCTTCAGCTTTAGTGTGCAAAACATGATTTGCCTTCTGGTGAACCATGACTATTCACAATATCTCACCAATATTGGTATTGGTGTTCCTAAGCTTTCTTTCTCTTTCTATTGCTCTTAACCCTCCCACCCCCAACCCTACAAGGCTTTGCACACATGGTGAAGACTCAACAAGGTATGGTCTTTATAAATTACTTTTCTCTGGTCTGTTATTAAATGTACTGTTTGTTGTGTCAATGTACTATACTTACACGTTTGCACCAGAGGTTTCTTTGTGGGATCTATAATTATGCAATTTATAGAAACTTGGTCATAGTTCTTGGTTAAAGTTCATTTCCCTGCTTTTAATTATATGCAGTGCCACTGACCTAATATGTTTTCAAGTCACACTCCATATACTCTTCATGCTTGTGTGGTACTGTTAGAGAAGTTTACAATTATATTACTATATAATAAGTATGAACATGAGCATGAGATAGCATGAAGGTAGGAAAGACTGAAGACGCTGATTTTTGTCTGTTTTTGCTAATTTGCACATGGGATTGCACATTTTAATGTTATATCAGATACACACTTGAATAATCTATTCTTTTATATGTTTATTTCAGAAGAGGTTGTGCACAGAACATTTCAATGAATATAAATATATACTGATTTGTTTTCTTCATAGAATAACAGGAGCAAGTTAATCCTAAACATGGTTCAAATCAAGTCACTTGAAAATGAGGTTCATTTTATCAGACAAAATGACAGCCTCAAAAATACACATTTTGTTTGTATACAGTAAAAATTTACAATAATTCACATCCTTTAGTATTTTATGTGTAATGTAAAGTCTAACTTAATGTATAACCTTTTTCAGGAGCATAATACTGTATATATTTTTTTCCTATATGGAGTTGCAAGTCAATTAGCTGATGTTGCTATCTATGATCACATTTACATAAACTCTGCACAGCGCACAGTATTGGCCTAAATGTAATATGATATGGTGGATATTGCATGTATATATATAAGACGTGATTAAACATATAGCAGGTGGTCTTTGGAAAATTTTGTGATAGTCTTTAACTATCTTCAAGTGCACTATTAAAGTTTGAGGTGATTGGCAACAATTTCAACCACTTCCTTTTCAGAGGTTCTTAAGCCTATTCTATAAAACTCTGTTTTTCACATCTCTGTGCTTCCCAGATGCTGAAAATTCTGATGAAGATATTTGAGTTATATGGTATCTCCAAAGCCAGATAAAACTGCATTTGTTTTTAATCATAAAACCTGACACTCCATTGATACTGCAAGTAGAACCATGTATTCCTGTATATGTATTAGTAAAAAAGATTATCTGCTAAAACCATCTGCCTTTAAGAATAAACCAGACTAGGTTAAACCTTTATATACTCCAATAGATAGACAGACTGCTTTGTTTGTTCACATCAGAATTAAGTAGACAAACTACTGGACATGCCTGCTCCATGAATTTGCATGTCTACAGATTTGCCCCGTTCAATTTTATGCATGAGAAAAGGCATGATCTTGTGTAGAGGTGGGTCAAATGTTAAAGTTGCATGCACAAGCAAATAAATGTTTTACAATGATTGTGCAAAAAAGTAAATTGCAGAGAAAGACAGGCAGTACAGAGCCCAATTATCCTACTATTTATAATATCCATACCAAAATATCCATATGAAATACTGAAGACACTGTTAAACAGGACTGGATGACTGTTATGTTCTTTTGGTTAATCAAAAAAGTGGCATTTGGCAGACACCCTTATACAGAGTGATGCCCGTATCTAAAGGCCATCATGAAATTCAGATATGATGCCTGAGCACACTAATGAAAATGTATGTTTTTGTTTGTTAGAAAGGGGTTGTTTACTTGCTGTTGTGTTGCTTTTTCTGAAGCCACATAATGCAATGTAAATGAGACCTCTGTTTTGTGAGGCAGCTGTGTCAAACGCACACACAGTGTATGTAAACACTAGAAAAGGAGCCAGAGTACTCATGGTACCAGTAGACGACGAGGAGAGTAGAGGAGGGTATGGGACTCAATGTCTGAGCACTGGTTGCTTACTACTTCCATGTATATAAACCATGTGATGCGCTTCCTTCTGGGTCCCCTTGTGTGTTACATGCCTGGTGTGTGTGACACTCACAGTCCTAAATATTGTAAAGAGGAGCACTGGGACACAACTATATAACTGGGACACAACTATACTTATAATTTTTAGTGGTTTTGTTTTCTTCCATTAGGCTGAAGGTAGAGGTGGGCGATAATGCAAAAATACAGTTTTGTGATACCTGAAGACATTACAACAATTCACACATTATCTATCATGATATACTCATCATGAGTTTTAATAAGTAGAATGCACAAGCGGTACTACATTAAAAATTAGTTTTAATTTTCACCTACTGACCAGTAGGACCAGTTTTGCTCTCTTTGTAACAGAACAATGGCAGTGAGTATCCTTGAAGCACTGAAGGTATTGACAATATGTTCATTACAGTGAATTGTGGCATATTGTCATGATTGAATACAATTTTGTCATATAGCTCATTCTAGTTTAAAGCTGTTGTAGTATTGGATGTGGATGTGGATGACAAAGCTGTTCTTCAATGTTATACACATCTGTTATCTCAGGCCCAAAGACTGAGAGGAAAATGTGTTTTATGTGGAAGAGAGCGCATTTATGTGGAAGAGAGAGCGCTTTAATCTGGGGTTGTAAGAAGAGTCAAGAGACATTCAGCTGTGGTGCACATAATATTATGCCAGCACAAGGCTTAGAGATTTATCATACAGTCCTAGTCCTCATGAATTGTTTCCTGCAATAGAGATATGGTGAGGATCCATAGAAAAACCCATTTCCTTAAGACCATGCCATCAGTAGATGTAGCACAACCATACAAACTGGACACCTCAGGAAGAAAAATGGGACATTTTAATTGTCTTTTTTTGTCCTACAGTTTGGTTGAAGAGAACAAATTAGTCCAGCTTCACAATGTCAAATATATACTCATACAAAAGCAGTTCTATGAAATAACAAAAAAGATTGTTTGTATCAGTAGCAGGGCTTAGAATTTATTTTATATTTCAGTGCTGGGTTATTGCTAAGCTTTAAGTTAGAAGGCATTATGTTATTCCATATGCTTGTTTGCCTCTGCATTGGGTCTTGACCCAACAGAAATCATTTGAGCATGATTGATGTGCTGTTTCACAGCACCAGTGTGAGTCAGTGATTGTGTAATGTGGCTGCACAGTCACAGAGCATGGTTTTACTAACCCATAAAATTACTGAATGATTTTTTTTACCTTACATGTGTATGTCAGGCTTTCCAGGCTTAGGACCAAGGGTTTCCAGACTTACTTTCATTCAAGATGGCTGCATGTTGTCGCAGTGATCTCTCTAAAATCTCACTTTTGATGCAAAAGTGTGACTTTGCCATTTTAGTACACATGCGCATCAGTACAACAACCAGACACTTCAGCAACTAAGATATAAACAAGAAGTAGTGAATGGACTGCTGGAAAGGTTCTGTGATCTTGGCTTACTCTAGGGAACAGGCCCTCAGACTGTGGCATTGCCGCTCGCCCGGGGAGAGGACATCACAAGGAAGCAGACACAGGCTTAAAGGCTAAAAGTTAATGCTATCGCATCCATCCTGCTAGCTAGTAAACTTGACTACACCCGACTCAAGCAAACTACCCAGCACGACTTCAGAGACTGTTGTGTTTTTGTTTTATCGTAGATGGCTACTCAACTGAATAGCCTGTAACATTTTGCTCAGATAGAGGTGCTGTTTGTTGGGCAGAATTTGAGGAGAGGGCTTGTGTGTTTGAATGTGTTAGTGAATGTGTTAGTGGTGTGCTGGTCTTTAATTACTGCTCACCACTCCTGGAGTTTTTAATTGTTAGTTGTAGACCATCACCACCATGCTCATAGTGACAGTGTACAACCCACCCAGCACTAATGCTAACAACATGCTGAGGCCCCCCATCCAGATGTACTTATTACATAGTTATTACATAGTATTTATTACATAGTTATTACATAGTACTTATTACTCATTTGCCTTACAATAAGAGAACAGGAACTGGCAGGAACCTCTTGTTACAACCTTTGCTTGATAGAATCATTTGT
>JBBPCY010000156.1:14113961-14125224 GCA_037974405.1 Brachyalestes nurse | reverse complement strand
ACTTCTATCAGGCAGAGTCGACTAGTGCCTCTGAAGTCGACTAGTCGACTTTTGTGTTAATGCCCTAATATATATATTAAGGGGAAAAAAGCACAAAATGTGGCATGTAGAAAGGTTGTTACATTTTATGTTTTATATTTAATATTTTCCAGTATGTTGAACTAGTTAAGTAAATAAATAAAATTTGTTTCAGGAAAAAGACAAGCATTTTTATATTGTAAGTTAATTTGATCTATTTCAGAAAAGATAATGTTGGATGTTTTTGTTGGTCCAGTTGTGAAGTTTTAACATAATGTAATTTTAAATGATCACAGTGAGTTTTCAAATGATTGCAAGGAGTTACAAGGAGTAAAAAAACAAAAATTGAGATATGATGTTTTGTTCTGACAGTAGGTATGTATACAGTGGCAAGAAAAAGTATGTGAACCTTTTGTTCTCAGTAAAGACATGAAAGAACAGTATTTCCTTGTATTACTATTTTAGGCACATTATTTTATAAACTTTTTCTTGACACTTGACTATTAAGTACAAAGCAATATGTGCGGACAGATATTTGAGAAACCATCCAGAAATAAATACTTAAAACTAAAAACTGAAATTTCTCAGGTACAAAGTAAGTTATTATATTTTTATTCTCAGTCTAGTTTAATACTCCAAAGTTTGCATAATTATTGAATTAAGAACAAGACAACTGGGGCAGTTTCTTACCATTACCTTTGCAAAAGGAAATATTTCAAAGATGTTTTCTTCATCACTCAATTTTATTATTCTAAAAAGAAGTTGCAGCTTAGGGTCTGTAAGAGTACCAGTTCTAATTGTGCTCTTTCTTGTAGATGGGCATGTATATGCTCATTGTTTGTATATCCCCATCCCTTCCTTACAGCTAAAAGCTCTAATGCTGCCCGACCACTACGTACCACCTTTACATGGACATGGCCACTGACGTACACATTCATTACCATCTATGTCATCTATATAGTATGTTCATAGGTCACTGTCTTCCTCCTTTTTCCTCATTTAGCATTGTTAGAATATGCATAGTCATCCATTTATTCAGAAGTACAATTAAAAAAAAATAAAATTAAGCACAATTTCCAAATAAAGACAATAAATTGTATATATTAAAGACAAATTAGTTTAACTATGTACTAGGTTTTTGTTGGTTTTTTATGTTGTAAAAAAATATATTTGTCAAAAGAAAAAAATGTACAGGATGGTAACATTGATTTTTCATGTCATGGTATGTGGATATGTATGCTATTGCCTCCTGTATCATCTTATTTGCCATTTTAAAAACTAAAAATGGAGTCTAACCATGTATATCCAAAAGCATTCTTACAGAACTTTCTTTTGTAATTTTTTTTTCTTCCTGCCAAAATCATGCGGGCAATTAATTGATGTAAGTTACAAAAGAATGGTTTGCTTCCTTTTAAAGCGCCTTATGTTTTTTTTTAAATATTTTTGTTCATTACTAATCCTTTTTAGTCAAATTAACTGTACCTTTTGTTTGCGAATGTTTCTAGTGTCTGCTCTAACAGTTCAAAAGTGTTTGCATTGCCTTTATTTCCTCTTTCATTTTGGTTCACTGGTAAAGACTTGCATTGCCTTACAGTGTCCTATGTGTGCAAGTCTGCAGTGTAATCTGCAAGCCCTGCTGTTGAAGGTTTAATCAGCTTCAACCAACATCTGGATGTTTTACTAGTTCATATACTGATAGACAATTAAGAGTAATATTATAAAATGTGTATGGCATTTATCAGTTCTGTTAACACCTTCTATATTTAAGAAAGAATGCAAGGATTTGTTTGTACCCCAGGTTAGGTCTAGTGTCAGATCACTGCTATATCAGTGCTGCTTCTGATTTAATTTTTTTTTTGTATCAGATGATTTAATGTGTGGATGAGTTCCAGTGATTCATTTTAAGCATGAACAAGTCAAAACATCAAGGTGTTTTTGAACTGTTTTGTGACTTTGTGCCATTGTGGTGACTAATAACTGTCAAAAGGCAAATGGCTTTGATAATTCAAAGCTAATTTAGGTCTGTTAAAAGGTATTTGAGGAAACCAGTGCTTAAAGACAAGGCCTGTTATTTTATTAGCATATAGGGAATTTTGGAATCCTTTAAATGGTCTACAGGATCTTTTGCTTAAATAGTGTAGTCTTTCAAAAACGTTTCCCATCTTCTGGCACTACCATGGACCAACCTTAGCAGTATATTAAAAAATAATCGTTTTCAAAACATATAGTGAGAACTGAGTACAAATTGTATTTGTAAGAAAAAAATACAATTCGGTTAAGCTCAAGGCCTAGAACCTCTATTGCAGCCTTTTGATGCAATAATCATGTCTCTCCATCTCTTTTTGTTCTGGTCTTAGTTTCTTAAGGGCAATGGTGTACAAATATTTTATTTTCTCTTAATTACTTTAATTCTTCTGTTGTTGTTTTGTTTGCTTTGCACTAGACCATTTTTAGTTAATCTACCACTAATTTATTCTCCTTTTGCTTCCTAGGAGGGGAATTAGTCATCCCTGTTCTAGTTGAGGACCCCATAGATATCCCTCCTATTTCCACACTATCCCCTTTTGTTCCTCTACCCCCGACCCTACGCCCCGTTCTCACCATTATTGAGACCACCAAAGAGTCCCTGTCCATCACCACTGAGGCGGGGGTACCTTGCTTGTCGGACCAAGCCAGCGATGATTGTGATGATGATGGTGATGATGATAATGATGGCTTGGTGATATCTGGGTTTGGATCTGGGGAGACGTTTGACTCTAGCCTGCCACCTACTGATGATGAAGATTTTTACACCACATTCTCCCTGGTAACAGATAAGATCTTGACCACATCGGCCTATGAAGGTGGCTACAAAGCTCTCGCACCCAAGTGGGAGACCAAGGACTTTAAGACAAATCTGGCTTCTGAGGCAGACAGGACTACACTCATGCCACATCTGCCTGATCCCAGAAGTTCTGTAGCAACATTTGTCACATCAGAGGCACCTCCTAAAATCCCTGCTGGTAAAATGAACAACCGTGAGGTCAAGCCCTACCCAGATATAGTGCTGCTTCCTATGCCCACAACTTACCACATGGATGGCACAAAACCCAGAGGTCCAATTTTCACCCAGCCCATGGTCCACAATGTGCCCAGCACACTGCCAACCATACCAGGAATTATTAGGGTTCCACCTGGGGCCTCAGAGGTTATTCGCGAATCCACCAGCACTATGGGTATGGTGGTGGGCATTGTGTCTGCTGCTGCACTTTGTATCCTCATCCTCCTGTATGCCATGTATAAGTACAGAAACAGAGACGAGGGCTCCTACCAAGTAGATGAGACACGGAATTACATCAGCAACTCAGCACAGACTAATGGTGCAGTAGTCAAGGACAAGCTGCCACGTACCAAGGGAACCAATAGCAAAAGACCAAGAGACAAGGACAAGGAATACTATGTATAAAACTGAATCTGAACCTCAAATAAAAAACAGACCCAAAATTGGACAATATTTGTAGTACTTTACTGGGTGCAGTAATTTAAAATGGAAATACTCTGAGAACTCAAGAAACATTGAGTCAGAAATTAATTGTAGGCACTGTGGTTTGAAGCTGACCCTCTGTGGTAAGGGAGTAGAGAATGTCAATGACATTGAGGATTTTGTTCATTTTGGTCTGGTTATGGGACATAGCCACTGTAAAATATGTCATTGTTATATAGTTTCCCCCAAAATTACTTTCTCAAATACATGATTCTTATGTAGTGTCCACTGTAGCCCTTTACAAAACATCAGTGATCATCAACCATGTTGGGAACGCATGTAAAATGTGTATGATTTGGTATCTTTGCAGGAGCAGAGCTAAGGAAGAGATTGACATTGAGCAAAAGTGATATGGAAATATTTTGAGGGAGTGATTAGGGGAAATGAGAAATATGAATCCCTTTCATTTTTTCTTTTTTCTAATTTTTCATTAATGACTTCTGAGGACATTAAAAAATTATATTGAATTCTTACATGACACGTGAATTACTAAACTAATGGGCCTTATTCACCTATCAAAAAGCCATTTTTTTCAAAGAACAAAATAAAACAGTAAAACATTCATTCTTCATTCTTAACTGGCATTCTTAGTATTCCTGTTCATGTTGGCTGATATTGAACATTTGTTTTGAAAAATAATTTCTGTGTTACTGAAGTCCCATCATGGTTTTTGAACCAAAAGTCATGCAAAGACATAGGCCTACTGATGTAAGGAATTGTAAGGCATTTTAATTTTGCTAATATTTAAACAAAATCCTTTGTGCAGAGTAACCTTATTATAATGTATATTTTAGTACATTTTGTCACATTTACATAAACGTAAACATTGGTACAATTATTGACACCTTACAATTACAGAATATCATTTTAATCTGAATATTTCATGACATCATATTGTCACATAGTTATTTTGTTAAAATATTTTACTACGTTTCAGGCTGATAAGCAATGTTTGAGTTACAAAAATGTTTAATAAACTGTCCAATCGGTGAGATGAGTTATATGAAATAAACCGATTGGACAGTTTATTGTTTTTGTAATTCAAACATTGGTTATACCTGCACCTTATTTGGGTGTAACCCATTACTTCCCAAACTTATCATTCAGGAAAACTTCAGCAAATAATGCAAAGGTTTTTATTAAGATACTGAGATGCCAGGTTATATATACATTTGGTGGAGTTGCATGAGCATTTGGATGCTGGAAAAGTGACAGAAATGGCCATTCTCAGTTGTATCAGCCTCCTCATTACTGGTTGTTGTATTCCATTATGTTTATGCTAATAATAATATTTTTAAATAAGATGGAGAGCACTCATAATAAAGACAGATAATGCATTTGAATGCATAGTGTCGCTATGTTTCTGAAGTAATTTCAGTTATATTTTTTCCATTCTCTGTAATTTAATTTCAGTCATGTACTACTGACATTGTGCAGTTTTATTTAAATTTTATTTTACAGCCTTGTGCTGGCAAAATGTGTTTTTTTTCACCTTATTTATTTCCTCTGTTTTTTTTGCCATTTGTCACTGGAACAAAATTTTGTGTGTATATTTCATTTTGTTTGTTGTTTGTTTTTTATTCATCAGTTACTGTTTTAACTTTAAACTATGTCCAGCAATAAAATGTTCCCAGATGTTTTCAGTATTAGTGTAATAGTTGCTGTTGTTTCAAAATCATTTATTTTTTGCCCACTGTATATTTTTCAACTTATCAAATGCAATTATTTACCACTTACCAAATACATTCTCCTTCTTGGGAATCACCCTTCAACCCTCTAGCTAATAGTCATTAGCTTTTCAGGAGATGGAGCTTTGCAAGAGGTCATCACTGACCTCTATAGAGCAGAGGAGGAAATGCCAAGTTCAGCCACTTAGGTCTACCCGGTCATTGTCTAGGGCTAGCATAGATGAAGGATAGCCAGGGACTACCTACAGGGGGAGGGGGAAGTGCCAGACTCAACTCTCTAGCAAACTAGCTGGCCGAGGGTGTGGCATGCAAGGCACAGCTGTGACTATGCCTGACTGTTTATGACCCTAGAAAAAATTAATTTACTTCTAAGAATGCAGTCTAAATTTCTTATGTATGATGTCCAACAACATTATTTAAGTGGTAGTATACACAGTAATTGTTACCATTTTCTCAGTACCATCTTCCATCAGTGGATCGGTAATCCCTCAGTTTTACACGGATCAGCACTCACGGATTCAGCAATTTTTGTTTTTGCTTTTTTGTGGCAATATGTATTTTTTCACATTTTAATTCTAGCCGTGCTGAATTTAAATCTCTCTCTCTCTGTCTCTATTTCTGTCTCTCTCTCTCTCTGTCTCTCTCTTTCTTACTCTCTCTGCGGAAGTCAAGAACGGCTGTTCTGACGCGCTGAATTCAAATCTCTGTCTCTCTTCCTCGGGCCGAAACGGCCGTTCTGCCGGCTGCAAATATCCTCCACCTTTTTTGCTTTTTTTCTAGATGTTTTCACACAAGGGAAGCCGTTCACCTCGCTCCCTTTCCAACGAGCCCTCATTTGTATTTTTAGCCAGAGTAGATCAGGTTTTATTCTCTGAAAACCGTGTGTCCCAATACTTTTGTCACGCAACCTTCCGAGTTGCATATCGGGGGATTTAAATTAAACGACGGGTTTACCTTGAAAAGAGGTGAATACGGGTTCACCTTTACAATTTCTTTAGGGGTAATACATTAAACTGAGTTTAAAATGAAATTAAAGTGTTCTGTGTCACAAATCGACCCGGTCCAGGCAGGAATATGTGAAGGGAATCACGAACGCAGACTGACATAATGAGGGTGAGTTTAATTACAACAGTGAACACAGAAATACGAACCAAAAATAGGCACTATGGCTAGGGAAGAGAAATCAGTGAACATAAAGAGGGGTGACATGGATCGAACTAAAGTGAGGGTATGCTCCCATAACTAGACACACTACTAAACTAACTAAATACCGACATAGGACAGAGAACCAATGAGCAAACAGGAGAAATCATAATCAACTAAAGAAAGCTGTGGGAGATTAGAGTCAGTTAATAGGACCTGTAGTGACCTCCGCGCGGTGCGGGAACCGGTGCTGGACCTTGGGCTGGAGCGCGCGGTGCGGGAACCGGCGCTGTAGCTTGGGCTAGAGCGTGCTGTGCGGGAACCGGTGCTGGACCTTGGGCTGGAGCGCGCGGTGCTGGGACCGCCGCTGGGCTGTGAGCTGGCGCTGGACCTTGGGTTGGAGCGCGCGGTGCGGGAACCAGCGCTGGACCTCGGGCTGGAGCGCACAGTGCGGGAACCGGCGCTGGACCTTGGGCTGGAGCGCGTGGTGCGGGAACCGGCGCTGGACCTTGGGCTGGAGCGCGGTGCGGGAACCGGCGCTGTAGCTTGGGCAGGAGCGTGTGTTGCGGGAACCGCCGCTGTAGCTTGGGCTGGAGCGCGCAGTGCAGGACCCGCCGCTGGACCTTGGGCTGGAGCACGCGGTGCGGAACCCGACACTGGTTCTGGATCTGGAGCTGCCGAGGCGGGCACTGAGATGGCCGCTGGATGGCCTGGAGGCGCTGGGATGGCTGCTGGACGGCCTGGAGGCCTGGTGGAGAGCGGCGTGCTGGGACCACTGGTGGAGAGCGGCGTGCTGGGACCACTGGTCGAGAGCGGCGTGCTGGGACCACTGAGACAGGAGAAGCTGGACTGGCTGAAACTGAGACAGGAGAAGCTGTACTGACTGAAACTGAAACTGGAGAAGCTGGCCTGAATGAAACTGAAACTGGAGAAGCTGGACTGGCTGAAACTGAAACTGGAAAAGCTGGACTGGCTGGAACTGAAACTGGAAAAGCTGGACTGGCTGAACCTGAAACTGGAGAAGCTGGACAGAAAGATAGTTGGGTTGAGGGAGAGAAGACTGGCTTGAGAGAGACAGGAGTAGAGGCTGACTTCAGAGAGACAGGAGTAGAGGCTGGCTTGAGAGAGACAGGAGTAGAGAAAGAAGGGGCAGAGCTGACCTGAACCTGGCTGCATGGCTGAGGAGGCGCTCTCACTAACTGGGGCGGCTGAGGAGATGATCGCGTTGGTAGAGGAGGTGGCTGGAGATCCAGCTGTGCTGATCGAGGGGTAGCCGGCATGGGGGCCTCCATCTTGGATCTAGCACGGGCTCTCCTTTGTCTCCGGGATTTTCTCGCCTTTTCCGATCGCCCGCTCCATCTGTACATGAGCGCGTCCTCTTCCGAACGCATGTACTCCGGGAGCTCCGAAGGAATGTTCCACTTCCCTCTGCTCGCCTTTTGTCTCCGTGGTTAGGCTAGGCTAGCGAGAAACCCACCCAAGTCGAAACTCTCTGATTGTTTCTCCTCTTGACCACTCCAGCTGTGATCTAGATCATCATCATCTGAGCTGCAGTACTCCAAGTATGCCGTGGTGTTCTCGAGCGGGATACGAAGTGGTATTCCGGAACTCAGGTTGAAGTCTGCGGCGCTTTCATGATGGTGATGGGAGCATTCTGTCATGAATCGACCCGGTCCAGGCAGGAATAAGTGAAGGGAATCATGAACGCAGACTGACATAATGAGGGTGAGTTTAATTACAACAGCGAACACCGAAATACAAACCAAAAATAGGCACTATGCCTAGGGAAGAGAAATCAGTGAACAAAAAGCGGGGGGACACGGATCGAACTAAAGTGAGGGTATGCTCCCATAATTAGATACAGGACTAAACTAACTAAATACCGAAGACATAGGACAGATAACCAATGAGCAAACAGGAGAAATCTTAATCAAACTAATGACAGCTGTAGGAGATTAGAGTCAGTTCATAGGACCTGCAGAGACCTCCAGAGGCCTCTGACAGGTACCGTGACATTCTGGGAGCATGTTTGGGAGCATATTTAGTGTTTACACTATAAAAATAGGCATTTTTAGGTATTTTTTTTAACCAAAACACAACAACATGGTTTTTCCACTATACGCGGGTGCTCTTGGAACGTAACCCACACAAAAAGCAAATAATTACTGTATACATAAATACAAGAAAACTGGATACACACACAGGTGCTCAATGACAAGCATTGCACCAGAAATATTGCACATTTTCAATTGCACATTTTGCCCAGTAGTAATAATTCTAACCAAAAAATTGCATGATGCATCAGAAAAATTGCACTCAAGTAATATTGCACCATGGTGTAGTTTAACCAAAATACCATTTGATTGAGTGACTGAATATGTGCTGTGCATGCTTGCCTGTGCATGCAAATCCATGTGAATGCCTCTCTAACTATACCTATCGTTTCTGCTTATTCATCTCTTCTTCCCCATCTCTCCCCTGCTGCAAAATACCTTCCTTACTTTCCCGTAACTTCTGACTGTAGATGGGGGGGTGAGCCACATCCTGCCTCCTAAAATCCAATATCATCTCCTTAGTTTTGCCGACGTTGAGAGAGAGATTGTTCTCCTGACACCACTCTGCCAAGAGTCTCACCTCCTCTTTGTAGACCGCCTCATCGTTGTTGCTGATCAGGCGCACAATGGTGGTATCATCAGATGATGGTGTTGGAGCTGTGTCTGGACACACAGTCGTGTGTAAACAAGGAGTACAGCATTGGGCTCAGAACGCTTCCCTGTGGGGGGCCAGTGTTGAGGATCATTGTGGTGGAGGTGTTTTTGCCGATCCTCACGTGCTGCGGAGCTGAAATCCACAAACAGAAGTCTGGCATAGCAGTTCCTATTGTCCAGGTGAGCCAGGGTTGTATGAATGGTGTGTGAGATGGCGTCTTCAGTGGATCTATTGTGATGGTATGCAAATTGAAGGGGGTCCAGGGTGTTCGGTATGGAGATCCTGATGTGTCCTATTACTAACCTTTCAAAGCACTTCATTGTGATGGAGGTTAATGCAACAGGCCAAAAGTCATTAAGGCAGCTGGCTTTGTTCTTCTTGGGAACTGGGACAATGGTGGTGTTTTTGAAGCAGACGGGGTCAGTTGAGCTTTTCAGAGAGTTGTTAAAAATGTCTGTAAAGACATTAGACAGCTGCTCACTGCACACCTTCAATACATGACCCGAAATTCCGCAGATGTTGACTCTGTTGAAGCTCTTTTTCACGTCCACAACAGACACGTTGGGAGTGATGTCATGCAGATCAGCCAGAGCTTGCTCTGGTGGATGTGTTAGCGAGCTCAAAGTGCGCATAGAACGCATTCAGTTCGTTTGGAAGTGATGGGCTGACAGAAACGATAGTGTGTGTTTGTGGTTTGTAGTTTGTCAGCGCCTGAATCCCCCTCCACATCTGACGTGCGTCACGTGTGCAGTTAAACTGGGAGTCCACTTTACTGCTGTACTCCTGTTTAACACTCCTGACGGCTTTCCGGAGATCGTACCTGCATTTTTGTACAGGTCCTCATCTCCGGACTGGAAAGCACGCGTGCGCTCACGGAGCTTACAGCGGATGTCAGCGATTTCTGGTTGGGGAATGTCCGGACAGTTTTAGTGGGGATGCATTCCTCCACGCAGGTCTTTGATGAAATCAGTGACCACAGAGGTGTACAGAGCTTCTCTTCTCCTTCCCGTGTCCAGCGCTGCACCGTGCGTGTCACCGACTCCTTGTGCTTTAGTCTCTGTTTGTAAGCAGGCAGTAACAGCACTGCGCTGTGCTCCGAGGTGCCCAGGTGCTTGCGAGGCAGAGAGCGGTATGCCCCCCGATGTTCTGTGTAACAGTGGTCGAGCGCGTTGGCACCCTGAGTGGAGCAAGAGACATGCTGGTGGTATTTTGGGTACACAGAGTGTGCTGTGTGTTCCCCTGTGGTGGGATATAGACCGTCATCAGAAACACCGCACTGAACTTTCTCGGCAAATAGAACGGCCGGCACTTTATCAGCGGGTACTCAAGGTCCGGAGTGCAGTTCCATGAAATTATTTCCACGTTCGTGCACCACGAGTTGTTGACGAGAAAGCACATGCTACCCCCTCGTTTCTTCCCCGACATCTCTGTCCGATCAGCCCGATGGATTGTGAACCCCTCCAGTTGGACTGCGTGGTCCGGAATGCTCGCAGTCAGCCACGTCTCTGTGAAACAGAGGACACAGCAGTTCCTCAGCTCTCTTTGGAATTGAAGTCTTCCTCTGAGATCATCCAATTTGTTGTCCAAAGACTGGACGTTTGCCAGGAAAATGCTAGGCATTGCTGGTCGTAGTCCATGGCGTTTCACTTGGACTTGCACCCCAGGCCTTCGGCCTTGTCTCCGCTCATGCGTCCTCCGGGAGCCCCTAAAGGGGTATTTTACTGATCAACGGTGATTGGCTTGGCATAATTATATGGGTTTTAATGTAAAAATCCTCCACAGTTAACGTTTAAACTCATGTCTGACCAAAAGCCCCTGTATAAGCAGAGATGAACTGAAATGTCTCCCTCAGAAGCTGGATAGGGGAGGGGAAGCCCCTGCCAGGTGCCCAGCCTTAAATTCAAGTGAACTGTCAAGACACAGGCCCTCAAAAAGAAGATGGCCGTAGCTTATAAATGTAAAATGGCCGCAGGACCAGATAAGAATGCAGGTGTCCAGACTGGATGCCAAGAGAGGGGGAGTTAAGCAGAATCAGATAAAACACATGTCCAGAAAATAGAATCTAATTGGTCAAAAGGGCAACTGGAGGTGTCACTGAAATATGAATCAGAAGATTACATAATCTCCCAGTTAGCAAAATTTTGTTGGGCCAGATCTGGCCCACACAACCCATGTCCCTCTG
>JBBPCY010000156.1:14098059-14109907 GCA_037974405.1 Brachyalestes nurse | reverse complement strand
CCTCTGTGACTGGCTCCTGGACTTTTTGACTGGCAGGCCTCAGTCTGTCAGGATCAGCAACAGGACTTCAGCCAGCACCACCACAGGGTTGTGTCCTCAGCCCCATCCTCTACACCCTTTTTACCCATGACTGTGTCGCCTCCAACAAAGACAACATCCTGAAGTTCGCGGATGACACTGCAGCTCGCATCACTGGAGGGGACAAAGCGGCTTATAGGAGAGAGGTGGCCAGTCTGGTGTCATGGTGTGAGGAAAACAATCTCAAAACAATGACCATTGTTAAAAGCGCTATATAAATAAAATTGAATTGAATTGAATAGATATAGAGTGCCACAATGGAAAACAAAACGTTTTGAGAACAGTTTCATCCCTACTGCCATAAGCCTCCTAAATAAATAGATATGGTTTAGCCTTTTATGTTGAGATTATAGTTATGTGAGTATGTTGTATGTGGTGTTTTTTTTTTAATTGTGTTATATTTGTGACTCACCTTACTGCAAAGCAAATTTACCTTCAGGTAAGAATCAAGTTTGAACTGAACTGAACTGAATAACTGCACCCCTGCACTGCTGATGTTGGGAAGAGAAATGCAGACACCAGCAGAGCTGGCTTATGCGAAGCCACCAGACACCCCGACCGGGCCACCAGACCCAGAGAATGCCTGCAAACTTCAAGAAGGTTTGGACAGTGCACATGCTTTTGCCAGAGACCTGGTGGAGAAGTCTGGCCTGTGCCAGAAGCGATATTATGACTTGAAAAAGAGGGAGACATTTCTGGCCTGGAGAGCTGGTTTGGGTTTTCACACCCAAGCGAAAGAAGGGCGTTGGCCTAAGCTGGACAGCCACTGGGAGGGCCCATGTAGAGTTGTGGAACGGATGGGTGAGGTAGTTTACAGGGTGCAGGTTCCCCGGGTGCTGTGTTCCGGGCTGCCCGCTGCTTCACTTAGTGAATGTGTTAAATGCAGAGGAATAATTTTCTGCTGTTCAGACTGTGTGCCGTGGTGTGATCACATATGACGGCATCATCACTTTCACTTGCAACTGTTTAATGTAATACCTTTTATAAGTATATGTCTATTTTTAATATTTTTATAATATCTCTTAAGAAAATGAAAAACCTCTATTTATCCATCCCTGATGCCTTTTGAATGTCTTTTTATTCTTGAGAACATTGCAGAAATACACATTTTAAAGTCTATTTTGTGATGGTACCCTTCATGCTTTTGTAACATCTAAAAAATGACTATTGTAATGCTATCCTCTACAGAGCAACTGTAAAATTTAGGATATAATGTGCACAAAAATCAGATGCAAACTGTCTTACCCCCACTACACCCACAGAATCACAATAGCTCCCCATGAAACATTTATATTGCTTATTTGTTAAGCTTCCAGCTCTCCCTCTCTGATCACATTCAGCTGAGAGGAACTTTTACTGATCTGACAATCTACTTTTTCAGTCTTTCACAAAACATTTTCACTGTGTTTCACTTAACCAGAGAGTTTTGCAAAACTTTTAGACAGAGGAGCAGCAGTTCTTTATGGGATTAGCAAGTGATGGTGACAATGGAAATGTGCCGTTAAAGTATGAATTTAGACTGCTCTCCCTTCAATACACCTAGCAAATGTTCACTCTCTGTCCAATAAGATGGATGAACTGCTATTGTTCTTACTAAGCATTATTATTTTATTCCACCTGTTTTTTCCACCTGTAGATGGCAGATTTGTATTAAGAATTTCTCAGTACATTTTTGCATTCATCCTTCCTTCAGTTACATGAAGCATGCCAGTGCTGTATGCTGAAAAATGGCTCCACACCATGATGTTCCCACCTCCAAACTTCACTGTTGGTATGGTATTTTTGGGGTGATATGCAGTGCCACCAAACTTGGTGTTTATTATGGCATCCAAAGAGAACTTTGGTCTCATCTGACCAGACTATATTCTCCCAGTATTCTACAGGCTTGTCTAAATGTTGTTCAGCAAACTTTAAACTTCAACATGCTTCGTCTTATACAATTGTACCAGCTAATTCCAGATCTTTCTGAAGCTCTCCACAAGTGGTCTTTGGCTCTTGAACAACTCTTCCGATAATTATTTTCACTCTGTCCGAAATCTTGTGGGGAGCATGTGGTCATAGCCGGTTTATAGTGAAATAATGTTCTTTCCAGTTCCGCATTATGACCCCAACCGTGCTCACTGGAACCTTCAGAAGTTTAGAAATTCTTCTGTAACCAATGCCATCAGTACGTTTTGCAACAATAAGGTTGCGACATTCTTGAGAGAGCTCTTTGGTTTTACTCATCATGTTTCTTGTATGACACCTTGGTAATGAGACACCTTTTTATAGGCCATCAGTTGGGACTGAACCAGCTGATATTAATTTGCACTAAGTGGCAGGATTGCTTTCTGACTTTCCATGCCTTTTTGCACCTTCCTTTCTTCATGTGTTCAATACTTTTTCCCTGTATCATTCCATTTTATTACACATAACATAATTTATGGACATCTATGGTTTGATTTCTTGGCATATGTGGATTAGATGGGTTGTTACTGGCATCTGGTGAAAATTTCATGTTCAATAGCACGTTTAGAAATATATTAACTTAGAAAATTGGTGACGTATTCAATACTTATTTTACGTGCAGTATGTGTGATATTTGTACATTGGAGAAATATATGTACATTGATCAATTTTGGTGTCTCCAAATACTAGTGTTATAGCAACTACACAGTCACATTAGCCATTTTTTTCTAATGCATCTTCTAGTTATATCTGCTGGTCTGCCAACTGCTTCAACCAGACTACATGATGGAGCTCTTGGGGAAAGTGAGGGTAAGGGAGGGTAGGGGGAATCTGCTTCTACATAAACAATGGCTGGTGTACAGATGTCACAATGTTAAACAAAACATGTAGCCCTCACTACATGTTCACTGAATGTAAAACTTTTAATTCACCACGGGAATTTTCCTTGTTTATTCTGGTTGGCTTTTACATTCCACCTCAGGCCCGTGAGCTGCTAAAACACTTGGCTGACCAAATAACCTGTTAGTTCAAACATCCAGACTCCCTGATAATTGTTCTTGGGGACTTTAACTGAGCAAACCTTAATCAAGAACTGCCTTAATACAGGCAGCACATTAAGTCCCCTACAAGGGACGATAGCACACTGGACCATTGCTACACTACATTAAAGGATGTCTATTGCTCTGTTCCCCGTGCTGCTCTGGTCACTGTGTGGTTGCTCGTCTCCCAAATTACAGGCAGAACCTAACCTGTAAAACCTGTGGTCAAAACGATGAGGATATTGACTAGCGTGGCAAAGCTGGAACTTCGGGTCTGCTTTGACTGCACTGACTGGAGTGTTTTTAAGGCTGCAGCGTGGTACTTACAGTGTTTTACTGCAGGTTCAGCAAAACCACTTCCTTACTAAATTTGTTACTACATTTTATTTTTTAGCCTAATATTTTGATCAGTTTAATGTATGAAAGTTTCTTTAGCTGCAGATCTCAATATGCAATTCAGTTTTATATATTAATGGGTTAATGATAACAGTCAGAATACCAAAGAAGGAATATACAAAAGCATACAGCTAACACAGTGTACAAAATAAAATCTGAGATTTTTAGATTTAAGATGTGTCCCTGCATCCCTGTTTTCGGACTATGTCTTTGTTTACCATTGCCATGTGTCTGTGATGCATGATTTTGTTACAAAAGAAGAAACCAACAAAAGGAGTAAAATATAGTAAAGTGTTTTTTCACTGTGCTGAAAAAAACTAAGACAACACAGTACAGTGACCTAGTCGAGGCACTGACCTCAATTCCAGCTGTGACATTATTTGAAAATTGCAGTCCATGTGGGAAGAAATAGTTCCTGAACATTGTGCATACTTTCCATACTTATGCAAGGAGCACATTTTATTGTATCAGTAGAGAAATGTCATGTGTAACGTAGTGTAAGAACATATAAGTTCACAATAATAATTATTGGAAAAATGTTTATCACATGTAATTGTTAAAATATTGATCACTTTCAAGAGGATTGAATACTTTTGAAAAGCACAATGTATATAATGTGACAAATATTAAGATGTTTTGCACTAAAAGTGACCTTAATTTTAAGTAGTATTTAATTTATGATTTATTGTGAAAAAAAACACTCTAAAAGGTTTTTCATATAGTTATTACATTAAATGGTTACAAGCATTGCCAGGTGCTTGCAACATTGCATGAGGATCATTTTAGAATAAGCATTTTGCCAAAATGTATTTGTAAAGAACATATTTACAGCAGAGAGTTATACGCAGGGCAAAATAGCACACTCTTAAATACAAAGGTACCAAAACGTATTTGTGCAGTCAACCCACCACTTTAGGTTCCCTGCTGTGAAAGGGTTTTTGGAGAACCATTTTGACAGATTAGATGTGTGACTATGAAGCAGCTTTTTAAAAGTTGGAACAGAACTATTAAATTGGTAAAGAACATTCACATGTCTACATCTCTTTATCAAACATGGTTCTTCAGGGAGGCAAAATGTTCTTCAATGGTATTGGTCAAAGAACCCATCATGGCACCTTTTCTTAACAGTGTGCTTTAAGAATAACAGATATACAACACTTTTACAATCATCTGTTTACATAGCCATTAGTGTGATAGTGTGATACCTGGTTCCTGTGACTACTATTTTGAAGAAAATCTAATTTGACATTTCACATAAAACCACTGTCAATGACTGACATGTGTTATAGCTTAATTCTATTGTTTTTGCTGCTCTTCCTTTGTGCTGTCCACTTTCTTTCATAACAATGTATCCTTCCCAATTGTGGGGCTAATAAAAGTTTATCTTATTTTGTTACAACAGAGCTAACTAACTTAGAGATTACACTTCTTTTTGTCAGTTTCCTGAATATTTCAAAAATTGTCCAGTGGATTCATATCTCCCCCTTGCTGTCTTTGCTGTTGCTGAGTGGGTGACAGATAGGTGTGGCCAGAAAACTCCACTAGATTAAGTAGGGTTTCCTCAGGGGATTTCCGTTCTCTCTCATGCCTGTTTGTGCCTCTACTACTTGCCTTGGAAGTGATGGTTTGGCCACGGAACAGTTGAGCCTGCTGCTGACATAGTCCAATCTTGCTGAGTAGTATAAATATGTCACCACGAAAGGCTTTGGTAAAGATGGCATAGAGGAAAGGATTAGCACAGGAGTTCAGTGGATAGAATAGCACCAGCAGGATTTTAGAGTTAGACATAGTTATGAGTGGGTGATCCAGCACAGCAGACATGGCATAAAAAGAGATGGGTGCCACACAAAGAAAGTCTGTGAAAATTAGTACAGCCATGCGCTTGGCTATGTTGGCGTCTTTGCTGGATGAGGTGTATGTAGGGTTGTGTACAGCACAGTATATCTTGATGTAGCAGGCACAGATGACCATAAATGCCACAATGTTGAGGATAAGCAAAAAAATAACGTACATTTGGTCCACTAGGGTATGGGTATCCATGGGCAAACAAATGCTGACTTTCTGGTAGCTGCTAACCCCTAATACAGGCATGATGGCCAGCAGGAGGCAAAAGAGCCAGCCAATAAACATGATGGCACAAGCATGGGACAAACGTAGTTTACGATCTAAGCGCATTGCGAAATTTATGGCATGCCAGCGCTCTAGTGTGATAATGGTCAATGTGTAAACTGATAACTCACTGGCAAAGACAGAGAAAAAGCCAGCAAGGGTGCACCCTGATCCTGTCTGCCAGTCTATAGCGTGATTGTAGTACTCTGACTGTGTGTAAAGATCCACTGAGGCAATGAGAAGCAAGTAGATACCCATGCACAAGTCAGCAAAAGCCAAGTGACACATAAGGAACCTGGAGACAGAGAGTTTATAGTGACTGGTGAGTAGCACAAAGAGCACCAATAGGTTCCCCAGTATAGCCAACAGACTGACAAACCAAACTGACACTCTCAGGAAACTGAAGCCCATTATGTCTTCACACGGATTGAACTCATCAGGAGCTGGGGAGCATGCCACTGTCTCTCCATCCTCACACACAACATAGTCATAACGACTGACAAAGTCTTGTCCAGTGTCTCCCTGGGGGTTTTTCAGGGTGTCCCCAAAGCCCATGTCACGGTCAGGTTGTTCTCCGAAAAAATCATGGTAATTTAGGCTACTGTGGAAGTCCTGCTGCTCATAGGTCTCCATAAGTAGAATGTCACTTGAGTCAATCCCATGTTCTATACTGCCATGGAGAGCAGGCAGTACTGATCTCTTATTATGTTGGTTGTACATGGCAGTCAGGTTACAAATGATATACTCCAGAAACCTGTTATTGCCAGAAAGAGGAAAGGTTATTTCACCAGCAATATGACTTTTTGAAGAGTATGGAGGCCATAACCTTTCTTTTTTCCATTAAGAAGTAAGAAAATTAAGCAAATAGTCTAGAACTGTCTGTTAGTCACTCTGCCAAAATCTACTACCAGTCTAATAGCAAGCATATTAAAATGTTTCTCTCAATATACAATTTATATACAATATACAAATTTTAACTACAAACCCTTTCGTTTTCTTATGATTCTTGAAAGCACAGCAGTGGCTTGGATAGGTCAAATCGGCACTGATCAGTTGCCTAAATGTTCTGACTGGAGGAAGTTTTTTGAGGGCCCAAACATTCCGAGCACTGAGTTCTCTGAGTGACTCCAGGCCTCTTGTTGGAAGGGAGATGACGCCAGAGTCTGAAACATCACTGCAAAGAAATGAAATTAGAGGGTTCAGATAAGGATCAAGACAGAGAGGTACTCAAGTTGTTTATTCTTGTTACTTGTCTATGTAGAGCACAGGACAGTCTGTAGATTCTTGTTTTAATGTGGGTGTAATTGATGACTAACTTATAAAACACACTGGGGCAAGTAAAATTAATATATTATATTCTATGTGTATGTAATCTTCTATCTAATCTATGTGGAGTTAAAATATATATTTTTCTTGTATCTAAAATCATAAAGAACAGAATACATAGTAAAAAGCCAAAAAGATATTTTCATCTTTTAGTTATGTCTTGTTAACAGATCGGGGTATGGGGAAAACGTTTTCAGCCTATGTTCTGATTTTGTCATTTTGAGATAGTTAGTCAGTGACTCATGGTTTTGATTTCATCCCCGACAGGCTCCTGGGAGGCCTTGCCATTAAGTTATTAGAAAGCTATTTCAGCAGCTCACATAAGTATGACTGTAGCCAAAATCCTGTTTTGCTTATAACACATTGATGGGATAATGATGGGATCTTCAATTCTTTTTTCAGTTACTTTTACACACTTCTCATGGTATTCAGATATTTATAAATAAAGTAAAAATGTGTGTAAAACCAGTCTAAAAGGTCCATAGTTAAAATGCAAAAGGTTCAGTTCTGAAAAGCAAACTAAGCAAAAACAATGAAGCACCTTTCGTTTAGAACATTTGTTTTTAACCCTGCATTGCACGGTTTGGTGATTTTTCCCTGTCACCAACACACTAATTCAGCTCATCATGATCTGCAAGAGAGATAAATACTAAAATGTGCAGGACATGGGTCTTCCAGGGATATTACTGAGAACTCCTGGTTTGGACTAAATACAACATAATATAATGTTCAGACAAGAAATATGTTGTGGAAATATGTCAGATGTGTCAGTAGTACCAGCACACATGAACATAATTGGTCCATTTGTCATCTTTGTTCACTTTGAATGCAATATAAAAAACACTATCATTATGAGCAAATATGGATCCTAAACCTTGTGGATATCTTCCAACTTGTGGTAGCATGTGGAGAAGCAAATGGTTAATTAAATAATATTAGCATAGATAGCATAGACATTAAATGTATTTTATTTAAATAATATTTCAATATTTTCTTATTCATGTTTGATGAGCATATATCTCCATTAAATGTACATTTACAGCATTTGGCAGACCCCCTTATCCAGAGTGACGTACAATCATTAGTTATAGGGACAGTCCCCCTGGAGCAACTCAGGATGAAGAACACAGTGGTAGAAAGTGAGATTTAAACCGGTAACTTTGTGGCCATCGGGTTCACAGGCAAGTGTTTTACCAACTAGGCTACTACCTCCCTATAATGTAACACTGCTAAATAATAAGTTCTGTTGTGAGTGTGTGTTAGCTGATTAACTAATTTAACCTGTTTACTTTCAGGTGCAGTTGCCCCTAGTGGTTGGACCCAGCGCCGGTACCATAATTTTTAATTGTTTATTTCGGGGTAATGTTTAAGGTAAGCTAATTTACATTTAATTTACATTTTCCGAACCGTTACGGTACATGGGTCACGGTTCGGTCCATGATGTCGTATGGAGAATACACGGTACGACAGAGAAGACGCGATTAAAGTAATGGTGTTAGCAGCTGCTAACCAGGTGTTGTTCGCTTGGCAACTGAGCAGGTCCAAAATGAGACGATATAGGGCGCTAGGTCTGTGCTTTCCTCCCTCAGAATGGGAGCATTTATTTTCTTTCTTCAAAAAGAGCATTGGAGTGGTGAAAAGCACTTGCGAACGGAGCGGCCGTGAAAAGAAACTCAGAAAAGCTTCCCCGCACTACTACTACACACCCCAGAAAAACGACATCCCCCAGCATGCATGGTTGCTTAAAGCAACAGGCTCATCCTGAAACAGTTTCATACAGAAACATTAAACAGCGACCTTTAAAAAGTTTAGCCATCTCACTTACTTTCTATTAGGTAAGACTAATATTAATTACTAATTTCTGTTAATAACACTAATTTCTATTAATAAAGATGTTTCAGTTGTTTTGTGTCAGCCATACATGAAAATATAAGCAACAGTGTTTACTGGTTAATACACGGTTGTTTATTTAAAATAAATGAAAACAAACCCTCATGCTTAAGAAATGTTTGTTACTTAACTTCGCTGTACCAAACCTTCCCTTACCATAATGTCAGAACTATAGTGTGAACCGAACTGTGACCTTTCTGTACCGTTACATCCCTAATACTTAACTCTAGTAGTTTTCAGAAACAATTTGCATACTATTTTTTTTCTCTTACTCTTATTAAAACTTTTACGTGAATCATGACTATAGCAGCAGTACTCAGTAGTAGTACTGTTTTCACTCCAATTATGAATTAGAACTGCACAAGCTTAATATATAATTCTAAAGTTTTAACTAAATGACAACAAAATATTTTGCTTATTAATACGTATTTTCCCTGATTAAAAGGCCTGTCTTGTGTCTTAGATAGTGGAGAGTTAGGTTAAGGCTAGGGTTTCTAACATTTTCATGTTATCTTATTTAAATAGATTCGTCTTATGCACAAAACACAGGAGAAGACTAAGTAACACTGCAAACATCTGTGCACTAGGGGTTACTCTCTGCATTCAAAAGTGGGGTTACAAAAACAAAAAAGGTACTCACAGGAGCATTGGACCACTGATGGTTTCTGCAAACATCCTTTCATCAAGAGCTGTGAGTTGCTTGTTTCTGTGGAGGTATCTGCAGAGGAGCAGAATGCAATGTTTTTATGTTTCCCACCCCTAGTCTTGGCAGGCCCAAAGTATGGTAAATATTTATTACTCTACCCTTTCTTCCAGTATACTATAAGCGGAGGAGGCAGAAATTATAATACGTTTTTTCACTTGTATTGATGAAAAATATTGTTTTAGTTCAGCAGTAATTTGCAAAGTAATTTGCTTTGTTTCAAAGTATTTGACTTAATACCTCTATCAGGTATTCAGGGTTAACTCCTCCTCTGGGCTTCAGTGTTTTAGAAGCTTATATAAAGCATGAGGACTTATTAGTGGGCCCTGAAGACTGGGTTGCATTTTATAATAGTAAAACAGTTTATATAACAGTGTACTGTAATAAACAAAGCATTGTGCTCTCACAAGTGTTTCCAAAGAGTGTATACATAAAGGAGCTGATTAAAAAAATTATTCAACAGTGCATTTAGGCAGATTGTACAATGCATCAGCATCAAATCCAGATGATATTGCTAGAATAGAACTACAGGATTCTGCATTGAAATACATTATACACTGTGATAACCTCTAAAGCTAATTAAGGTAACACACTTCTGGGAGACAAGTCTATGCTTTTCTTTCCTGCGTCCAGTCCTCGCATTACACTTAGTACACTGCCAACACAAACATTAATGTGGAAAAGTAGAAAAAAAAAACCTGAAGAAATAGTCAAATATAGTCTCTTACATTATAAATGAGTGAGTAAGAAAAGGAAATCATTCTCAGAAAAAAAAAATATAAAAATTAGACATCCTGATGAGAGGAATTATCTAGTCATGGGAGAAAGGTTAGGGTACAGGAATACATGCATCCTGAGTAAAAAATTGAGTAAATACATGGAGACCAAAAAACAATTACTGGAATTATTGTTATAGTACATCCATGTTACATTTAATTAGCTACTGTAATCACAATTGAAATGGTAAATTGTATGTAGTTAGTACTTGTTGATTTGAACAACAAATGTCTTACACAGCATCTAGTCTTGTTCCATTGAAGGCATGATGTTGAATTTTGGTAAAGCCATTACTGTATAACATCCTGTTGGACAAAAATAAGATTTGTCAAATTTAGTACCAAAGTGTTCATTCAAATTCAATTCATAATGTGAAGTGAAGAAATTAGAAAATTAATATCCTACTTACACCGTTAGCACATCATTGGTAATGCCTTGGAATGCATTGGCAGGAATTTCAGTGATGTAAAGATTATCAGTAATTTCTCTTTAAAATATAATAGAAATATAATTGTAAGAATATAAATGATAAATACTTGGTATTTATACTTTTATTTATTTCTTCATAATGTTCACGTATGGTAAAAAATATTTAGAAGACAAAGAGATTTTATGACATCACACCATCTGCAGCTTTGACTGAAACATTTTATGGAAGGTTGCTTACAGCATGAAGAGTGGATCATCAGAGTGGATCATGGTCAGGTCAGGGAACACAGTGAGACCAGTGTTGAACAAACCTCTGCAACAGTAACACCACTCAGGATATTTAATGATAAGTATAATATTAAATATTATTTCATATTTGAGAGTAAACTAACTCTTTAAGAGAGGTGTTTCCTTTAAAATCACATTTTAATTATCCTTTTAATGAACAATGGAAAAAAAAATTCTTGCGGACCCTTGTGAGAACTTCTTCAACTCTCTGGAAAGTGCATTTCTACAGCTAAATACAACCAGAAATATATATTTCAAATTCAAAACTCCAATTATGACGAATGGTGCCATACTTTTTATTATGAAATCAGAGTTTATACTCTCTTTGATAACTGCCTTTTGTGAATCATGTATTGTGGGGCATAGACTGGAAGAAAAGTATTTTTCTACTCACGTGAAAAAGGTTAAAGAACAATAATGCAAAGTGCTTTTTTTTTTAAAGATGTTCAGTGAAAATGGCATTGTGTGAATGATATTCCTCTGTGTTGGAACTCGAGTGTCCACCAACAGGGGCTATCAATTACCCCACCCAGGTTTGAACCCTCGCTTTCTACCATGTGTCCTTGAGCAAGACAGTTAACACTCAGTTGCTCCAGGGGGTCTGTCCCTGTAATGGCTGATTTTAAGTGGCTCTGGATAAGCGTGTCAGCCAAATGCCCCATTTTTTTCCTATCTGGAGAAGACATCATAGCCCTCCTGCTGATCAGTGGCGGCTCCTGGTCAATATTTTTGGTGAAACAAACCACCCTTCATCCCCGGCGCGCTGCGAAACAAACTCATACCCTGGACAGCTTGATTTTCTTGCCCTAAGTACCTACTTCACCTCCATGTTCTGCTGTTGCTGCCTCACATTCTGATGTATCTT
>JBBPCY010000156.1:14078935-14092188 GCA_037974405.1 Brachyalestes nurse | reverse complement strand
AACTTGACTGGCCCACACAGAGGCCTGACCTCAACCCCATCCAACACCTTTGGGATGAACTGGAATGGAGATTGTGATTCAGACCTTCTCATCCAACATCAGTGTCTGATCTCATAAATGCTCTACAGAATGAATGGGCACAAATTCACACAGAAACTCCAAAGTCTTGTGGAAAGCTTTTCAAGAAGAGTGGAAGTTGTTATAGCTGCAAAGGGGAACTCCATATTAAAGTCTGTGTATTTAAATGCAGTGTCCCTGTTGGTGTAGTGGTCATTCATTCCAGTACTTTTGTCCGTAGTGTATATGAAGTGGATGATTTTGATAGTTCAGTGTATCCATAATATTGAAGTCCATTTGAATGAGAATTCTGTGCTTTCTCATAACAGCGGCAACCAATCCAATAGTGGAGAAGCCTGAGGCTAACGGGGCCACACACTGATGGTGGGACGGTGTAGAAGTTGGACCACTGGAAGCAAATTCACACTATTCTTGGTGATGACAGTCCAAGAGCCTGCAGAGAAACATGGAAACCAGACGAGATGACGATAGGAGCTATTTGTTAACGGCAGGTGACGCTCAAAGCCCAAGATATCAAAATTAAGTGTGTTGAAGTGTTGGGAAATGGTATAAAGAGATCAAGAAATAATTCCGCTCTGATTTTTCATGGCGTTAAACATAAGCTTGAGTCTGCCTGGGTTATTTTACATCCACATTCTGCCATATGACACCAGTGGGGTCAACAGGAGATAAAGATCTCACAAACATGTATTTGAACCTAAATGATCATCCTTGTTTGGTCAGTGCATTCATTCTTTCACACCACACACACACTATCAAGTTCATCCCGCTTTGGCATGTTCTGTTTGTGAACTGGGATGTCTAAGACCTATTCGGAGTCAGCCGGACAGTATATCTGCACATCACGTTTTGGTTAACAATGCACGTTTGACATTTACGCTGCTTTATGTAAGTGTTCATTTTAAAGAGTTTTAATAATAGCACTTTCCTCTTTCTGAGGTTTGAAGGACCATAGATTTTGCACTAGATATTTATTTTTGTATTTCATTGTATCTGAGACTGAATGTCTGAAGTTGCTCACAAAAAAGGTGAATTTATCAACTCTTGCAGTATCAGCATACAACCATTGCAGTGATTGAATTTATATAAATTAAAATTAAATTTATATAAATTGGTATAAATGTCTTTGCTTGTTCATTTTTGGCCTATGCACACACTGCCATACGGGGTTCTTTGGAATGATGTATGGAAACCGTGGGAGAATTTCAAACATTCTTCCTGTACATACCTGTTCATACCAGATACACTATATACAAAAGTATTGGGACCTCCTAGTTACACAGGTCAACAAAAAACTGTAATCATCAGAAACCACAACACACTTTTCTAAAGTTTTTCATGCTGATTTCAGATCTTTTTTCAGTCACATCAACTTTTTGAATTATGAGTAATATTAGATTTGCAGTAGACTTGCATGTGTTTTTTATTAAACCGCAGACACCGATCAAGTAACTTTTTCAATATTTTCAGGGCAAAGTCAGATAGGCGCACACTGTAGCATAGATATAATGATCAGTGTCAGTCAGCTACCACTGTTTCTTCAAAAACGGTTAGCATATGATTATTATATGCTAATCATACCAACTATCATGCAATATATAACTAGCTTCATCACAAAACCTGTACGTGCTAGGGAAAAAAATAAACACAGATTTGAAATCATCTTGAAATACACTATAAAACCCACATAAACTTATCTCTGAAGAGATAAGTTTGACCTGTTGACCTATGTAATTGTACGCAGAAATCCCCACAGTAACGCGGAAACTGCAAATATTCTCTGCATTTTTTTTGTGGCAATGTTTTTTTTTTTACACATTTTAGTTCTAAATTGTTAAGAAAAATATAATTTACTAATTTTGTAACATAAATATCAATGTAAATTCAGCTACATTTCCATATGAAATATAACTGTATGAATGTTTTTGTACTGTCCAGCTGTGGAAGCAGCAGTCGAGAATTTCTCCTGTGGAGCATCTCATGTGTTTCTCATTTATTGTTTTGTTCGTCTTAAAACCCTGTATTTTTATTACTGTAAATTAAATTAAAAGAGGCTGTTGAGCTCAGTCGCTGTCCAGTATCAGCTTTAACCGGTGGGTCACTACAATATGACTCCTTCCGAAGACCCTGAATAAGACGCGCCACTCGATGAAGGGTGAACTGTAAAAATTATTGGTGATTACCCGTACATTTTACTGTATATTTATTCCAAAAAAATTACATTAATTTATTACTGTATTTACCTGCTTATACCAAAGAAAACAGCAGCAGTTCAGTTTACACTGGTTTACCTTTACATTTTCGTTAAGGGTAATGTATTAAGCTGAATTTAAACTGAAATGAAAGTGTTTAGGATTCAGTCGTTTTTTCTTACAACCAAACTAATAATTGTTGGCGAAAACTCCAGCAAATTCATGGAAACCGCAGATATCCTCCACATTTGTTTTGCTTTTTCGTGGCAATATATAATTCTTCATGCATTATAGTGCTAAATTATTAAGAAATATATAATATACTAATTTTGTAACAGGAATATAAATGTAAATTCAGCTACATTTCCTTATAAAATATAACAGTATAAATGTTTTTGCACTGTCCAGAGAACACAAAGAAAGGGCTTCTTGGGATGGTTAAATACAGCATTACTCAGAGCAGGGGCAGACTGGGACTAAAAAACAGCCCTGGACTTTCTTCACCAGCTGTGCGCAGAGGTCTGCATATCAGCCGAGAAAGACAGGCCGACAACTGTGCACCGGGCAGCTGTTCTTTTCCAGAACGCACAGATTGCCAGTCTGCCCCTGATTCAGAGACAGGAAGTTTGAAAGTAGCCAATCCAAGAACGTTACTGTAAATTAAATTAAAAGAGGCTGTTGAGCTCAGTCGCTGTCCAATGTCTGCTTTAACCGGTGGGTCACTACAATACGACTTCTCCTGAAGTGCCTGAATAAGATGCACGGCTCAATGAACAGTAAATTATTGAACTTTAAAAATTTGGTGATTAAACATACATTAATTTATTACTGTATTTACCTGCTTATACCAAATAAAATGACAGCGCATACAGTAGTAATACGGATTTACCGTTACATTTTTGTTAAGGGTAATGTATTAAACTGAGTTTAAAATGAAATTAAAGTCTATGTTTAGGGTTTACACTATAAAAATAGGCATTTTTAGCTATTTTTTTTATTACAACAAAACAATGCGTTTTTTTACTATATGCGGGTGCTTTTAGAACATAATCCCCACGGGGGTTACTGTATTAGGAAACAAACATTAAATACAAATTACCTTTAGAACTTTATTGATAAGGATGAAACGTTTAAAATATGAATGAGGTGGTTAATGAGTTTAATAAATTTGGAAGTGGAAAGTGGGAAGATGACCCACGGCCAAAGGGTGAAGTAAAGGGTGTATCAGAGAAAGAAACCCTAGTTCAGTTTTTCTGAGATCTGTAACTGAAAAGGAAATGATTGATATAATGAATAAGTGCAAGAATAAAACATATGTGGACTGTAATGGAATAATTGCGGATATTGTAAAACCTCTCACTTTTATTTGTAATATGTCATTTGAAACTGGAATATTTTCAAGAAAAATGAAAATTAGAGGAAAGCAGGGGAAAGCAGGGGAAAGCAGGGGAAAAAAATCATTTTACACATTATAGGCCTGTATCATTACTCTGCCAATTCTCTAAGATGTTGGAAAAATTGTTGATGGACAGTCAGTATGGATTCAGAGGAAATAGATCGACCTCAATGGCACTAATAGAGCTTATAGAGGATCTAACCAGTTGCATAGATAAAAAGTATGTAGTAGGAATATTTATTGCTTTAAAAAAAGCTTTTGATACTATTAATCATGAAATACTGCTTTATAAAATGGAATGGTACGATACATGAGGGGTGGCACTAAATTGGTTAAAAAGAAATAGAAAACCGACAACAATATGTTCAAGTAGGTGAGAACAATTCAATGAATATGGATATCACTTGTGGCGTACTACAGAGGTCAGTACTGGGTCCAAAGATGTTTAATTTGTATATAAACGACAGATGTATAGCATGAAGGATACTAAAGTATACTTTATTTGCAGATGACACTAATATTTTTTGTTCTGGGGATCATTTGCAGCAACTTTTAAAGACAGATATAATAGAGATGAACAAATTTAAACACTGATTTGATAATAACAAGATATTAATAATTTAAAGGATAGATAAAAGGATAGATTAGATAGATAAATTAAAACTTTATTAATCCCTTGGGAAGATTCCTCCGGGAAATTCAGTTTCTAGCAGCAGCAGCAGTACACCAGCATAGTTGTACGGTTATAAAGGAAAAATCTAAGATGAAAATATAAGAATACAAGGCTATCTAAAGTGATATAAGAAAATGAATAATACGAAAAGAATATAAAATATTTTTTAAAGTGTAAAAATAATGACAGAGTAATAGTTGTGGGCTGATAGCAACACAGAGTAATGATAAATAGTTGTGGGATGATAGCAAAAATAAATAATTATTGCACAGGTTACATTAACAGTCATGTAGTCTATTGCACTGTCAGTATTGTTTGATTGTCCAGTTGGTGTTAATTAGACAAATTGCTCCAGATCCTTCCCGTCCTCCTCTGTCCTTCTGTTTCCCCTCCTGCCCCCCAGCAAGGAGCTGAACAGTTTGATGGCGTGTGAGACAAATGAGTTTTTAAGGCACATTCTGGACAGTAAAACTTTGTAATTTATTTAATGTTCTTTGATATTTACATATCTTAACTACTGTGTGGAGGTGTGGGGTAATACATACAGAAGTACTTTGCAACCACTGAATGTATTACAAAAAAAAAAGCTATAAGAATAGTAAATAAGGTCAGATTTCTTGACCACACAGAACAGCACAGATAATGTATACATCAAAAAATAATCTACTTCCTGGCAATATTAAAAAAATGTTTGTTAAAAGAGAATCAGAATATAACTTAAGAGGAAATTTTAGCTGGAAATAACTGTATGTTCAAACCAAACTGAAGAGTATGTGTATTTCTAGTTGTGGGATATCCCTGTGGAACAGCCTTAATGAAGAGATCAAGCAAAGCAAAAATATAAACAAGTTTTAAATTCAGTATAAAGAAAGGGTTTTTGAGATATATAGGACTGGGGAAAGAGTGCAGTTCTTTTAGTAAGGTGATTTACACTAAACTTGATGACGATAATAATGATGAGAAGTTCTACTATTCTGAATAATTGTGTATAATAATAACGGGGTGGTGGGGTGTGACATAATATTGTATTATGAGTAATAAGTGATGAAAAGGGCTGGGACTAGATAAATAAATTTACTTCTTCCTTCTCCCTTTCGGACATATAACAACTGTTACTTATTTTAAAACTGGATGTATGTTATTAACGTTTAGTTTACAAATTCGGGTGCAACGTGGGGGTTACCTTCCAAGAGTGTGTATAGTGAAAAAACGTGTTGTTGCGATGTGGTTAAGAAAATGCCTAAAAGTTAATTTCATTTTAAACTCAGCTTAATACATTACCCTGAAAGAAAATCTAAAGGTTAACCCATATTCGTACTCTACAGTTTACACTGAACTCGTGCCTTGGTAACCACCGTGGCGCATGAGGCCCAGGTGTCACAGTCAGCTGTACTGAGAGGCGGGAGGTTTGAAAATCCACGATGGACTGAAACCGCGACTGCTGATCCGCATGAAAGTGGGGGGTTACTGTATATATGTATTTATTATTATTATTATTATTATTTGTTTTATTTTTTCTCATGTATATTGTGTATGTATAGATATATAAATAAAATATAATAAAATGTTTTTTAAATGATGTTGGAAACTGCCTCAAAAATATTTTCAGTTTATAATTGAAACAGGGTACCATACTAACCATCATCTTAGTTTTTGGTTTGTTTTGTTTTGCCTTTTGTGCACAGTTAATCACTAGTTCGTCTTGATTGAGCTTTAAATTCCATCAAGCTATTCCAGTGTTTTTAAGTTAGGATATTTTTCCTTATTATTTAATGACATGCTTCCACAAAGTGTATCAGAGGTTCAGCAATGATGTTTAAATAAGACTTGCAGTGGCCCTGACGGTGCATGACAAACACACAAGCAATGATAAAAGGCAGAGTTCCATTGTGTTTTGTTCCATATAGCAGTTACTTGGTACATACGTTTTCAAAATGACATTCTGTAGCTGGCTTTGGAAAGCCTCTAACCAGATTCTGTTTAGAGTATTTTCTGAGAATGTCTGAGAATGTAATGCCAAAAAGCAGTATATGGCATTTGGGGTGAAATTAGCTGTGCTTCAAAGGCTGGGCTGCAGCTGAGAATGGTGGGTCCTCGGCAGGTCCTGGTAAGGATCCTCATGTGTATTAATTTATGCAAAATGTAACAGTCTTACAAGGCCAGTTTGGCACATAATTGAAAAGGAGTGAGCATGAAATTTATGCAAGAAAATATCACTGAAATAAATGAGAGTAAGCTGCAGATGGTAATTATGTAATGTGTCAGCTTGCGGTACCATGCACTAATGCTTACAGTGTATAGCAATGGTTACTGCAGTCACCTAGCTGATAAAAGATAGTTGTATTCGTCTGTACACGGGCGTAAATTTCATTTAACAATAGGGGGGGGACAACAAATATAAAATTTCTCATGAGCAATTTTGAAGGGGGACACAAATAATACAGTCAAATTGTACTTATAAAGATATGTCCCCACAGTGAAAAATGTTGCTTCTATCATTATTATTGTAGCATGGAGAGTGCTTCATTATGGTTATTTTCAAAGTTTTTTTCAGGTTCAGTGACAAAGCAGATTTTTCTTCAAAACTATTTATTGTTTGTTATGTTGTTTACAGTCAAGCCATCAACATACGGCTTTGTTAAGGGGTTTTTCCACTGACTGGTACCAGCTCGGTTTGCTTCGACTGTACTCGCTTATTCTGGATTTCATCCATGCTGACGATTGTAATGATGTCAGGTTGTTTACCTCAGATTAGCCGCTCCGCTCCTGCTGCTTTTCAGAATGTTTGGTCACTATAGCAACCAGTTGTAGTGGAATACTGTAGGTTCGAAACAGAGTAGAACCGAACCGAACCGAGCTGGTACCAGTGAATGGAAAACCCCCATAAGTTGCAGCAACTATGCAACAAGCCATTGTAAACAAGCTAACGTTAACTAGATAAGTAATACTTTAACTGCTAATATAGCAGATTCATGGAAAATTACAGCAGTAATCAGCATTTTTGCCGCAACTAATTTATCAATGAGTCTGCATCAACTACATTAAAGAGAATCGCTTTATTTAAAGTGAATATAATACCCTACTTACTGGAGTTCAACATTAATTGAGCCGCAGCCACACACCTGACTCCTGTGTGTAAAGTAGGTGAGGTGAACTGGGAAAGCAGGCAGTGGGCCAAACCACAGTGAGGAAGAGGAGGGAACTCAACTGTTTCTAAATGCATTTTTTGCGATTGTTTTTTTTTCTACTTACACAATTATTTTAGGTGTACATACATATATTTTTCACAACAGAGAGTGCGATTTAAAAAAAATAAATAAATAACAATAAAAAATAAAAAATAAATAACAACACTCTGGGATTTACGCCCGTGATCAATAGTAACTCCTTCAATTGAATCTAATCTACATTTTTTTTCAGTCATTCAGTCAGTCATTATTTTTAAGCTAACGAAATGAGAAGCTTAAGAAAATCAGCGCACAGTTCACTGGCCATATGGAACCCACATATTTTGATGAAGACATATTTTGACGAAGAGATCCGTGAATCCGTGATCCGTGAAAATATTTATTTCACTCTGCGAGAAAAAAAGCTTGTGGGTAGCACCGACATTAATTTGTTTGGTCAACAAACAAATTATTTTTTTCTACTACATTCACTGCACGTTTTGCGCCACTTTAAGGAGCTATAATTCAGAGGATGTGGGTCGTTATTAGCTTGACTAGTGCATTTAAATGAAACTCTTCACTTATATTAAGAACATCACTATTTTTGCAAAGGAAGCTGCAGCCGAATCACTGGGCATGACCGCGATGTAAAATGTAATTCCATAAAACTGCAGTCTGACAGCTCTGATGTCACATAGAGAGAAACGGGAGCGTGCAGCTGCCACCCAGCAGTTTGTTTAGTAAACCGGCAGATGCCACCTCTTTCCATCAGAGTAATCCTCATATAAGAAAGGGGCGGGGGAAGGGGGTGAGAGGATGGAGAGCTGCAGTGTGATCTGTGCCTCCTCTCCTCCCCCACTTCATCTTCCTCACATCGCTCTCTCCGGTCGCATCGTTTCATTCTCCGCTGTGCTCCACTTGTCATCATCCAAAGCTGGCTCCTTTCGCGTTTCCTAAAAGGGGATTTCTGTTTTCTGTGGGAAAAATGCCTCTGTGCTCGAACACCGATTGTCAGCTCTGCAAAGGGTGCTGCTCACCATCCTCCTCCTCTTCCTCCTTTTCTTCTTCATCAGCCGTTAACGGCAGCCATGGGGACACGTCTTCTAAACCCGGATATATACGGATCGTTTCTTGGTATTTTAATCTCAAGGGACAGGTGCTTATTGCAGGTATAACGGTTTCAGTTTGGCTGTCAGTAGGCATGTGGTGTTCCAGCCTTATTTCAGCATTGTTCACTAAAAAGTCTGTCTGCGCGTGAGCCACGTTTTACACTTCTTTTTTTTGCACAATTTAGATGTTTGAACGTATACTTACGTAAATTCATAAAAGGCCACAATATTTAGTTTACCCCCTCATGGTGCAGGTGCTTTCAGCTGCTCCCATCTCCTATACCCCCTCCCTCCACCACCATCACCTATACTACCTCCATAAAACTAGGGGATGACCCCCCCTCTACCTCCGCTGCATTTTGCATGAGCTATCTGGGTCATTAGCATTTTAGCATATGCAAGACTTGACAAAGCTGCTGAGGGTAGCCAGATGGGCTCCTCTCTCCGTCATCTTCCTCGCTCTCTCTCTTCTCACTCTCTTGGGAGTTCAGCAAAAAAGGAGGGTGCAATAGGACCATTGAGAGTCTCTGACTCTATCTATCTCTCACACACGCACACACTCTGCATTGCCTCTTAGGCCTTAACTGGACGGGGAGATGCTCAGCTTTTTGGGGATGTAACTCTTTGCGCCAGTACCTTTGAGAACGGGTAATGTAAGAAATCCCAGCTTCTTTGTGTGTCTCGCAGCTGTGTGGGGGTTTTGAGGGTTTATGAAGGATCTGTTCTGGCGTTGCTCTGTAGCTTGAGGATGTATGCTCTTCTTGTACCACACACAGTGCTCATAAGAGACTGCTTTAAAGATAGGTGGTGGATTCAGGCCTGCTTCTCTTCGTGTTCACAGCGGACCTTGATTTAAATGTCCATACAATTAAGGCACGCGGTGAATGCCAAGAGAGAGGGCGAATATCGTCGACTGAGGCTCTGATGCACCGACACACACTGACTATTTAATGTAACAGCACCCAGCTCTTACGATGGCACTGGCTTGCGTGGGGGTGTGGGAGGCTGGAATGCTGGATGTTAAAGAGGGCAATGACGCATCAAATTTCATTTTCGCGCCGTTCATGAAGTTCAGTTCACTAGATCCGTGCGTTTGCGAAAGGACATTAAACTCAGCTCCAGTTTTCGAAGCCACCCTCCTTCACTGAGTTGTATGGTCGCTCTTAAGCTTTGAAAACAGTGCTAGCCTATGGAGTTCTCCCTCATTTTTGTTCCTGCTTTTGTGGCCTTTTAGAAATCCTTTTTTGTCACTACGGTTGATCTGCTTGCGTGGTCCATGCGACCTGTTTAGGAATGGCATTAAAACCAACAGTCATGTTCCCAATGATTCGTGAACTTAATGTCATTCTTTCTAGCTTGCCAATAAATGCAGACTATGCAACGAAATCATAACTTTTATTTATTGACGCCGTTATATATATTTGGAATTCATGAGGGAACCCCTAAACGCACCAATGAGGATGAAAATGGTTTAATCACTGAATTAACGCAAAACGATTAGGTTGCATTAATAAAAGGCCGCAGTATGGATGGAGTATGGAAGGCCTTGCCTTTTGCCTGGCCACAGTTGCAAATAAGAAATTTGTTCTTAACCTGTTCTGCCTAGTTAAATAAAGGTATAATAAAATAAAAAGAGTACATAAAAGAAGTGCTGTGGGGGTGACGAAGGACCATTAGGAGATTAAAATGAAGATGTATGTGGTAAAATAGTTGCCACATAAAGCTTCATCGAGCAATTGTAGTAAAACATGACTGCAAATTAAGATAATACACGTCCGTGTGTATTCAGAGAAACGACGTGCATGTTTACATTTACGGGTCAGTTACGTTTAGGCCCCCACAGCTGAACATCATCGGCCCTAAACAGACAGGCCTGCTGCCTCATACCACAGAAGACCTACGAAAAATGCAGGATAAGCCGAGTTTATGGTCACAGTGTGTTGCGTATCTGCCGTTTTCCAGAACATATTTAGAACTGAAATCTCCAGTCCATGTTTACGTTATTTTCCACCGACCTCTTCACTTACAGCTGACTTTGGTCTCAAGGTCATCTATGAGGCTAACAGTGTTGCTCTGCTTGTTTAGGAGTCGCAGTCTGAATGAAGGGGGCTGAAGTTCCGGCCTCGGGTTAGGTGGAATATTATTGTGCTGCATTACAGATAAACCCACCAAGTCTGCAAGGGCCTGTCGTTTATTTATTTGATTTTACATTAGAGTGGGCCTTCACCCCACCCCATAAAACCAGTACTGATGGGGGGGCCTGCCAGAAAAATGTGAAGTACTCTTGGGACGTCACAGCTGATCGCGGGGGTTTATGGTTTTATATTTAATATATTACATGCATTTTTACAAGAGGGGAACGCGGTTTTACTCTGGGATTTTTACTGACTGACTCACACACACACACTGTCTGTGACATGAACAGCTATAATGCGATACATAGGCTGTTAATCAGGTGTAGCAAGCCTGCAAAATTGGCCTAGAGAGGCAGAGACAAATTTGTAGACATTCATTTGCCAACCAATTTCACACTTCATACTGAGGGAGAAAGAAAAGAAAGGAGGGAACTTCCAATCTGCAGAATTATTCGTTTAGCACATATCCAGCCGTTTTAAAACTAAATGTTAAACCTATTGAAGAAAAAAAATTACTGATTCCTCAAATGAACCTCCAGGCCTGGCTGAACGGAGCAGAGCCACTGGTTTAAAGCCCAGGGTAATTCAGCCAAGCCCCAACTGAGAAAATGTCAGCATCGTCCATCAGGGAGCATTACAGACTGTCAGAGAGGCACTGCTCTTGAAGGGCAAAATACAGTGTCTGCTGTCCATCATTTGGTGCCTCGTTTGTTTTACCATATCTGACTATAAAACTTTTTGTACACTTTACTATGTGAGGTGAACTGGTGAAAAAACATTGCAAATCATAATGCCACAGTGGAAATGTGTGGTTCTCAGAAACATTTAAGAAAAAAACAACAGTCCAGACTTGAGGCCAAGATCACATACTACTACATCCTGTACCTGGAGACTCCCAGCAGCAGAACTGCCCAGTGTGAGGTATTTCTGCACTCCACACAAATGATCCGGCTCACAAGGAATATGAACCTGTGCTGTGCCGTGAGAACACAGTTGTCTAGCCCAGGAGGAACAGGCTGCTATAGGAACGTGTCACTGAAGGTGATGTGCGGATGATAATTTGCGGTTTTGAGGTGGGTTAACGTCGCTTAATGCATTCCTGAGAAGTCCTGATCGCAAGGAAGTGTGTTATAGCCGCATCTGAAATGCCCATGTTCATCCGGTCCTAAACTATTCATCATAAAAATTCCAGCCACTTCCGTCGGCGAGTAAAACAAAACAGGGACTGAAAAACTAGGCCAGACATCACTGTAAAATAAAATCCCAACAAAATTTACTTTCTGTAATTTGTGTATTATTTTATATATTTTTATACCATAACAAAAACTGCAACTCAGAAACGTTGCTTTATGAAAACCCTTTCTTAGTATTTTAGGCTAAACATATTTTAACAATAGCTGGTTAAACTTGTGGTTAAGCCGTTTAAGAAGAATTATTTACTATAATAAGATAAATGACTTTTTTTAACTGTTGTATCTGAGCCCTATGTTTTTTCCCTTGCTGATTTGTATCCATTTTTCTTTCTTTTCTTTCCTTTTAAACTTATCTTATGTTCAGCTAAGCCTCTGTTGTGACTAACCTGCCCCTTCATCTGTCTTTTGTATGTCATTGCTTAGCTGTTGTGAATGTTAATGTCAGTCTTATTTGTATGTACATTTGAATCTAAATAATAAAACTAAAAACAGACCGTTTTATAGTTCACGATAGCTTCTTCACCAGCCACTACCTCAATTTCCCTGTGGGCTGACGTGCTATTTGGGCCGTCCATTTATTCATTGATTTATTTATTTATTGGTCTAACCGGCCTGTAAGACTCGTACATCTGCAGCCCAATTAACACTAGGCTGGCTCAATCAACATATTAAACACCACCCCCTTTCGCTTTGGGCCCTGTGCCTGTGTAATGCATTGGTAAAAAAAAATGCCAGCACAGGAGTTTATTTCCTGACCACCGGCCCATGAAACACTGATCTGCGGCTCACTGGTTCATTTCTTTACAATCATTTCTTTAAACCACCTTTGAAGAAAAAAATAACATCTTAAAATTATCTTAAAATAGCTTTGGCTCTGCGCAGTGTCAGTGGATGAGATGGAGAGAGAGCAGAGGGGCGCAGAGAAACTGCAAGAGAAAAAAAACTGGCAGATGCTGCCAAATGTGCCAAAATTACAGACATTTTTGCTGCACGGTCATCATCAACTGATGGCGGTGGCAGCAGGACTACTTTCAGAACACTTAGGCTAAGCTATGAGTAAAGGAACCCATTAACCACCCGGGTTGTGGGGTGAGTAAAAGGCAACTTTTGGGGCATTGTGTTAGGCCTCCTTCACATGGACATTCAAATCTTGGATAAATTAATGAGCTCTGAACGCCATACACAGGTTTTGTTGCGTTTTGTAGCTGCGCTTGATTGACTTCAGTGAGGCGTTACCAGGGGCGTCGTAGTTGGGTGAAAAGTGGGACTAAATTACCAGGGCCCCAAGTGGGGGGAGGGCCCCTGAGGAG
>JBBPCY010000156.1:14062134-14076332 GCA_037974405.1 Brachyalestes nurse | reverse complement strand
TGTTAACTAATGTAAATGCTAACATTTTGGGTAAATGCATCAGTTGATTGATGTATTAAATGGTGTCCAAGGTAGTTAGGTGCTACGCCCCTGGGTGTTACACTGGCATTTGTCTGACGCTGTTTAACGCTAGCCAGCAGCCCAAAGTGTTGGTGCGTGTATTTACCTGTGGGAGCACTAATTATTCAGTCTAAAGTATTTACATGTGGGTCGTCTTTGTGAATAGTTCTGCAATAAAAATCATACATCCTTATTCTTTGTTAAAACCAAGCGCTGACATTCCTGTTTTATTAAAAATCCTCCTGATAAGGCATCATAGACAGGAAAGGAACAAACTTGCCACCGAAACTGGGTTCACCCTCTTACTACACAACATCAGGTCAAATGTACATTTTTGTGATTTTTGAAGACATGCAAATATTTAAACATAATCATATGGCTATAAGTTTTATTATTGTTGTTGTTAATAATAATAATAATACAACAATAATATATAACAATAATATGTATAACAATATAAGCAACAACTATATATATATATTATATTTAAAAAATATAATAAAAATAGATTTAAATCTCTATATGTATATTATAGTAATTACATATTGCCTATTTTTATAGTGTAAACCCTAAATATGTCCCCAAATATGGCCAAAAACCTGTAATTTCATTTTAATCTAAGTTTAATACATTGCCCTTTAAAATCCGTATCCATGCTGTACAGTGTACACTGACAACAGGTCTCCCACAGTGCTAGAATGTAAAATACCCATGCTACCCCTATATTTACTGTACTGTAATTCATGCATTGCATATTCTTTGGTATGCGCTGTCGCAAATACAGTAATAACTGAATTTAATTTACAGTAATAAGAATACAGGACTTTAAAAAGAATAAAACGAAAAACAGGAGAACTCTGGACCGCGACTTCATGGGGGGAACCTGTATTCTTAATAATTATTCTTATTAATAATAATAATAAAAAAAATCACGCTCCTTGGTGGGCTGGTGTCCCACCCAGTGTGTGTCCCTGCCTTGCGCCCATAGACCCCGGGATAGGCTCTGCGTACCCGAGACCCTAGTAAGGATTAAGCGGTTACAGAAAAGTAATGACAATTAATGATTTTATGTAATCATCAAAAACAGTAGTCAAGTCAAGATATCATTTTCAAACCATTTTATGCGGCAGTAAGGTTAGGAAAAACATGGATGATAAACTAGTTGTACATATATTTCTCCAGTTTTACCATTAGGTTTTCAAATATGTAAATATCTTTCAGATTTATTCATTCACAAGACTGTAATCTGTATGGTAATGAGAACACTGACAATCTAGATGAAGTTTATTTGTTTTTTTAATGTTTATATAAATATACAAATATGTATATGGTGACATTCCATATTGTTTTATTATGTCCTTTCAAAGAATTTAACAGAAGGAGAGGTCCATATAGCTTTTCAAATGCGTGTAAAGAGTGTTAAGCAAATTTAAATGTCTGAATGAAACAGGTGTAAAAGAAGCAAAAGAGAGAGAGAGAGAGAATGAGAAGGAGGCACCTTCCTCTTATTGGAAGGAGTAGCCAGCTGATGGAAGGCCACCACACCATTGGGCAATAAACTTCAGGACATCCTGACACTCCGGACTGTGTGTGGTCTACAGGAGGATACATAAACAGCAGTCAGTCAACATCCCACTAATGAAGGCTTGTCTGAAACATCATTAGCATTAATGCAATTTGTAAATCAACCCTCTCCGCCCAAAAAACAACTATAATGACATTTCATGAATGTTAGAAGTAGCTTTATTAAAAACCCTAAAAGGCAGAACACATACAGAACTAGGAAATGAATGTGCAAGTGAAGGACTGCATTGTGCAGAAAAAAATACATGCTTCTCACCTTGGTAGCCATCAGGAATTTATTCCAGTCATCTTTGTTTGCTGCCATCCCTGGTCTTTTGAACTCAATTTTATTGCGAAGGACCGGGTAACCTGCAGACCGCCAAAAAGAGAAAGATAAATTATGTCATTATTATTCCATTAAAATGAGCCTGTGAACCAATTAGCATCTCACTTAAGACATGTGCTGGAAGACACACACACACACACACACACACACACACACACACACACACACACACACACACACACACACACCAATGAGTCTTAAAAGGAAAGTAAAGGAACCTGTGCAATGGCAGCGCATGTAAAGCGATGAACCCAGAAGATTCTGCGACTTATCAGCCAAGTCGGTTTAGCCAGTGTTTTGGACTTACATGAATATATAATTATATATAAAATAATATATACTATATATTACATAATATAATAAAAACCAATAATCTCCTTATTTTACAGACATTGTAATGAAAGACGAGGCTAAAGTCAAACCTACAGCTAGCTTGTGAGATTGCCATAGCAACAAAGTTTCTCTAAATATTGATATTGATAGATAAGGCTGACAGACAGCAGCTCCAAGCATGCACTCACTGCACATTATTTATGAACTACGCACACTTTATATGTGGTTTTAAAATGGAAAAAATGGCAAATGAGGGCAGTAACGGGTATTAGTATCAGGCACAATGCTGTTCATTATTGTATATCATTATCATCCCAAAAAATTCCATATCTGGTCATGTGATCTATTTCTTACAATGGCCATAATGACCATCTCCTGTTGTCTCAAAGTGAGAGCAATGGAAAATAAGTAATTATAAGTATTTCCCTATAGTTGCTGATTCAAATTAACAACACCCAGCTTCACACACAGGAGAGATTCATTTAATCATTTGAGACAAAGTTAAAAATAGATTAAATATTTTCTGGATTATATGCGCATGAGCAAAATTACACTTTATTTGTATGTCAAAGTTTAAACAGAGCTGTGTTTTTTGTAGAGGATGTTTACTTATTTACATGTAGAAAAACCAACACCATATCATTTGACCAGGGATGCCCATACTTTCGCATAAAACTGTATAGGTTTCAATTCCCATGTGCTGGGAAACGTCTCAGTGGCATTACAAGTAGGATAACTGATGCCAGCTGCTTTGCAGCTGGATAGGCAAGTGAGAAGAAAATGTGAAGGAATAAAGCTGTACATTCAACAGGTGATATGTGGTATCTTGATTTTCCTGGTCAAGAAATGGTGGCTATCATTTAATGATATGAGACAGACAAATAGCAGTCTGCCTGGCAGAATGTCTGCGACAGTGGTTTCCAACCCTTGTCCTGGAAGACTATTAGAGCTTAGCCTTCAGTTTGGGCCATAAATATGAAAGCAGAGTCAAAAATCACATATTAACATGCATTATGCCTTGTATGTTCATCAGTATAGGGCTGCCACTGACTGTCACAGAGCTGCTGCTGTTTACAGTCTGACAGACACCCTCTGGTTAGACTGCTGCTTGTATTCACGGTCAGGGATGTATCTAGGACTTCAAGAAGGTCTAGAGTGAATGGGTAAATTTGATTGTCAGCTCCTAATTATGTGGGTGACTGACACGATAGGAACTAGCATCTGAATGTCTAACTTTTTTACTGGCCATTATAACAATAATGTTTTTCTTATTTTAAGACTAGTACAGAAGTACTTCCTGAATTAAAAATTGTAGTGAATAAAAATGAACTGAAAATGTCTGACTGTATCACAGTCTATATTGTTTTTGTAAGTTCCTGGAAATCATTAGGCTGATGTTCCCCTCTGCTGGAGGTCCACTTCCCTGAACATTTTTGTGTTTTTTGCGGCTCCCAACACATCCAGTCAAACTAATTAACAACCCTTAGTTTAAGTGAGTGTGTTAAAACATGGAAATGTGCGCAACTGTGGACCTCCATGACTGCTCGGACCCACTGATGAACGGTAGTGCAGACATTCCTCTAGGCAGACTGCAAATCGTCTGACCCAACTGACATCACATAGAGACAAGATTTGATGGGTTGCCCTGAGCATTTTACTTGTGTATGTCAGATGACCTCACCTGTGATGACGCAGGGCAGAGAGCGAATGCCTGTGTTTGTAGCCAGAAGTGAGGCCTCATATGTGTTTCTCTCATCTTTAGGCAGGACCTGCTCCACACGCTGGTCCATGGAAACAGTCAGAACCCAATCCCTGATCTCTTCCCTCTTCTCCACCTGATACACAGTCATCACTTTACTTGTTAAGTGGATGGCTGTCTATACTAAGATTGTGACACAGTGTACAGCAGGGGTCACCAACCTTTTCGAAACTGAGAGCTACTTCACGGGTACTGAGCCATACGAAGGGCTACCTGTTTGATACACTACAACAGAGTTTACCTAAACTTGTCTAAACTTCATATATAATAAACGTGTTTTAAAAGCTTTTTTAAGATATGGTCATTTTCAAATCTATATAAATGCAAATGTGATTAAAGAAGAATAGCAAACAGGATAAAATTAAATATTAGACGCTGCTTACTGGTGAGTTGTGCTATTTTTAGAACAGGTCTGCGGGCTACTCATGTGGTCCTTGGGGGCACACACCATGTTGGTGACCCCTGGTGTACAGTGTACAGTTTGCAGTTAGTAGTAGGTACACCTACTTTGTAGTAGGTACAGTGTAGTAGGTACACCTACTTTATATAACTACAGGACCACCACTGGCCACATTATATGAGTTGTCAGCATTCTCAGCACAGCAGTGATACAAACATGGCCGTGATGTTTAAGTGTGTTTTGCACAGGTACTGGTGTACAAGGCACACTATTACCACTGGGTACACTTACCCTGCAATCAAACCAGCAGCAGGGCGAAGTGACAAAGTGACTGGAAGTTTTCTGCAAAATGGTGCAGCATGAATGTTGGTGATGCAAAGGTGAGCAAAGTTTATGCAAGTTACAAGTAATGTGTTGATTACAAAATGGAAATGAGCAGGGCGATACATCTCCACCATGATATGCTGCTTTTTAGTTATGACATATTGGTTACTACTTTAGATGGAGAAGAAGCTGATTGTTGTTAATCTTTCCAGTCTGTAGGAATTTTGAGTAGGTATAATTAGAGTGCTTTAACAGCCTGCTTGAAATGGATTGTTTCTTTTAATCATAATCTTTAAAAACTGAAATACCACACAAGATGAAACCAATTCCATTGCAAGCTGCATAAAACAACACAGAAAAAGCCTACTAAACCAGACCAGGAAGGTCTGACAAACGGTAAACTGAGCAATTACAGAGCGTTTAGTTACACCAAAACAAACATACCTGGTTTACTACTAAGTCAGTGCACACACACACATCTCATTTACTTCCTACTAACCAGCTTATGGCTACAATCTTGAATAACAGTGTAGCGTTTTTTGGTCCAACAACTATTTCTGTTTGTGAAATGCTGAATGCTCATTTCTATGCCAGAATGGCATTTAGGTTGATCGGGAAGGACTAAAAGACGTAATCCGATCCGGTAAAAAAACGCGAGAAGATGCATAAAGAGTTTCTGTTGCCAACATGTCAGCAGTTTGGAGTTTCTTCAGACTCAAAGAAGAAAAAGCCAAACTGTTTTTGGCCTCGCCCGGGTGTCCCAATACGGAACGTACTAAGGCTTTTCTAGGCGGGGCAACCATCAATCTCCATGAAACTTCACAGTCAGATAGGGCTCGATGAGAGCCATTCGTGACTATGACTGGAGCATTTTTATTTTCACCTTCCAAAAATGCAGTAAAATTCCATAAAGAACTGCTGAACTAGAAGTGCTAAAGTTCTGAAAAGTTTAGTGTGGTTTGAAAGCAAACAACAACTGTCACGCAAGAGATGTATCTATTACTGAAAGGTTTTGAAGAAACAGCAGGCAGACAGGATAAAGTAATATTTGAAGGTAATTATGTAAACATGTAGTCCCAAGTAGTCTTCTATACACTGTATGTGTTTGAGCAGTAAAATATTAAACAGTTTGCTTGACTACTGTTCTTAAATCATGCCTATTTCCCAGAGGGAGGGCTGGGTATTTCACCAAACAGGGTATAGCATGTAATTATATCCATTTTCTAAAAATGGATCAAATGTGTTTCTAACATACATCATAACATACTCAAATGTGTTACTCAAACAAAACTCAAATGTGTTTCTAACATACATCATAACATACACCCCAATTTGATATCCTGACATATCACACTACAAATACATATTATTTCAACCACTACTGGAAAAAAGCCTTACAGTGACATGGAGTTTTGATGGCAGAGGGACTTCAAAAGGAATGTCTGTATCCTGAAAATCTGTGTGGTCTAAGGCATCCAGCGTACCCTCATCAATACCCTGTGAAAACAAACCAACATAGCAATGCCCAGACTGTTTTAGTTGAATAATCAGCTAAAGGATAGTTAAAAGTTTGACAACAGACTAATGAAACTGCAACGGTGTGTAAATGAAAATTAAGTCTGGTCTTAACAGTATTTTAACTTTGAATAATCATTGGTCTTTCCAAACGTGTACTTGAATATTTGTCCTGCCATCCATAAAAACAACAATATTCGAATTATGCATCATTTTATGTATGTACATTTGCTGTAGATCTTTTTTCATTCGAAAGTTTATGGTTTTGAAATGACTCAATATTTAACAAAAATACAGTAATAAGTCCAAGGTGTAAATCGCAATGGAAACTGTAGTTTAGTAAAAGAAAATATTAATAGTCGCTTTACTGAAAGAAAAGTCAAGTTTATGTTCCGTTTTTAGCTTAGTGGTCATGGTTCATTTGTAACCATCATGAGTAACCTTGTTTTTTTTTAATTAACATAAATTTCGCTCAGAAATTCTGAGTTATTTAAATGTTTTAGGATTAATTTGTACAGAAATGCAGCCACAGGAGGGCACAGGGGAGCACAAAGGTGCCTTGTCACTTGAAAACCCATAAAGGCAGTTAAAACTCAATATGTTTCAATGTGACGTACATCTGCCAAGTCCAGGAAACGGTTGAGGAAAATAAAGGCCATGTTTTCCCACCCGACAGCCTGTAGGAAAAGACAGAACAAGTCTTTAAAAAGTAATGTTACATCTCTTTTAATTTTTTACATTCTAACTGTAAGTGCACAATGTTCTTCCCCCCCAAAAAACATTAATAGCTTCCCCAACAGTACTACAATTATCATGTCAGATTTGGCTGCATTATGTAAAATGCACAAAAAGTATCCGCTAGTACTGGTAACAGCCACAACAAAGTTCTAATTATTGGTTAAGAGTATCAGCCCAGAATCCCTATTATTTACCATCGACTAAAATCACCAAAAATTCAGTGGCTAAAAGTGAACACAAATGTCTGAAGCTGGTGCACTGGGAGCTCACCTTGGCAGCCTGACCTGCTTCATAAAACGCCTTGTCGGCTGGAATGAGCTCTGTGTGCCTGAGAAGGGAAATGGACAGCTTGGCTGCTAAAGTATTCTGTACAGGAACAAAAAGACAAATAGGAAACTTTACACCAGAAAGGATTCTTCATGCACAATTTTCTGGATCACTGAGGCTACATGAGAAGACATAATAGAAAGTTTCCACAGCTGGGATCATGGGATATAACACCCAAAATGTCACAAATATTTTACTAATATTTACATTTACTGCAATATTTAATTACAGACATTCTAATGGTGTTTTATAGCCTCTTAGCTATACTAACAGCAGCACCTTTCAGATCATTTCAGAGTAAATTCCTATTTACATATAAATTAAGTGTTACTTATGGAGCACACACCAGTTGGTCAATGCCCTTGGCTGCTGAGCGAGTAGCATAATAGTGAGATATCATAAGCATCTGCTCAAAGTCCTCATGGGCTGAAGTGTTAGCTTCTGAAGACTTGGTAAGGTTCTCGCACTGTCAAAGACAAGACTCAATGAAACTGACATGTATGAGCCAATATACAACACAATGCTTAAATAATAGTGCAAAATATTGAATCCTTCCATTTGACCAATGGTATTACCTACCAGCAAGTGTAAAACATCTCTTAGGTTGGCCCACACCCAGTAAGCCTCAGCCATGTTTCTGTTGGGCAAGTTCATCAACTCTAGGAACAAGCGCTTATAGATGTTAAAGTTCTGTAAAAAAGAATAAAAAACACATTATAATGAAGTGTGGCCTGGACTGCATTTTCCTGGCAGAAACATTTCACGGGGTTACTTGCCTTTGTCACAGTCTGTGCATACCTGTGGATTCGCTGGTACACCATGCTGCACATACAAGTTTATCCCTTTCTCTGCTTCACCTTCTTTGATCAGGTGGGTGGCATACAGAGCAATGTATTTATGCAGGATCTGAAAATTCTGCTCCACAAAAGGAGTGGGAAGAGAAAGACAAGTGGACTGAGGGAAATGTTTAATGTTAGAGAGTAAAATAGATTGACAGCATGTGGAACAAGAGTGGGTAACAGAGTCTATATTTTGTTCTAAACGGTCAACCTAGCTAGGGGCTGGCAGGCCACATCAGGAATTTCCATGAAAAAAAATACAAATCAAGCAAACATTTGAATTTCATTGCAAATGAGTTCTAAATCACATGTTAATATCTTAAATAACTAATAATGATGAATAATAATCCTTAATCATTTTTGAGTTAGTTACTTTGAGTTAGCTAAAGTAGCTAAAAAACATTTCAGAAGATATATTATTTCGATAATTATGTTTACTATGACCAAGGACATACACTAACAAGATGAAGATCCATTTGGATTTCAGGATGACTCTAACAGCTGACAGAATTACTGAACTAAGTTTATTAAGTGTTATGGTGCAAATACACCATTAGGAGAAAAATCAGTTGGTTTAAATCAACTTGTTGCATGTTAATTTATTAACATTTTCATTTATGGCATTTGGCAGATGCTGTTATCCACAGCAATAAACATGTGTGCTTTGTAGTCCACAAGTAAACATGTCCTTCACACAAGTAAACCTAGACATAAAATTAAAAGCTGGTAGCACTGAGCCTTGAGGAACACCAGTGGTAAGTTTCTGAGGGGCAGACATAGATACTTTGCATGATATTTGGTAACTGCAACCCCCAAGGTAGGACTGAATCCACTGCCAAGCTGCAGACAATTAGAACACGAAAACAGTTTAGCTGTTTTAGTGACAGTTAAAAGTTTTAGTTAAAAGGTGCTGCTTTGAATCCAGACTGGTTTGGGTCATGAAAATTCATTCGTGAAAGAAATAGGTTGAGTAAAGCAAGTAAGTGGTTGGTATGTTGAGAGACAAGGAGAGGGAAGGATCGTGTGATCTTGTCAATTTTTTCGTAAAAGAAGGTGGCAAAGTCCTCTGAGGAGATGAAGGTGCATGAGGAGCAGGAAATCTGAAAAGTAAAGTAAATGTGGCAAAGAGCTTGCAAGGGTTGGATGCAGATTCTTCTAGAATGGCTTTGAAGTTGGAACAATTTGCAGCAGATTATGTCAACAGTGAAATTGCAATTTCCTCCATTTTCTTTCTGCTGCTCTTTTCATATGTTGCGGCATAGGTCAGCCATGGTGTTAACTACCACTTAACTAAAACTCTATTTTGATGGCCTATCTTGAGTAAAGGAAGTTATGCCGCATTTACAAATGCTATGAATTTAATAATTTTTAAATACTGTAAAAGCTTTAAGGTTTTATTTGAATCTTTTAACTAAATCCATGATGTGACCTGCCAAGTTGGAATAATTCCATGTAAAATTGGGGAGTCACTACTCAAAGTACCTTTTGGTCAATAATATAGAAGTGTAATAGACTGACATCAGTGGCAAAGAAACAGTTCTTTAAGTCGAAAAGTCGAAAAGTACCTGTTTGGATGCTGTATCAATGCACTTCTCCCACTGACCCCTCTCCACATACATGTCTAATGCAGCTACGACATCCACTCCAACCAGCTGTCAACAGAAAAAGCCCGGTTAAACCTTTTCTGATTTAAGGTCATAAATGTACCCTTTCTGGACAGCGAATTAACTGTAACTTCTGAACCATATAGCTAACATCAATAAAAATAGTTTTTTTCCTCTAAATAGACCAGTGCTTGTGATAAAAGTACCCTGGAATGGAAACAGTTGAATTTCCGACAACACAACTATCCTTGCAGTTATTCTCGAATGGGTTCCTTGGTCAAAAATCAGCAACATATTTTTTCTTAAGCAAGCACAGTTAAACATACACCCACCCAGTGACTAATATACTGTATGAACATTTTAAAAAAAATACAGAGATGTTCATGCTCATTAAGAGTTTCCACAAGCATGCAAAACCCATGAGGTGTGTAACAGAGATTCTGTAATTAATAATAATTCATATTATTAATAATAATAAAGAAGTATGAATAATTTTTAGGAACATGTTTTCCTAACTTGTATTTCCTAACATGTTCTCAGAATTGCTGTGTCAGACAACCACACACTTACGGAGTCCACCTTGCCTTGGTTTTTCAAGTGTTCTTTGTAGCTCTGGTCGACATATCCCTCCAACCTAGTGGGATAGTTAAGCAGTGCACAATGTGAAAAAAAAAATCAGACCAAAAACAGCATGCAGAGAGCCAAAAACAATTGGAGACTTTAAGAAGCTCATAAAGGCTAAACTGTAAAACTGAAGATGGGATTTGGTCCAAAACATATATTTCATTTCAGTTCTATTCATGTTCAGTCTAATTCATTTATCTTAACATTCTATTAAGAACTACATACATTAGAATGGGTTTGTCTCATCTATATATCTGTATATCACCCAATGCATGTGTTGTTGTCAAACAGAAAAGCACTTTAAGCCACAAACTCACTGGCAAGTGTTTCACTGAATGCAAAAACTCCTTCCCCTTTCACACACCCTGTGCAATATCCTGCTGCTACTCAGATGTGCAATTAATCATCATTACATGCAGTGTGTTTATTAAGCACAGTTGTTTATGTGCAATACCATACTTATGTCATTAAGTCTCCAAACCAGTATTTGTGTTAATTAGTACACTACTTCAGCAGTAGTACTGTATTTTATATTATTCTTGTCTTTGTATCTGTCTGTGTCTGTACAGTCATAGCATTATCATTTTCCTCAGTGATTAATAAAGTTTTCTGATTCTGAATTTTAAGTTGCCAGCTGTGAACAGTCACCTCTCAGTTTTCACATTTCTTAACTTACACATCAAAAACTTGATAATATAGTAAAACTGGTAAAAACGATGTTTATATCTGTTTTATATTTCACTGATACTCATGTGTCTATGTGTTGATAAGGTAACAGCTGATACCATCAGTCAGCTGAAATACTTGTTAAGCCTATTTTAAACCACCCTCGTTCACCCCAGGTAAGGATGCTAATATTAACATTTCATAACTCAGACAGTCTTGCAGCAAGAAAGCATCAATGCCTCTACTCACACTGTGCTAAATTCTGACTAACACCTAGTTACCTTTTCCAGCACATCTTGACTGGGGTACGTAGGGCACCAGTGTTTCTGACACTTGCTTCTGGCCTTGAGCACACTCCGAGCCCACATTTCACCTCTGTCATGCATTTTAAAGCCTACAATTCCTGTGTCTCTGCTTCTGCTTGTTGACTGCGGTGTTGTCAGGGGCGACCAGCATGCACAAGACTCACCTTGGATCGAGCTCTTTGGCCACTCTCTTTGCTTTGTTCCATTCTTCCCCCTCGATGAATGCGTCTACAGCTTTCTTAATGAGGTCCAGGTTGAGGTAGAGCTCAGCAGCCTGGAAAAATAGAAGCCCATTCTAGGTTTCAATAGACCTGGGGCTTGAAGGACAGAGTTGAATAGGTAAAAGCCTCTGAGGGACTTTGTTTTGGAAGAATTCTTTTTTTCTTTTCCCTGGCTGCATACATGCTGACATGGACAAGCTCGCACATGCATGTGCGCACACAGACAGAGACAGCATCCTTAGAGGTTTAGCCAACATATCTTTCAAATAATAAAATACAACATGAGTTTTTTTTTCTTAGAGCTCCGACCGAATAAATACACCAAACATCCTAACAAAAGCAAAATGTATCTTGCTCTGGATAATCATAATAGTATCCAGACACCAGGCTTCTGTCTGGATCCTGCAGGAAAAGCATACATACCGCACTGTATTTTCTGAGCTGCACCAACCGTGGGCCAACAACCTGAACGACATCAACAGCTTTTTCACGTGTTAAAAACTTGATGGCCAGTTCTGCTGCCTAAAATATATGGCACAGAAAAACACCATTAGCACCTTATTGATTCCTTATTTTATCAGAATAGGCTTTACATGTATAACCTGGTTCATACATTTTTACAGACCAAGATGACTTTTTCTATTGAGTTTAATTGGAGAGACACATTTTGTGTGCTGTTTTCCTGTGTGGAGACCTCCAGGCTCAACTCAAAGCAGGCAAATATTGTGTTTGTATTGTGCTGACCAAACTGATCAAAAGGACAGTGGGCCTTGAGAGATGTAAACAGTTGCAGAGTAACTGTAAATAAGCAAATATAAACAAAAAAAAATTGCAAGCAGCACCACTAGTTAATATGAGATCAATTTTACAAAGGGTGAGTGTCAGAACAAAATGATATCTAGTTAGCACAGCTGCGTAATTGCTGTTGTTATTACGCAACTGTCTCTTAATACCCAAAAGATGAACAGCCTGTAAAAGGCAGTGTGAACCTCTAATGGTAAATGTCAATTGCACTTATCCTCACTGCATTCATGCTGGATCTGCTCACTGCTAGGAGCTAATCTATGAGCAAGGAATAATTTAAAAGTTGCCTTCTCCTTCAAACAATGTGCATCTTCCAACCAAATTTTTGCTGGCAACAGCTCTGTATAAAACCAAATATTTTTGTTATTGTGAAAAACCTGGATTCAGAGAGCCTCTGTTGTGCTGTCAGTTGTTTGCTGTTCTAGTCCACTTTTGTCAATGGGTAAACTCCAGCCACCACACTTATTTGTATAAAGTTTTAATTTGTTTATATTTTTCCACAGTGTGATGAGGCAGATTTTGCCACACTGCAGTCCACTAAGCACCCTTAATCATGGATTGTAAAAAGAAGATGTTATAACTGAAACAAACAGAAGTTTTCTTAGAGCAGATGTGCTTTAACCATTTACTGCGCGCCAGAGCTGAATGTGGATGTGAGGCGCCATACGATCTCTATCTACCGCCTAACAGTGAACAAAAGTCACTGAGCGAGTAAAAATAGCTTAATTCATCTTCAGGTTATATCAGCCCACTTTCTCATATCATCCTACCACTCCACAATAAGCCTTGTTCAGATAGGAGTAAATATGTTCTGTGGTCATTTTTACAGGTGACCTTATTTCTTTCCAGATTATCTGTGTTTTTCTCCCTCCTCTCATGACAATATTATAGGCTTAATTACCAACTGTTTTTCACCAAACTGCTCGTTCTAGCCATCTTTCCAATTCCTCAACTGTTTACTTGGCCCGTGTGGTAGAACATCTTCATTCACTCTACACTGAGGCTTAGCAATAGAAAGAAAATTAATGTTAAACACAAAACAGAGAATTGCGGATGAGCATTGTCACTGAGAAAGCATGTAAAAACGTCATTACAAATGTCCCCCCCGTTTGACTAATCCAATGTGAGTATAGCTATAGTCAGCTGTACCATTTCGGACTGTGGGGACCTCAGTGATACTAAAGGGGACCTCAGTGATGACACTGGCAGTCCAGGGATTCAAACCCACGAATTTCTGATTGCAGAGGCAACACTCTAACCACTAGGCCACGAGCTGTCCCGGTTATTGGGAAAAATGCTTCTGGTTGACTGGTCAGCACTACACAGCAACAGTGTGAAACATTACCTTCATCCAACACTTCTCCAACAAGACCGTGTTGGAAGAGTCCTTCACCTTCAGGTAACAGTCCACTGCTCTGGTGTATTCACCCGACTGCTCCCACTCGCGAGCCTGCTCCACCATGCCTTCCACACCCCTACACACATGAATACATATACTTACACACTCACACACCTTTTTTAATGAACTTCTTCACTGCAAGCATCTGTGTAGTAGTAGTAATAGTAGTAGTAGTAATCCACTTGCCCTGAGTTTGGATTATTTTAAAGGTTCTGCCCTGAGTTTGGAATATTTTAAAGGTTCTGCAAGGACTTTTTCAGACTGATGCTAAAACATTTTCACTGTAAAACATGCGGCCCTGCGACGTGCTGGCGACCGTCCGGGGTGTACCCTGCCTTCGCCCATAGCAGCTGGGATAGGCTCCAGCCCCC
>JBBPCY010000156.1:14049357-14062034 GCA_037974405.1 Brachyalestes nurse | reverse complement strand
AACAATGTTTGAGAGAAATGGTAATATTGTGTATCTGGAATGAATTTTAGATCTTTAAATCCATCTCATGAAAAATCAGAGCAGAAACAAAGGTGTTGCGTTTATATTTTTGTTGAGTGTATATCCATATTTGTTTTTAGAAATATTTTTAGCTGTTTTGGTTTATTGCCTTTAACAAATATAAATGTAAGTGACCTGTGTTCTGATTGGATTTCAAAAAGCAGTTTGAGCTGTGACAGTCCTAACCTCAGTCCAAATGGGTAGGCCTGAACTGCTGTATGTTGAATTATCAAATATATATGCTTACATTTGGTATATGGTATCAACACTAATATCCATGAGGGGGTCTTTGTGATTTCCAGTATTTTATTTATGCAGTGTACTACCTAGGAATTCACATACTGGCCTCTGCACCCAAATAGTGTCTACAATGTCTAACAATTTACAATGCCATTCCAGGTTAATTTAAGCCCATGGTGAATTTTGGCAAAATTCCAACGCTAAAACATTCATTAATATCCCGTGCATTGTGCAAGTATTCTGATACTGATCGGCTAATTAATAGTGTGCTGATCATTTAACATAAAAATAGATGTGTTATAAAAAAAAAAAGATGTGTGTCACTGTTGTGGTTGGTAGCAACCTAGTGGGTAAAACACTTGCCTATTAACCTGATGACCACAAAGTTGCAGGTTCAAACCTCTGTGTTCTACCACTGTGTCCTTGAGCAAAACACGTTACCTTCAGCTGCTCCAGGATGACTGTCCCTTTAACTAATGATTTTAAGTTGCTCTGAATAAGCGTGCCTGCCAAATGCCACTTTACTAATTAAAAATAATCAGCTTGCCAATGCGCCTTTACGTTTTTGGGCAAGACCAGTTCGCTCCACCTGTTTTCAGCCACCCCTTACCATACATTTTTTGGTAATAGACAGCAGATTAATGCCCCCCTCTGTGCCTCAGTAGTAAAACACAGTGCACTAAATGAAATGAATCAGAAAAGACGCTGTTTCAGTTCCCTTCTGTGAACACAAACACTTCTAAACAATTTTAATACCCTACTTTTAAACACAAACATTTATTTTTGCCATAAAATCAGCATCTCCAAACATTGGTTTTATCACAACCATGCAATCACACCACATTTACACATGGAAAAGCAATCTAGTTTACATTTCACGTTTCCTAAATCAATTTCAGTGCTCACAGGCCAAGTGATCAGGGTCACTATTTATATTTACATTTATGGCATTTAGCAGAAGCTTTTATCCAAAGCGACTTCCATTCCCAAGCTACAAGGGACAGTCTCCCTGGAGCAATTGGGGTTAAGTGTCTTGTTCAGGGACCCAGTGGTGGTATGCTGAAGGTAGGATTCGAACCCATGACCTCTTGGTCCGGAGGCAAGTATCCTACCCCCTGAGCTACCTCTACCCCATATAGCAAGGATATAAAGAAGAAAGTGGTCATTTTAAGGAATGCAGTATTAAAAACTGTCTGTAAAAACTGTTCTAATTACAAATGTGACCATGAAGCAGGTTTTGCTACTATTCATCACCATTTTAGTACATGACATGAGGTCCTAAGCATTTACATCAACATTTTGCAGATGCTTTTATGCAAAGTGACTTGCATTCCCTAACCACAAGGGACATTCTACCTGGAGATACTTAAGGGTCATGCTCAGAAACTCAGTATGCTGAAGGTAGGATTCAACCTGTTGGTCCAGTGGCAAGTATTATACCCAGGACTCCAGCATTAGTGTTCTCCTACCTCAAACTCCTGTATGGAGGCATAGTGCTGGGCGATCTTAAGGTAGTACTTGGCTGAAGATCTGTCTTCCCGCAGTTCCACAATATGTAGTGCTTTCTTCCACTGTCGTGCCCCGATGGCCGCCTCCACCGCCTTGGAAGAGCACCTTCATCGAGGAAACAGGGAAGAACGTTTTTCACACTATAAATGCATTCCAAATGCTAGGCTGCAGACAAGGCTGCTCGCTAGCACTGTCCTATGAAGGATCCTTGTTTGTGTTACACAATGTAAAACAGAACAGTCTACAAAGGTAAGCAGGCAAACAAAATATTGATGTGAATACCACCCTGAAACCTGTAAACTAAAAAGCAATTGCATTTCACACCACATATTCAGGTTACACCTAACCTCCAATCCTTACTTTGGTTTTGTGGTGTGTTAATTCATTTGAATGTGTCTACGTTGTTCATTTTTAGCCATAGTTAATTTTCTTTCACTTTTTTCAGATAATTATGACCCTAAAGTTCTGCCTCTTCAGATAACCAACTCTAGCTCTTGGTTGGACAATGTTTTAAATTTCTAAATTTGGACCTCAAACATGATCAACTACATCAGAGCTCAGTACATTTTGTGTACATTTTTTGAGAGACTGTTCCTTTAACTACATATAGAACATCTAATCCAACTCCTCAGGTACCTATGGACTTTGAGTCACATCAAGTATGTTAAGTCGGAGGAAAAGCCAAAACAATGCGGTTCTAAGGACTCACCCTGATTCTATGTAATGGTTGATAGCAGCATCCATTTGTTTCTGTTGGACCAAGTAGTCTCCCCAGGCCTCCTCAAGCTTCACTACTTCTGATGGGAAGGCAACACGCGCCAACTCCACAGCTGTGGAGTGTGGTGAAAAACAAAATGCTACAATCCCAAAATTGACCATCTGATATGGTGGATCAAATCTCTATCTGCACTGTTATACTGAAAAAGTCTGTATTTCAAATATTATTGCAGTCACATTGTTCTGGTGAATATCATCCAACAGAAATTAATAATATCAGTTCATATTAAGTTCAAAAAATTCATATTCTCTTTGCAATGCACCCACTCACTTCTGCACTGTTTCTGGACACATGCTCACCTTTTTTGAAAGCGCAGCCTTTGCGGTAACAATCCAAGGCCCGCTGGTTGTTTCTAATCCTCTCGAAGAGATCGCCTGCCTGTGGTTAAAAAAAAGATCATTTGACACCTTCAACAGCACTAAAGCAGAAACTCTAAAAGCTACTCCATTGATCTTCCTCACCTCTGTGACCTGTAAACTGAATTTAATACATCCCTCCCAGGAATTGTTTTACAGATTCTTAGAGTGACATCACTGGATACCTTCCAAGAGATGAGAAATACAACTATGCTAATCATCTGTTTTGTCGGTGTTTAGAAACTCTCTTGTACATGAGGAAGGCCAAACAACTGTAAATATTGTGTATGAATGGGAAACAGCAAGCCTAAAAACGTTGAAGTGGGTCATCTATTCTGTTTTCAGTTATTGCTCGCTTTCTCAGTAGCAGTAATGCAAGTGCCTTGCTGAACAAAACCTATCTAATGCAGAAAATGTAGAGATGTATGTTTTTGATATGCTTTTGATAAGTTGATGAGTTTACTGCAATACCCTCTTCTACTTTCCAAAAATCAAAGGAACTATCCACAGGAATGACTAAAATATTTTTAGTTCAATACACTTGCTCCGACCAAGCCTTCAAGATTTACCAGAGTGTAAGTACAGGCCTTCAAATATTTCTTCCCCTTTAGCTATAAATAAACATGCAAAACAAGACTCCATAACACGCAGTCAGACAGGAGACTGTGATATTATCTGGACTTTTAGGATTTTTGTGTTTGTATTAGAAGTGTTAGCCAGCTTGCTAATTGCGATATTATCTCCTTCACTAACAGAATGACACAATCTTCTCCATGTGGAAACTGAAGTACGATTTACCCTTTCATAAAATTCCCCCTTGATGAGTGAAGCGGCGATGCGGTTGATGACATCACTGCTGCCCAAGAGCTCATCCCTGCTCATGACGAGGCACACAGCCTTGGCTGGAAGCCCTGCCTTCAGGTATAGGTTGATGGACCCTATGTAGTCACCCTCGCTTTCCTTCACCTCCCCCGCTTTCTCGTGCTGATTGGTCTCCATCAGCCAAGCATAGTAACTGTGCTGCAGGTTATCCAGCTCCGGATGACCCTAATGAAAAGGTCAGCACATATTTGATACAGTAGGAACAACATTGGGCTTTCTATAGAAATCAGAAGATGGTAGAAATCTGTGGCCATTGTTCATGTTGGCCATGACACTACTGTAGAACACATAACATGGATGCAAAGTATGCTTCAGTTTAGTGATTTTAGAACAGTGAAATGATGACCATGCAGAAATACCATCTAAACAGATTTAGTAGCATAAACAACTAATAAATTATTTATAAATTAATACATCAAGTATAGTATAGTAAATAAAAATCTTATCTCCATGCCTTCCTTACATTTGCCATAACCTCTGACTTTTCTTTGACAGGAGTTGTTGAGGTAAACTGGCAGTACCTTGGTTGAATAGCGGACATTGATTTAAGTTTAGCTTTACAAGTTTGAAGAACAGATGTGGACTACTTGAGCACTGATGTACGTCGCTCTGGATAAGAACATCAGCTAAATGCCGTAAATATAAATGTAGTATATGTATATTTCAAAAATTTGTATTACACTGAGGATACCTTGGCCTCTGCGACCGCTATGCAGTCATCCCACATATGCAGTTCCTGGTACATTTCCATCACCTCATCTACTGCGTTCTGCAGAAAACAGTATGATTGCCTCCAATTATTTAAATACAATCATGTACCTACTGACACTGTAAATAGGTAATTACAAAAGTTTAACCAAAACAGCAATTACCTGTTCCATGTAGTACATCTCAGCCAGTTTGTAGTTCTTGTCCAACATTGCTAAGCGAGCTTTCACTTGGCAGTGTTCTGTGCCATCCCCACCCTACAGTGAAGAATGTACAGTGAATAAAACAACAGCACCTTGGCTTATATGTAAGGAGATTTCATATGCATATTCCAATCATAAAGATGCTCTTAACTGCACCTAGTTTGTAAACTTTTCCCTCACGGTCCACTAGCGACATTCAGTCATAATTAGGGGTGTAACGGTACAGAAAGGTTGCGGTTCGGTTCATACTATAGTTAAGTAGTTAAGTAACAAAAAGTTCTAAAGAATGAGACTTGGTTTGTTTTCATTTATTTTAAATAATCAGCAGTGTATTAAACAGTAAACACACACTCTTGCTTACTTTTTCATGTATGTGTAAGGCAGCAGAAGTGTTATGCCAGTAGGTGGCACTATTGCACCACACTATGACCCAGGTTTATGGTTTACTGGCGCTTTTTGGTCCCTCTGTGATTCCGTAGGATCCACATTACTTCAATCACGTCTTCTCCGTCGTACCATGTATTCTCAGTACGACATCATGTACCGAACCGTGACGGTCTAGTATGAATACATGTACCATTACAGCCCTAGTCATAATGCATTTTCACCTTAACATTTTCCATCCTCTCTTTATCCCTTAGAGCCAGGTTGAATTTGTATACATGTAATTGATCTGACTGGCTAGAATGTATGGTGCCTAATTCATGTAATTCATGTTAAAATGTCTTATAACGTGTATCAGCGAGTTGAAGCTAAATTATAAATGGGCTGTTTTTGTCATTTTGTTTCCAAAACTGGACTGTGTAGAAGAGCGAACAATATATTCTTCCATGATATAGGTCATTTTAAAGATATGTTGTTCTAAAACTATTTTGCTTAAGAACACATTTAAAGAACACATTTATTTTGCTTAAGAACACATTGAAAACATACATATTCCTTTGAGATGGAATCAGCAATTTTGTTGATTTCGATCAAAAAGCGAGCCTTAGATACATCACCCAAGGCTGCAAAGCATCTGAAAAGCAAAGGGAAATGGCATGTCATTTTTAGTGGCAACAGTGATACTGTCTCTTCCATTAGTAGCCTGCTAGTGTTGTAGAGAATTTTGCCGGAACTGAAGTCTACAACACCAAAAAGTCAGTGAGTTAATATGATGGCTGTGTCTGCTTTCTAGCCATTAACTGGTCAAAATGAGGAAGGCGCACTGACAGAGTCACTCGAGTTTCCGAGGATTTTCCTCACAGCATGACAGACAGAACTCGGATCGCGACTGTAACACAGCATCGCGAGGGATCTCCAAAAGTTTATCCTGGACCACAGGGGCAGATCTCTCCTCTCTGGACTGGAGAACGAGTCTTGTGTCGGGGCGGGGCGGGGCACGCATATACGGAAACTACCTTCTGAGCAGCTTTCCTGAGTGTTGCACATTCTTTCGACATGAAAAATTCACACTTCACTTCTGCAGCAGCTGGCTTTCCTATTTTTGACTTTGGGCCTCCTGAAGATGACCATAAGGGCTATTTTGAGTTGAACAACACAGAGGGCCCCTTGCAGCTTCAAGCAATTCTTAATAATTTCTATTGGTAGAGAAAGTTAACCCCTTATATCTAGTGTTTTAATCATTAATATCTCAAGCACTAGTAACTATGAAGTATGAAGTGTTGCTTTGCTCTCTGAATATGTTACTTGCAAAACATTCCAGGGATGCTTGGAAATCAGTAATATTTGTGTGTCACATTTGATGAAATTTGGTTTCAGACCAAAATATTTTGGCAGGACTGGGAAGGTATGGTTCTTTCTCTAAATTTGCATCAAGCTCTCCTAGTGGACGTTGCAACAGCTCTCACTTCCTGACTTTCCTTCCCTCATTTACATTCATCTCTGTGAAATGAAACTGTTTTTCTCGGAATGCATTATGCAGATTAGCTTACACATAACGCATGGCACCTTGCATTACTGATGCTCTGCTTTCCCTACTCCCTGACAAAACAAAAATTGCTTATAGTGCACAAAGTAAATTATTGACTTGCCTGTTACTTACTAAAACTATCTAACTTAAGTTGTCAACGTTGCTTTGTTCTGTTTGTCACTGTCTCTTTTTTCAGTCCAAAGCAAAAAGCTGTACACTTTCCTTAAGATATATAAAGATTATAAAACATATGAAGCAAAAAGTGCCCCCAAGCAAATGTCCTGATAAGAAGGGATGGAGATTTTAGTGATCAATTGTATTGAATTTGGGGTCTATTTTGGCTTCTATTAAAAGTTTAAGAAGGGGTTCTGTTCAGAGTATGGGTCAGCTGTGATAAAGATTAACCACTTGGTCCCTATCTGGTGATCAAAAGACCTTTTGAAGAAGGCATGGGGAAGCTTAAACTCGTAAAGGCTTACCCCCCTTACACCAGGGGGTGTAAATCCATTGGCCATTGTAAATCGGGGGAGCAACAGAACAGGAGGTCATGTGAGAGAGAAGCAGGATTTGAGAATCTAACTCTGTCTGATTGGCTGGGAAGGCCCTCAGCTAGAAGGGGGGCTTAACCCCCAAAATGGACCTATATATGTGACCTGAAGTGTTTTGCTCGAGAGGGGCATCTGATCAATGCTTTCTCCTGGACCCTGACTGCTTCTATTTCTGTAATAAAAGTGGGTAAGCTGAACTTCTTTGACTGCATTTTATTTCTGATTTTGTGATTTAGAAACATGTATGTGTTTTAATTTTTAGCGCCCACAAATTGTCGACGCCAGCCAGGAGAGATAGGGGAATGCGTGGATTCCTGGTGTTGCCTATGACCTCTCAACCACTGCTGATCTGATACAGAAACATCAAAGGCAAGCATTTTTTGAGATTTGGCTGTCTTTATAGTTTAGGTTTCTGTGAACAGATCGGCAGAGAGGGGTGATGATGTAGTACTGGGAATTCAGTGTACCTCTCTCAAAAAGACCTATGTGTAATTATATAGTAAGTAAATTAGAAGTAAAATAAGTAAGCCTCATTTTGAAGAATAGTATTGGAGTCGAAGAAGTTAAGCTATGGTCCAGAGGTAAGTATAAGTCTGAATTCGCGATTCAGTGCTAGTCTGACTCGTATGAGCGACTAGATTTAAATCCTGTGCATTTTGCATTGGTCACGTTTTTTTTAGGGGTAAATAAGTGTGAAAAGGCCTGACCAGAGGTATGGCGGTCGCTCTCCTGTCTCGTAGATGGTAATTATAGGGACACATGATTGACGAATCTGTTGTTACCTTCCATCGAGCGCTGGAGAGGCCAGGACGATAGCCTCTGGCGAGCACGTGACCAGGGACCGGAGGTGGCGAAACAGAAATTGTGTTTTGGAACCAGAGGTGAAGCCGTGCTTTTATGTTTACCATGGCTGCAGATCGAACGTGAATTTCACCTAATGTGTTCTGACCTGAAGACTGCAACATTGGTAAGGTGTATGTTTTATGTTAGATGTGGGGTGGGGTAGTTTAATGTTTGTTTTGTCAGAAAAAGTGTTTGGAAGCGAGGCTTAGAGGTGACGACTTGATTAGCGGGGGATTCTGACTCAGAACAAGCTAGCTCAGTGTTTATCTGTTCTAGTCGTTGAGGTGAAGCTTCTGCACTAGGTGGATTTTGACCCACAGATATGCAGGATAGATAAGTTGTACAAAGTAAGGGGGATCTAGAGGTGAAAGAGCGACTAGCGCACTCGATGCAGAAAAGATCGGCTTTGTTGGTTATCTTGCATGAGGCGTGAGGCGAAAGAATACCTTAAGTTTCTCGAACCGCAGATTCGCCATGCAGGTAATGTCTTTGTCAGAGTGATTGTTTGTTTTGTCAATTTTTCTGGTTGTTGAGAATGTAAAGTTGGAGCTTCTGTGAATGTGGCTGTGATTGGCTGTGAGTGTGGCCGTGTGTGGCGAATGTGCGTGTGTGAATGAGTTGAACCCGGGGGGGGTTGCAGGATTGTTACAGGTAATGTCTGCGTTTGTTAACTTTGTGGCTGTGAGAATTTTCTCCGGCCAGTACCATTTGAGTGAATTGGAGTGTGTGTGTGTGTGTGTGTGTGTGTGTGTGTGTGTGTGTGTGTGCTTGCAGCAGGAGAGAAAAGGGGGGTCAGTCTGTGTGAAGAGGGGTGTGAGTTTATGAGGGTGTTTAGGTAATTAGCCAGTGAGAGACTTGTATCTAGAGTTTTAATTCAGAGAGTTATAGGAAAATTTGTGTGAGTGATCTTAGAGGAAGTGAGATAACATAGAGCTGTGTATAAGATCTGTTTACAAGATTGAATTTGTTGAGGTTTTTATTGGAGCAAATTGCTTGCTTAATGATATTCAAAGCAAAGAGTTGTGTAAACAGTAACTCTTTGGTTGTTTTTGAGGATAGGCAGTCTAGGTCTGTCTGTGTGAGTTCATGTGCTTGTGGTAGTGTATGGGAGATTCTGAAGCAGTATAAGTGCTGAAATATTTATGGGTTATTAATTTAGTATTTTATAAATTAGTATGCAGGAAAGGAATGTAGGTGTAAATTGGCTGGGGTATATTAAAATAGCTGGGTATTGTATGTATATGATTTTCCCTTGTTTTCTTTCCTCCTAGTCGTGTTTGGTTGAAGTGAAATTTGAAAGTGAGGTTTTTGTGATTGGGAGTTTGTAGAGAGCTGGCAGAGTGGCAGCAAATGGTTGGTAATTTAGTAATTTGTAGGGGAAAATAGAATAAGAAGAGTACATTTGATAGCGCACTGTATTGTATGGTGTTTAGATGTCTAGAAAGGGATATAAGTATATGCATTAAACAAGTAAAGTAATAATAATAATAATAATAGCAATGCTAATAAATGAAATTGAATATAGTGAGGGGGTAATAAGTAGGATAGCATAAGTAAATTGTTTAATAAAAGGTGAAGCAGTATATAAGATAAAATTAAGATAGGGGAAATTGTAAATTGGTAAACTGAGGGTGAAGGGAAAAAAAAGGTTGGCAGTTAAATGTGTGAGGAGAATATATTAGTAAATATTGTAATTATGAGTTTGTGTAAGAATTGGTTGAAGCAGGGAAATTTAAATATATGCATAAATGGCCAGAAAGGGATACATATGTTTAATCTGGGGGATATATGACGGTTTAGAGGCCTTCCTTTGGGATTAAAAATTAGAGGGTAAAAGTGAGAAGAGAAAATTAAAAAGAGAAGATAAAATAGAAATCTTAGACTGGGTCTAAAAATAAGTAGACAAAGATCTTTGGGGAAAGTAACAGGTCAAAGAAAAGAAGGGTGTGAAATAGTGAGAATATTGTATGAGAGTCAAATGGAGTGCACCAAAAGGGGAGATTAAAATAAAATAGCAGAGGGAGTTAATGACACTATTGAGGAAATTAAGTCAGATCGCTTATAGTGTAAGGAAACTTATACTTTAATGCAGACATTAATATTGATGAAGGGAGAGAGGTTAATTATGTGTTCTGAAAGACCTAAGTTCTGTGGGGATTGGTCAGTTGCCTGCCTGAACTGTGCAAGGGTTCCATAAAGTGATTACTGGCTGTGGAAAAAAACCTGGCGGGTCTCTTGCCCCTGGGGGACCAAGAGCAAGCTGGACAGCATGAAAGGGACTCACTGACAAGATTTTGATGAGTTTACAGTGCAAGTGGTGTGCAGTGGACAAGCAGATAGAAGGAGCAGAAGCCAAAGAAAAGAACTTTGAGCTACAGAACAGAAGTGAGCGCCAGAGCTGCAAAAGTCAAATGCAGCAATTCCTGGAGGGAATCGGTGCCAAGAGCGAAGAGACAAGAGATGGACATCAACCATCCCAAGGCTGCCTTGAGTCAGACGGGGGTGTGAAAAAAGCACAGCTACTGTCTAGAATCCATGAAGCGAACCTGGAAGACAGGGAAGAATGGCCTGGCGACCTCCACAGGAACAGGAAAATGGAAAATTTTAAAGGAAAATGCTTAAATTGATAGTCACTAGAGTATAGTATGTATGTTGAAATTTAAATTATGTTGTTAATCTCCCAATGTTAGAGAATTTCTGATAATGGGATTTTTGAAATAAGTGTAGACAAAGATCTTTGTCTACTTATTTTTAGACCCAGTCTAAGATTTCTAATTTATCTTCTCTTTTTAATTTTCTCTTCTCACTTTTACCCTCTAACTTTTAATCCCAAATGAAGGCCTCTAAACCCTCATATATCCCCCAGATTAAACATATATATCCCTTTCTAGCCAATCATGCATATATTAAAATTTTTCCTGCTTCAACCAATTCTTACACAAACTCATAATTACAATGTTTACTAATTAATTCTCCTCACACATTTAACTGTCAGCCTTTTTTCCTTTCTTACCCTCAGTTTACCGTTTTTAATTTAATTTTATCTTATATACTGCTTCACCTTTTATTAAACAATTTACTTATGCTATCCTACTTATTACCCCTCACTATATTCAATTTCATTTATTAGCATTTATTAACATTTCTATCATTATTACTTGCATATGCATATACATATATCCCCTTCTAGACACCTGAACGCCACACAACACAGTGCACTATCAAATGTACTCTTCTTATTCTATTTTCCCCTACAAATTACCAACCATTTACTGCCACTCAGCCAGCTCTCTACAAACTCCCAATCACAAAAACCTCTCCTTCAAAATTCATTCCAACCAAACACTATCAGAAGAAAAGTAAATAAGGGAAAATCATATACATACAATATGCAGCTATTTTTAATATACCCCAGCCAATTTACACCTACATTCCTTTCCTGCATACTAATTTATAAAATACTAATTTAATAACCCATAAATATTTCAGCACTTATACTGCTTCAGAATCTCCCATACACTACCACAAACACATGAACTCACACAGACAGACCTAGACTGCCTGTCCTCAAGAGCAACCAGAGTTACTGTTTACACAACTCTTTGCTTCAATAAAAAAAAACAAAAAAACAAATTCAATCTTGTAAACAGATATTATACACAGCTCTATGTTGTCTCACTTCCCATAGGATTACTCACACAAATATTCCTATAGCTCTCTGAATTAAAACTTTAGATACAAGTCTCCCACTATCTAATTACCTAAGCACTCTCATAAACTCACTCCCCTCTCACACAGACTGACCCCCCTTTTCTCTCCTCCTGCAGGCACACACACACACCCTAACTCACTCAAATGGTACTGGCCAGAAAAAAAAATTCTTCTCACACAAAACATTATATACTCACATACTTTTAGACTCAGACAAACACATGCACAATTTTTCACACACTTATTCTCAAAAGTCACTCATACACGCTTTCCAATCCTTCATTAGCACCATTACTGTACCCTCCATTCAACTCTCCTTATCCTTTCCATTCCATTCCATGATTATAACAATCCCTTCCATATATCTTTCATCCAAACCCTCTTCACTATCTTCCCATTTTACATGCTCCTCTTAATCCTCATTCATCTATCTTTTTCCTATCTCAGCAACTCCCAACCTTAAACTCCCTACAGCCACAAAGTTAACAAACCTCAAACGTAAACAAATCCTGCAACCCCCCTTGGGTTCCAGCTTCTCATTCACACACACACACATTTGCCGCCACACGCAGCCACACTCACAGAAGCTCCAACTTTAAATTCTCTGCAAACAGAAAAATTGACAAAACAAATAATCACTCTGACAAAGACATTATCTGCATGGCGAATCTACAAGTCGAAGAAACATTAGGGTTTCTTTTTACTTCACGCCTCATGCAAAATAACCAACAAAGCCGATCTTTTCTGGGTCGAGTGCGCAAATCGCTCTTTCACCTCTATATCTCCCCTTACTTTGTTCACAAGACGAACACCTTATCTATCCTGCTAATCTGCGGGTCAAAATCCACCTAGTATAAGGTACACCTGTGCACTACTCATGATGTCAGATCAGCATCTTGATGTGGCACACCTGTGAGGTGGGATGGA
>JBBPCY010000156.1:14035808-14049257 GCA_037974405.1 Brachyalestes nurse | reverse complement strand
ACAGAAACATCAAAGGCAAGCATTTTTTGAGATTTGGCTGTCTTTATAGTTTAGGTTTCTGTGGACAGATCAGCAGAAAGGGGTGATGTAATACTGGGAATTCAGTGCACCTCTCTCAAAAAGACCTATGTGTAATTATATAGTAAGTAAATTAGGAGTAAAAATAAGTAAGCCTCATTTTGAAGAATACTATTGGAGTCGAATAAGTTAAGCTATGGTCCAGAGGTAAGTATAAGTCTGAATTCGCGAATCAGTGCTAGTCTGACTTGTATAAGCGACTAGATTTAAATCCTGACCAGAAGTATGATGGTCTCTCTCCTGTCTAGTAGATGGTAAGATGGGTACACAGTATTGACGAATCTGTTGTTACCTTCCATCGAGCGCTGGAGAGGGCAGGACGATACGTTCTGGTGAGCACGTGACTAGGGACCGGAGGCGACAAGGCGGAAATTGCGTCACTGAGCCAGAGGACACAGCGTGCTTATGTGTTTACCGTGGGTGCAGATTGAATGTGACTTTCACCTAATGTGTCTTGACCTGAAACTGCAACATAGGTAAGGTGTATGTTTTAATGTTAGATGGGGGGTAGTTTAATGTTTGTTTTGTCAGAAAGTATGTTTGGGAGCAAGGCTTAGAGGTGACGACTCGGTTAGTGGGGATTCTGACCCAGAACAAGCTAGCTCAGTGTTACCTATTCTAGTTGTTGAGGTGAAGCTTCTGCACTAGGTGGATTTTGACCCGCAGATTCGCAGGATAGATAAGTTGTACTTTTTGAGAACAAAGTAAGGGGAGATCTAGAGGTGAAAGAGCGATTAGCGCACTCGACCCAGAAAAGATCGGCTTTGTTGGTTATCTTGCTTATCAGATAAAGAGAGCAGAAGCCAAAGAAAGGAACTCTGAGTAACTCTGAGCCGCAGTAACAGAAGCAAGTGCCAGAGCTGCAAAAGTCAAATGCAGCAATTCCTGAAGGGAAACGGTGCCAAGAGCCAAGAGACAAGAGATGGACATCAACCATCCCAAGGCTGCCTGGAGCTCCAGATGGCGTTCATATCAGCAGAATGTGGGAAGGTTTATTGGTAAATATGGTATAAGGGGAAGTGAGCAAGTTAGTACTGGTTGGGAGAGAATATTTATAAAATATTCTGCCAGATGCTAAATAGTTTACATCAATAGTTTTGTGTTCCCATAAAAAAGGGGAATATTTTGTGTGCTCTTACAAATAGGGGCAAACAAGGTACCCTAAGAGGTTTAAACATTCTCCTCACATATTTAATCAAGGTTTTGAGATGAAATTAGGAGAAGCTGTAAACAGCGTTTTTCTGTAATATGGTGATGATTTTATTTTCCCCTATGCTAAGAGTATGAGATCTTAAAGTAGCTGAGGGGGGACATTATGTTTCATAAGTAAAATTATGTCATTATTAAGCAAAGTAAAATATCTAAAGAAGTAGGTGATGCATAAAGCAGGAGCTGAATTAACATTTAATTGAGGAAAAGTGGTCTCATGTGTATGTTGTTAACCGGTGTGGTAGTTATATATATATATCTCTACCACACCGGTTAACAACATACACATGAGACCACTGTGTAAGTATTTTATATATATATAAGTATTGATGCAGGGAAAATATACAGAAGAACGGGAAAAGTAATTTGTGGTGTTATATTTAGAGGGAGTGACCCAGGGATGATCATTATTCTTTTAGGGTGTAGTGGAGTACTACAAATACTAGATAGTGTCTGTGGTAACTGTTGGAATGGTTAGTGATTATTTACTCTTCTCATGGGGTTGTGTTGTTAATAGAAAAGAGCAGATTTGTATTGGCATCATTGAGAAGATTGTAATGATGATAATCTTTATATATGTAGCCTATTTCAAAAACAGAGATTTGAAGTGCTATATAAACTCAAAGTAGATGAACAAAATTAAGTTGTGAAGGTTATTTAAGAAATAATATAACAATTTCATCATATTGATATTTGATTATTTAGAAGAATTTGTAGAATTGAGAAACACTGAAATCTATTCTGAAGTAAAGCGTAACTCTGAAGTAAACATATGGTAATACATAATTTGATTAAAACTTTTGAGAGAATTATGAATATTGGACTTGGGGTGCTATTAAGGTTATAAGTAAGGAAATGATTGTGGATTTAAGGGGATTTAATTGGTTGGTGAGGTGACTGGGTGAGCCTCAGAAAGTGTGACGTATCTAAAGGCCTATTAGTAACAGAATAATTTGTGAGTACTTTGGATGATTTGGAGTGAAAAAGCGAATAATATTATGTGGAGAATGTTATTGATAGTTTGTGGTATAGCAAGGTGAGACCATGATGGAGTGTGAAGTGAGTGAGTGGCTGTTGAATGTTTTATGTGCTAAAATAATGTGACTAACAATACTAATCACTAATACACAAAGGGTTAGAATATAGTTTATGAGGAATAGTAGTGGGAAAAATGATGGTTTGGGGATTCTTGGTATTGAGGGGCTGTGTAGAATAACTGATTACTGTGTGTAAGGAATTCTGTCTACAGAAGTAGGAGTGCCTTCCACAGTCAGAAGAGGAGTTGGTGAAGCCAATAAACCAGTTGTCTGGGGGTGTACAAAAGAGTGAAAGGAAATGGGCTTCGCCAGGTGGTAAGAGCGACACCTACAGTGGTATAAGTGGAAGATTGTACAATGTGGTGTCACCTTAACCACTGTGTTAGAGTCCCCAGGAATCTGTTGCCTAGTGTGGAGTTTGAGGGAAGGTCACTGGTGCTGACAAGGAGGATGGAGCACCATGCACAGAGGTGTCAGAGGACACAGGGACATTGGAGAAAGCAGAGTGGTCCTGGACAAGGTCACAGGCAATATGATCGCTGCCAATCTCAAGATCAGCTGGATTCCCTGGTGACAACTTGTGGCCGATCAACAATATTGACTGAGCAGTCAATAAAGATGTGCATTCTTCAGGGGGAGGAACTGTTTTAAGTGTTTCTGACTTTAAGGTTTTTCTGATGATGTTTTTATTGTTTTGGGGGGGTTTTGGTTGCTTTTTGTCCAGTGATTCAAGTGGGTGCCAATAGAGACCTGCGAAGCTTTTAGGTCTTATTAATATATATATATGGGTTCCATCTGGTCTTATTAATTAGTTATAGGATTATGGGATGTGATGTTCATCACAGTGGGTATGTTACTAATGGGAAGTTTTCTGGTTGTTGGTATGTTGGTCTGTTGTGAGGTTTTATTTGTTTGGGAGTTAAATGTTTGAGAGGTTTATGTTGCTTTCTTTTGGGGGTTTTTATTTCTGTGGGATGTTAGTTTCTTGTGTGTGTTTGATGTTTTTTTGATATGTGTTGTGTTTTTTGTTTTGTTCTTTTCTGTTCAGCATTGTGGGGTTTTTGAGGATGTAATGTGTGTATTGTTTGGACTGAACCAGCTACATTCAAGTGCTGGAAAGCACTGTCGCAATTACGATTGGGCAAGATGAGAATTTTCCTCTGTTTGGCAAAGTTTTGAGGTTTTTCGCTCATCTTTGGATGTTAGGGAGTTCAGTTCAACAGGGTGAAACGGTTTGGCTTGTATGATTGAGTTGGATTCTCAAGTTCATTTATTAATAGAGTGGTTCTCTGACTGTGTCAGAGAGAGGGGGGGATGATGGAGATTTTAGTGATCAATTGTATTGAATTTGGGGTCTATTTTGGCTTCTATTAAAAGTTAACTTTAAGAAGGGGTTCGGTTCAGAGTATGGGTCAGCTGTGATAAAGATTAACCACTTGGTCCCTATCTGGTGATCAAAAGACCTTTTGAAGAAGGCATGGGGAAGTTTAAACTCAGGAGGTCCCAGTCATAAAGGCTTACCCCCCTTACACCAGGAGGGTGAGGAAGAAGGCCATTTTGTGATTTAGAAACATGTATGTGTTTTAAGTTGTTCTTAAAAGTACAGCAAAACGCACAGGCATAAAAATGTGCTGATATAGTCACCTGTCCAAGGACATAATTATTTTTAGTAGTCTATTGAAATTACAGCCAAGATTTACCAACCAATAATTTAGAATTCTATATTTAATGCTAATGCATGTGTAATCTCTAAATAAGTGAATTTCCTTTCTTGTGAGCTCACACAAATGCATAGGGTATATGACAACAACACAGCATTAAACAAGCAAGACCACAAACCCTTTCACACATGCACATTTTATCCAGTAATTAACTGGTACATAAACATGAAGGGTGTATGTGTGATTGCTCGAACCTGGAAAATTACTGGGGTAATCTGTGAACAGGATAAGATTATTGTCTCCAAAGTTAAACATTTCTGCGGCTCCTTTTTAAGTTTAGTTTAACACATGAAAAATGCTCCCTCAGTGTATTTTATCTTTGTTTCCCAAGAGAAATGGCAAAAATTTACCCTGCCTAATTTTTTTGCTGCTAGTGTGCAAAATGGCCAGGAAAGCAAAACAATCCTGTGATATTTTTTACAGCAGTTTTTACAGCAGAAGATTTTAACTTTTGCAACAACAAAAAGATGATGGAGCATATTTAGTAAATGATTTATAATTTAAGGAACTGTTGGCATTCATGATGAGGTCTCATCCTATTTAGTGGGATTTAATGACAGGTATGAATAAATATTTTATTCATATTTTATCTCGTATGAATAATACCGATAAAATACTGTTTGAGAGTTGCATAAGTGAATAACATAAAGCCTGATCATTACCGGTATCCAAATAACCCAGGCTTTAAAGCAGCAGCAGGTAATTTTAATGAAAATGACTTTTCGACATATTTAATAAAATTGTCCTGACAGAAGAACATTCATGCTCATCTGGTTCCTTTTAGTACCTCTGAACTGCAGAATGGGTATTTTTAGGCTGGGCTGGAGCACAGCAAAGAGGGAGGGAGTGTTTGGTCAAATAAAAAAAAATGTTCACTCTCTTTTCAATCTAAAAGACTGCAGTCTGCAGTCTGCTATAGGCAGGGATTGACTTGGTACGCAACCAAGAATTGGCATATGTGGTACGCAAATGTGCAGCAGTTTTCAGTGTTCACAGCGCAAATGCGTACCTAATTTCAGTAACTTCATACTGGATCTCTAAGTACCACCTCTCAGGTAAGGAAACCCTTAAAAAGAAAAATAATAATGACGTTTTAAAATAGGGTTCCGCCGGTCCACGGAGACTCGCTTCTGCACCAATTAAAATTTGGTCTGATCTCAGCGCTTCTGTCACTGCGTACCACACCCTGGACTTCACGGCCCGCCTGGTACTAGCCCCATTCGCCAATCTAGAGAAGAGTGATCTGCCCCTGTGATCCAGGATAAACTTTTGGAGCTCCCATGCGATGCTGGGGTACAGTCGAGATTCGGATGGCTGTCTGTCCGAGTTCTGTCTGTCATGCTGTGAGGAAAATCCCCGGCTGAGTGAGATGCAGTTAAAACAAACTCGCCTTTCCATTCCACGGATCTGTGTGAGAATGCTTTTTCTCACTTGACAGCCATGAAAACACGCTCCGAGTGGCTCTGTCTGCGTGCCTTCCTCTTGCTTGGTCGTTTATGCAGTGCCCTGCAGCCCAAACCCTGACATGACTGGTCTCCAGGACAAACAAGTTTGAGAAACGCTGCTGTACAGTATGAATACGGGTTTTTACATTTTTTAAGGGCCATGTATTGTGTTTTAGGAGCATATTTGGGGAAATATTTATGGTTTAGACTAAAAAGGTAGGTATTTATAGGCATTTTTACCGCTTCACAAATGCTCTTAGAATGTAAACCCCACAAATTTTGGGGTTTACTGAATATAAATTACCATAAAAGTGAATCAGAAATTTCACAATGATGCCTTCCAAATAATTTTTGTAATATTACCCTTTAAAGAGAACAGTGAAGTCAGAAGCATAAGACAGAGAGAGATTAACTGCTAAAATTTTGTTGCCATGACTAATTGTTACATGAGAGGCATGTGCAAGTCTGACCTTTCAGCAATGTGCAGCTGCCGTGCATCAAGAGTGAGTTTGCTCAATGTTTTCCACATAGCTTCTGTTTCAGCACACATTTCCAGGGTCTCCAGGAATACAGTAGCTCTATGATGCATACACATATGAGCAAATGTTAGTGAAATCAAATATATTTGTAGAAGCTCAGACCTGAGGCCAAATAATCTCCAATACCACATTCTCATGCAATCTCACTGAGATTCTGGATGCAAGTATAAATTTCAATATTTTTCTACCCCTGCAACTCCACAACTACATGTATCTGAAACAAAGCATTTCTCTCTTTCCCCATATTATAGAGGTCTCTCAGCTATTTTTAAGTTATCAATATTCTACCTCTGATCAACCAGTCAAAAACATAGACACAAGCGCACTGCAGGGCATATTAACTGATGTTTTGACACTGGAACCATGCCCATATTTCAAGTACTGTAGGACGAGAGGCATCATTAACATTCACCTGTAATATAAAAGAAAAACACGAGTGATTGCTGATGATTTGTCTGTTTAAATAGTTCTTCCCTATCACGGAAAACATCTTTTAATGGTTCACTTGGTGAATGAGTTAAATGCAGAGAAATAGTTTCAGATTTTTCACACTGAGAGCTGTGCTGTGTTCAAACGTGACTATATGGGGGTACTTTACTTTTTTTACTTTAATTTTAATGTATTTTGCAAAGCAAAACACAACCACTCCATAACCTCTCCAGTATCAAACAATTAATATCTTGATTAAGCATATTGCAAACTTTGAACCATTCTGAGTACCTGTGATAGTCTCCATCATCAATAGCTGTTCCAAACTCAATCAGTCCTTCATCCAGAGTGTAAGAGACTGTGTTAACACCTTCTATCACAATTACCTCCGTTTTGCCATTGGACCTCTCCAGATCCACAATATCGCCCTGCAAAGAAGCATGGAGACTAGAGGGTTGTATTATTTATAACTCCTGGCATACGAGGGTGAACTGATGCTGACTCTCTATAGACAGTGAAGGTTTAAAAAATTGAAGACACTTATAAAAAAATAAATAAATCAGCTCACTTTCAGAGGAAACATGGTGACTCTCTCTGGGCTGTCAATGTTATACCATACACAGAGGTTTCCACGGTTCTGAGCCACCACCACATCACTGCCCGGCACCCACTGAACGTAGGAGCAAAAGCTCAGCATGGTGGTCTTTACTCCACTCTCAATGTCAAACAGGTTCAGCTAGAGACAGAGAGAGAGAACAAGAAAGTGTATAAGAGCTAAATCAGAATACTTAGTGAAAAACTGCAGATACATGTACAAATCAAGTCTACTTCCATCTGCTTTATTTTCTTAATTTAAAGGTATTTATTATTTTTGTTCACTTATTGATTTTATTTTTTACAGTGAAGTTAAGCCAAGAACTAAGACGTACTCGAAGCTTCTTGTCCCTGAAGAGTAGCTTGCGACCAGTCTCATTCAACTCCAGCCAGTCGATCTTTGAATCATGGCTAACAGTCCCCAGGTTATAACCGCCAGCCAGGTCCACTGGGCGAGGGAGAAAGAGGGACATGTTTTTAGCTCATCCATTATTAATAACTTGTTCTAAATCTACTGTAGTAGTCAATCTGCTAGATTGGTTATCTGACATTGCTGCAAAAGTACAGAACAAAAAGACTGAGACTGCAGTTACTGCTTTGAACCAAACAACCACACATATACCCACTCACACACACACACACACACACACACACACACAATAGCACACTGCAAAAATGGTGACATCTCCACATTCAGCCTCTGAACATCCAGTCACAAACAAAAACAAATCTCTACATCTTTCGCACTCTGCTGTCAGTCAGAATCTAATAAATTGGATAAAGTTGCATCCCTATTTTCACCACTTGAAAACAGAGGAAAGTTAAAAAGAACACACTAAACAAAAAAGTCACAGAAGCATGACCGACTGAATTAGCATAGGAAATGGACAGAGCCATGGCAGATGGCACACAGTGGAGAGAAAAAGAAACAGCCCTGACGATGACAACACAGGGCCGGCGTCTTATTAAAAGGTGGTGTCTCAGGACACCTGTGGCTGCTTTTTGACACACAGGTCTTTGAGTGTTCCTACTTGCTGAGGTACGTGGAAAATGCAGAGCAGGGTTTTGCAGTTACTAGGAGAGGGTGATACCAGATTACCGAAGAAGCAATGAGGACGAGCAATGATGGCTGCATTTGTATTTTAAGGTTTTAAACTCCAAATTTTCTAATTTGTCTAAAACCAATATCAAGTAAAGTACTTCAGTTGAATTCTAGAACTATTCCACTTTTTAACTCTCCTAAAAACTTTTACAATTGTTAATGAAAAGTCATGTTCAGGGTTTAATATCTCAAGATTCCCAGTCAGATGGCATTCGGTACAGATAAAGACCAACGTGTTTTCTCCCCTTTTAACTGCTCAGAAGTCCGATTTTACTCTTATGGGGTCTTGGGAAATCCGCCTAAATTTCCACACTGAAACGGAATTCTATTTGACACGGAAATACCCCAAAACAAACAAAACTACTAATAACACTATCCCCAGCTGTATAATATTCATATTATTTAAGGTGCACGTTTCTGCTGTTTAGGACTTTGTAGAACTTGAGAACTGTCAATCATATCTGTCAGTAAAACACTATGTAACTAAAGCTGATGGATTCTGTGCAATAAAATCAGTTTGCTTCACAAAATATTCATACAGAGCAGGGCGTAGAAGTGAATGTGATGTGCATGACATATTAATAAGATTCTGCATGTGATTCACTGATAAGAAATATGTCCTGCTTTCCGTCCTTGCTGGGACTCACCAATGGCAATGGTTTTTATGTCGATTAGATAGGCTAACTTCTTGTTATCCTCCACTCCCCTCTGCCTCCTCTCATTTAAACGTACACTGCAACACAAACAGATATTCTAATTTTATGACCAGCACCTGTAATAGGTTGACACATAGTAAATGTTTTGTCCTGAGCGAACAGCTTAACCACACCACCTGGTGACAACATTAAATTCTGCATACAATATTAAATCAATAATCCAAATTAGTGAGAGGATGAGTATTATTTTCTGCATGTTCTTTAATACACATCAAGTCCATATTTCAACATTCTGACTTGTACTTATATGTATTTATAAAGGACTTCGTACTTATAATATATAATTTCTTTTGTATCCATAAGCAAAAGTGATAAGGAAAAAGTTCTCAGACACCAACAATTAATTACATTACTACTTTGTTGCAAAATCAGAGGTAATTTGTAAGAACTCTTTTGGTTTTTAAACTCAATTCTTTTGGCAAATTGTCCTCAATTTCCCAAGATCACTCCGAAGCTTGCGGTTTCAAAATCCTTCATACATTTTTTGTAGGATTCAAACAAGTGAACTGTACTAGTCAGGTATGGACCTTCCCCTTTAGTTATTTTGAATGTTGTTGTCTTGTTGAAACAGCATTAAATAAAACCTCAAATTAGCCTAACATTTTTATAGTACACCTGATAAGGTGGGGGTTCATAAATTCAGTACGAACGGATCCCAGGATCTCATTGTCACCATATTTAACCAGGGTCAACTCTCCAGCGTTGAAAACAATACACACCTACAGAAAAGACAATAGTTCATCAATATATTACCACAAAATGCATTTCAGACACAAAAAATACAAAAAACTACTGGTGTAAGAATGAAGAAATTAAATGTTATTATTAAAAGTTAAATGTTATTATTATACCACATTTGCCATCAGCCTTGCAATGTAATCCTGACCACATTTTCAAAAAATGTTTACCATGTCACCTTTCAGCTAACAAAGGTGAACAGTATATAGACCATTTTGTTTGCGTCTATACTCAAGTTTTTGTCTCAAAAGATAATATCAATAATAAAATCACAATCATGGTATCTCATTGCACCTTGCAGGCACTCAGGGTAACACTCCCTATCCTGTATTATTGTCTAGTTTTATGTTTCCCCATCTGCTGAAACCTGCTGAATTGGACATCTCTTACAGCTGACAACAAAAGAAATATCAATATTATCAAAGTAGTACAATACATACTGTTTCATTTTCAAAAAAGAACTTTTCGTTTCCTCCAGAGCCCTGCCATGCCACCTGGAATAAGAAGATAACTTATTACAGGACTAAAACAGTGCCGTCAAGTTGCACCGTCTACACACATGCACGCACAAACATACAGAAATCCCACAGCCAAGCCATTGTACCATTATCCTGTTTGTCACACTGAAAAGCCCTCCAGCTTGTGTGAAGTCTCCTTAAAAACTCAATTAAGCATAGATTAGCATTGCAGACCACAGCAGCCTTTGAACTTTTAATTAAATGGTGTTTTGAAACAATGAACAGGGCTATTCGCCTTAACTGCTCACACAGGCTGAAAATATCCTCTAAAAGAGTGAATGCATGACAAGAAAAGGCAAAGAAAATAAAAAGGCATTTTGAGCTTGACTTGAATAATCAAAAATAATAATCAAAAAATGAAAGATAATTTCAGAGTACAGGTAAATGTATATTTGGTTTTGGTAGTTTCCAACTACCACTGTGAAATAGTGGTCAGTTGGGCAATGTTACTAGTAAAAGCCTCAAAATCATGTAATATGCTAATTAAGCAGATAAATGACACATTCACAGAATGTTTTTGTGTAGGCTAAAAACTAGCAGATATGCAAGTATTTCCAAGAACTTTAAAGAGACTAAATATCACATCAGAAACACGTTACTGTCTCAGTAAAACCTATGAGGTGGTTAACCACTGCATTTTATAAGGATACAGTAATATCAGTGTATCCTTTCTGTAAGTTTAACCCAACCAAAACAACATCCTCAAAAGTCTTTCTTAATTCTAATTCTCTTTATTTGATAAGACTTCTAGGCCTCTCCATCTCACTCTGAGGGATTAACTTACTTGGCTTTATTTTGAAAGGTTTCTATGTAACAACACCTGTTGCAAAAATAACTATACAAATAAAAGTAATTCATTATTTTAATTCTGCCACATAGTAATGAAACTATTTTCTTTACATGTCACGACAAATGGCATATGCTGTCTTGACAATTCATGTTTATAGATATAGCAAGGTCATGTTCCCATTACCAGCAACTGTGGCATGACAGATGCTGTAATATTTGATGTCATAACTTTAAATTAGCATGTGACAAACAAATGCTGTGCCATCTGTAATGGCATATACTGGCATAGGTAACATAACATGGACACAGTCTGCACATGACATAATAAGCATATGATTTGAGCCATGACATGTTTTTGCGTGGTTATTTCAATTTTATTGAGAAAGGTTCAGGAAAAGTGTTACATTTATCTAGCCTGAAAGAAATTCAGTTGTAGTCTGGATAAAAATGACATAATGTGTTCAGCAAGTTACACTTAAATTTGTTAAAGGTAATACAAGTAGAAGAGGACAACAGGAAGAGAAACAAAAGAAGAGCATGGGCTGTTCATGACATAAATATAATACTTGAAACCCCAGTGTGAACAGCTAGGTCGAAATATTTAAAGCTCTACTACCTCACTGAGTTTGTTGGAGCTCAGGTCACCCAGCAGCAGAGTGTCAGACGTGTGTGCCACTAGGTAGCGGTCCCTCCCCATTATCTTCACCTCATCAATCTCATAGCCATAATGCGACTTCAGCACCACTCGTGTGCCTGTAGAGAGGTTTTTCACGATCACCTGAGAAACAGAAAAATAAACACAGTAAAGCTATGGCTATGAAGTGATATTTTGGTATGAAAAAGGCCATAAATCCATCCATGCCTCTCAACCTGGAAAATCACTTTAAATTGTAAAGAAGAAAAAAAAACCACACACACAGATGCATTAAAATAGGCCTCAAATTCTGTTGTGTAGGTAAATCTTAAAATATGTATCCCTGCTAGAGGCCACCTTGTCTATTATATTGTTGGACTCTTGTTTTAAAATTGTGTTGGTGTTCAGTGTCTAGTTTCATATTAGTGAGTTACAGCTGTCTAGTGTTTAAGTTAAGTGATTGTCTGTTCTGATTGGTTCTTGTCTTAGTCCTGTTTGTTTTTAGGTTGCCCCTGGGTCGGGCCCACCGTCTTTTGTCCGTCATTCATGTTTTAAGTCAAGAGTCAGGTTCTTGGTTTGGTTTGTGTTGGCCCTTGTGCCCTCTTTAAGTTCTATAAAGAAAGAATGAAAATCCACCCCTGCGCCTCCTTCCCCATGGCATACCTGCCAATGTATAACAACAGCAGCAGCGAGACACTAGGATGCCCTTTTGAACATCAATGTTCGGTCTAAACCTTTGTTAAAATAATGTCTGCATTAAACATTAAAAGTCTAAAGTCAGCATTCCTCCTGTCACATATTTAATGAATATCAGCCATGATTTAGACTGAACTATTCTGGGTGAAACTAAAAAAAAGTTCACCTGACTCAGGCCCACATAAGTCATTTCAAATTTGTTTTTGTAGATGCTCCTTCGAAGGCAGCAGTCAAACTGCTCCACTCCACCACACAGTGTACCCTGTTGGTCAAAAATAAACACAAGAAAATATGTAACTGTGGATAAAACACATGAAAGAAAGATCATATCAGTATCGAATAGAATATTTTATCAGGCAATAAATTCCATATATGCACCAGAAAAGTAAAGTGTTTTTTAGACTAATCTTTCTTAATTTGTCATTTCCACATGTCTGTTTTGTTGGCTGTCCAAAACATACTGTGCACAGCCGTGAGCCATCTTTCTTCCAGGCCAGAGCTGTGATGGTGTACAGATTGGGGATTTGTTTGGGAGAGGCCTCATCCCAAGCACCTCTTCGTGGACTCCAATTGAAAATCCTTAATCTTAAGGACAACAATCAAAATTCCAACAAGATTCTTAAGATTAGAAACGCAAAATTCTAAAACAACAGCATTCAAATTGATGGTACCTTTGATTATGGCTTAACAAATTCAGAGCTAACACAATTCTGACAAAACAATAATCAGAAAGAAAATCTATATATTAAAGTACTTTACCCAGCGTCACAAAATCATCTGCAGTCAACTTGCTTGATTTGACATTCCATTTAAAAAATGATATTTTCTGTAACCTTTTTTTTTTGCAAAAATGGTAAAAACATTTTTAAAAATGTTCACAATGGCTTGACTTGAAATGTGCTATTCCAGACACATGTACCGAGTCAGAATTATTAACAGCAGTGGTGATATGAAAAAGACATTTAAAGTGAAAATGTATTTATTTCTGAGCCTTTAATCGTCTTTAGTTTTAGCTGCAGCTATGTGCATACGCCTTAAACCAACTAAAGCAGGGGTCTCAGACCTGTCCAGAAAGGGCCGCTGTGGGTGCAGGTTTTCATTCCTACCAAGCAGGAGGCACACTTGATTCCACCTCTGTAATCAGTTGGTCTTGGTTTTCAGTTACTCAGGGGTGTGGCTTCTTCTTGGTTGGAATGAAAACCTG
>JBBPCY010000156.1:13983323-13997331 GCA_037974405.1 Brachyalestes nurse | reverse complement strand
AAAAATAATAGTTAGATAAATCATCTAATTAGTCATTAGAATAGTCGACTATTCGATAAAATAATCGCCCGAATAATTGTTTTAAAAATAATCGCTTACCCCCAGCCCTACTTGCTTCATCTGTTTGTATTCGTTTCAAATAGAGATGGGCCCAATCTGATATGATATTGTTTTTGGGTCTGATATAGCCGCAAATCCGATATCAGTCGGACAGCCGCGATCTCTATATTCCAGTTCGCAGCTTGCGCTGGACCTTAAACTCGACGCTGTGTGATACGAGATGCGCCAGCAGACAACCCAAAAGCGAAAGGAATATCAGAGAAGACTCTTATCTCTACCTCAAGACCTCTTTGGGGTTCTTTCAGGGGCTGTTTTGTTGGCTGGTTTTGACCTCTCCCCCACTCTCTATCTCCAAAACACGAAACTAAGTTTGGCCATCTCATAACTTGGCCAGGCCACCTTAAATACAGAAGTGGTTAGATTGCACTCTGCCAATGTCATGTATCTGAATTCACGTAATTACAAAGGTTTTTTTTTTTGCACTTTGTTTTTTTTACACAGTTGTTGCTGCTAAAATGGACATAATACTTGAACTATTTAGATGATTCTCTCAAAACACGATGAGGCTAAAGGTGGGCATCTCGTAACTTGGCCGGTCCACCTTAAATACAGCAGTGGTTAGATTATACTCTGCCCTTGTCCTGTCTCTTTATTCACGTTATTTAAAATGTATTCATTTGCACTTTAATTTCTACACAGTTGTTGCTGCTAAAATGGACATAATACTTGAACTGTTTATTTGATTCAACCAAGATTTATGTATTTTTGAAATGTGCAAAATTTTGCTGCTGTTGCTGCTACCTTTTTGTTAAATGTAACGTAAATAAATTTATTTGGAATGTCTTTAAATGTAGTGTAGTTGTGCATATTTTTGGCTCTTCTAATAAGTGCTTAGTAGTTTATTTGTTCAGTGATGTAACCTTACTTACAAACAACACAATTTCAACAAAAATAATGCTAATATTAAAGTAAAAAAGATTATATCGGAATCTGTATTGGTATCGGCAGTCATGTATCAGAATCGGATTGGAACTGGAAAAACGTGGATCGGCCCATCACTAGTTTCAAAGTTATGAGGCATGGTATAAACATGTTTCAGTGTGCACCGTTGGCAAAAAAAATAATACTATACTATATAAAAAGCTTTGCGTTGTGTTCATGTTTGATCATGGCCATGTCCATGCAGATAGGCTCATATTTCATTATGTATGAGCAACTAAAAATACCATTAGAGTTGGGTTACAATTAATTGAGAGCTCTTTTGCTGGCAGCCATTTAATATGAGAGGTGAATATTGCCAGCATTTGATCTTTTCCTATGCAAAATGTATGCAGTTTAAAACTAATTAAAGAACAGGGCAAAGTTTATCTCAGAAAGAGCTCTTAAAGATAATCAATCAGCCAAATGCTGATGCAATTTGAAGTTTTTTACCAGTGTTATCAAACTGACTAGCAATAGACTGTCTACTGGTCAGGCTTAGAGAAAGAGTTTTAGGGTTGCGTCTTGCATGTTAGTCTACAATTGCTCAGGCTGCCTGGGAAGAGTAATCTTTTGAGATCAGCAAAATGTAGTAATCGTCTTAAGCAGAGGTATTACATGAGTGTTCCTCAGACATTGTTCTGTGCTCTAGTTTTTCCCCTTGTGCATCTAACCAGCATCAGGACTCTCTCAGGTTTTCTCAGTGCACCTGCAAGAGAGTGGGATCTAAATAGTACTAGCCTACTGTACCTTTTGGGCCTCCTGCAAACATAAAGTTGTGTTGTCTTGTGTGTGACTGTATTACAGCATAGCTTGCACAAGCTTTAGGGTGGTGAACATTTCACCTTCTTATACCTAGTGTGTGGCTAACTTGTAGAAAAAAGGTATATAATGAAATAAGATGCATGCAACTCCAAATTGCTTGTATTTGTTTTTTAAATTTTTTTTACCCATTAGCGTAATCATGGCAGAATCCAGGCAGCCATCTGACAGACCTCAGAGGAAGATGTCCACCTCTGGAGACAGTTTATATAAAATCCTAGGGCTGGAGAAAGGGGCTTCAGCTGAGGACATTAAAAGAGCCTACAGGTAAGATCCTTTACTACTTTGAACTGACATATCTAAACACTCTTAGCCCTGCAGTTGACAGAGGTGAAACATTCTAAATGTGTAAGCAAAAAAACTGAATGTATAAAAAAAACCCTCAGCATTTAATTTTAGAATTAATTTATTTCGACGTGAAAGAGAAGCTAAAGCATTTGGAGCAATGTCTTTGGAGTGATGTTTTCAGAATGCATGGAGATAATGATTTTGTGCCTAGATTATATTATTTAGTGATCAAATGATTCCTTTTCAAAAGAAAAAGCTTTGACAGCTGTTTTGTTTTATTCAGTAAATAGGTTAAACGAAAAAAAATCCGATTAATTTTTTCCTTACTCTTCCCTTACCCCTAAAGTAGTCAAGACAAAATTATTTTTTAGATCCACTGCATGATAGCTGCGTAAACCTTATAGCTCCAGTTTTATACTACATTTGGGGTAAGTGTGGAAAACAGCAGTTATTATTTATAAACTGTTCCTTTGACGAATGGCTCTTCAATAACAAAAGTTGCATGCGAGTGTGTGTGCATGTATATGTATGTATTATGGGTGTTGAATTAACGCGTTATTTTCAAACAATGAACCTCAGAAAAAATTACGTAAAAAAATGAACACTGATTTATCACACCACGTGACTTCAACCCGGTACGATTCTGGGCACAGGTGCCCTGTAAAATGAATACTATTAAGTGTTATGTACAGTAACATAACAAATAAAAAAACAAAATAATGTAATATGTGTGGCGCTGTTCTACTTTAATGCAGTAAGAACCTGTTTCTATTAAAGAAACTAATCAATGCCTCAACAGATTGCTTCAGCCATGATGTTTCATATATGTCAGCTTATCAAAATGAATGTGGGTTAATTAGAAGTGTTAATATTTAATAGAAGGCTATACCAGCCTCTGTTGTGTGTATCCCAGTTAAAGCAGTAGCCATTGATTTCTAATCATAAAGAGATTGTGTCTTTTAGAGAGATCTATACTTGATTGTCTCTTGAAATGGTGAAAGATGTATTCAGGGATGATTAACCAGGCCTTGGTCTCTTTAATATGCAGGAAACTTGCCCTGAAATACCACCCAGACAAGAATCCAGACAATCCTGAAGCTGCTGAGAAATTCAAAGAGATCAACAATGCCAACTCTATCCTGAATGATGACACCAAGAGGAAGATTTATGATGAGTATGGCTCTATGGGCCTTTACATCTCCGAGCAGTTTGGAGAGGAGAGCGTCAAATACTACTTCCTCATGTCGAAGTGGTGGTTCAAGGTAAGAACTTTAGGGTTTTTCCACACCTGTGATTTGTAGTCATGTTAAAATGGACTCTGGTTCATTTTCTCCCTCTTGCAGTTCTTTTGGGCAGGGTGACCTCTGTTCCACCAACTGCCAGGTGTTCTTCAACTTAACATGTTAAATGTACTAAACATGTCTTAACACTTTAACGGTTAGCATTTTGTTGTACCTGGCTAATATTAGCTCCCTGTTGGCTTAATAATTATCTCCCTAGTTCTGCTCAATTGTCTGAAGGAAGCACATTATTTTTAAGGCTGGTTCCTTGAAGTGAATTTGGCAATCTGCTGATATGTTTGCAAGATAATTACTGTTGTTATAAACAATGATTCTCCGTGTTGAATTAACTGACAGTAATATTCACTTGTCCAGAACATAGATTTAGACTAGATACCAAGGGGTCACAACTGTAGGTGTGAAAACGCTCTGATTCTCAATTGACGGCGGCAGATTATGGATGCTTTCTAGCAGAGGGAAAGTAAAGTTCAAAAGTCAATTGCTAATTTATATGGTCTTAGAAACAAACAGTGTAACCGATATTAACCTGTATGGTTTATGCCTACCTTGATGTCCTCCTGTTATGTTATTCAAATGAAGAGAAGACGAGTAGGAGTGTTGTCTGTAGTTTACTTTGTTCTTGAAGAGAGTCAGCAAACAGCCATTCAAAACATTGTGCCTCCCTATTGTCTAGAATACTGGCCTTTGATCCTGGAGGGAGCATGTGCTACCATAGTCTTAATGTGGTGGTGATGTGATTGAGTCTGAGTCAAGGACCAGGTTTGATCTTCATGGCTTATACTCTATCTTACTGTCTTCATATGTGAATGAGAAATGTTTTACCCTGTGTTATTTCTTTGATGACATCTTGATACATAACAGTTGTCAGCTAGTAGGTAAACTTAGTGGGTGGTTGCAACAAGCAAGCTTGTCCTTTTGGCCTTTCAACAGAGTGCATCAAGTAATTGATAGTGTGCAATGAGTGTTAGAGGATGGTGGTTCATCTGGGGTTTGTGTCTGTTCCACAGGCGATGGTGCTGTGCTGCACAGTTTTCACTTGCTGCTGCTGCTGCTGCTGCTGCTGCTTCTGCTGTGGGAAGTGCAAGCCTCCTGAGGACGACGAGAACTATCAGTACGTGGACCCAGAGGACCTGGAGGCTCAGATTAAAGCAGAACAAGATGGGGGAGGTTAGTTTGTGATTGTATTTTTGTATCATCACACTTGCAATGGACTCTCTAGGGAACGTTTCAGAAAACCTTTTTCTGACTTGTGTGCTCTATATTGGAGTCTATGCTGGATTTTCTGCTTGAGAGGAAGCGGTCACTTTATTTTGAGAGGAAAGGGAGAACCACCACGGAAGAGAGGTCTGATTCACCATTCATTCTGATCTGTCTCAGGTGAGAGAAGTGTAGCATTTGTACATTCCAGTAATGCAGAAAAATACAGCTATTAACCTGTGCAAAGTTCACCATAAGTAATAAATACTGTCTGAGTGTGCAAGTCATTGTCTAGGTACGGATTTATGAAAGTATATCAATGTGTGTTGTCAGGTGTATTGAGTCACACATCAGTGGCACATGTAGCACTGCAGCACATATTAAAGCTGTAAAACAACAAAAAAAATCCTCAGTGATGGCTTGAACTATGTTGCTTGAGACCACTTCATTTTTCATAGCCCACCTTAAGCCCAGTTTGCCGTGATATATAATATGGAGATGAATGAAGTGTCAAATAAGGCAGCATTCCTGCTAAAGGTCTTTTTGTCCTTGGCCCTGTCTCTGGCAGAGATGAGTCATCTACAGCCTTGCTCTTCCACAGACATTTAAGTCAATCATCTGAAGTACTAAAACATTGTCTGAGGACTGTGTTTGGTTCCTGTCTGAGGCTTTTGATAGATGATGTCGAGTGCAAGCGAGGACAGGTTTTGGGTCATTGGTCTGTTGAGCATTTTGAGTCTTTATTTTCAATATAGCTGCACAATTAAGCAGTCGCGATCTCAGTCTGTGCGATTACATGAACGCAAAAAGCTGCTATTTAACCCTTTAAGCGCCAAAGTCGCAGAATTGCGACAAGATGTCACCATGAATAAAATAGACTGTAGGTACAAATATAATGTAATATAGCATTTGTATTTCTTACCACTAGTTAGCAGACATGTAGTACTTTGATTCAAGACCAAAAATGCGTCATCTTCCTGTTCAAAGTTTCGAGTAAACAACAGTGGAACCAAGTTTCAAGTCATATAGGCAGCAGGAGAGGGAGAAATGGGGCTGGAAGTAGCCGTAGCACTAGCTCTCTCCATCCAGTGCTCCAGAGGGGTGGGAGTCTCCGGGCTACATGTGGCCGTGATGTGTGTGGGAGACGTAGGAGAGGCAGCAAGGGGGATCTCGATCTGAATAGGACTGGAAATAGCGATGATAATGGTGGCTGGGTTTATTTGAGAAACAAGGAAATGTATCAGGACTTGATCAAACGCTTTGATGAGCCTGTTGATGTATAAACGTCATGATGATGTCATAATATGCAAATTTGAAGAGTATATTTATACCCCACATAAACTTTGGGTCAACCCAACATTTTTCTACTTTACAGTAAGTCTCTATTTTTAACCACTTTTAAGCCACAAGCTTTTGAAATATTGATGTCAAAATCCAGCATTGTTTTAAAAAAATGCAGTATTAGGAAAATAACATTTGCAGTAATGTAAAGAGTTTTTTGTGATTTTTTAATTTTGTAGAATACTGTATTTTAAAAGCACTGGGCATGTCAATTTGTTATAAGTAGTTTGTATGTTTCATGTTGAAATTTAAACAATTCATTATTAGTAATTTGTATGCGACTTTTCATTGATATACAAGCAAGTGCCCTTTATCATATCGCATATTGCAATATTGATCTCAATAATCACAATATGTCTTTTCCCAAATCGTGTAGCCCTAGTATTTACCAAATAAATCTAGAGCCAAACATAACACTGAATTAGTGTTTGGGAGATTGGAGATAAGGACACACAGAACTAAAAAATTAAGTATGATTCTTTTACTTATAAATGAAATATTTTAAATGACTATTTTAGTGAACAACTTTTTTTATTCTCTTACTGCCGAGTCTTAAATGTAAATTGTGAGTTGGTGGGTGAGTGCTCACGGTCCAGAGAAGGCGGCGTGGTGCCGAGCGGCGTGGTGGGAGTGGTCGGGATGGTGGAAGCTGGGGTGGCTGCAATGTCGATCTCTGGATGACTCTGCATTTCACAAAAACAAAAACTTAACATAATACAGAGTAAAATTTCACGGCTCTTTTATTATCTCCTCCGTTTTTGATTAAATAAAAGTGTTAACATGGTAATAAAAGTGTCCCACTCACTTGTGCTAGGACAGTAATGAAGTTTCTGTTCAGATGAACTGCCTCATATAGAGCAAGCAGGATCGCCTCATTAGTTCTAAAGAAAAGAGAATTTTAGTGAAAATCTCAGTGGATAAACGGTCCAGCAAAAACATGAAACCTAAACGAGGTTCTGATGACTTACTGCACCGAAAGCTTCTCTTCTGCGTCAGCAATGAACATATTGCCCACCTACAATCGTAAAAATAATAATAATGAATGGCTCGTCCCTGAACAGACTCGCTTAGTCTAAAACTTTAATAAATAAGTCTTACCATGTTGGTTAGAGTGGAAAAAAAACCTCCATGGTTTTCTTCCTCTTTGTCCTTGTACTGCCTATGGAAGGAAAAAAAAAAGCGTGATGACAGGAATAAAGGTAGGAGGAAGCGAAGGAGAAAACGTCCTCCTTACCTGTTGTATTCTGTAAGAGCCTGGTGGACCACCATACCCATACCCTAAAATAAAATCAGAGCGTGTTCAAGTTCTGCCTTAAGCAAATTTACAACACCTTCCCACAGAGAATTCATCCAAACACTCACGTCTAAAGTCGACTCATCGTCCACTATAGACAACTTCACGATGTAGGGGTTCACGGACTGGAAGAAGGGAGAAAAGGTGATATGAACACTGACCCAAAGAAAACAGAAGCATTTAGTTAAACAAATCCTAAACCCTTTTAATATAAGCCTATATATATATTGAAAATCATATTTGTACAAAGCCATAAACAATTACCTCATATTTCCTGTAGTTAACTAGGAGAGCCAAAAGAACTACGGCATCATATCCGTGCTGCCCCCTACTGGACACATCGGAGAGAATCTGCAAGAGAGAATTGGATCCAGCACATTAGTCATTCCACATAAACCCGGCTTCCATTGGCATCAAGGTTAAAAATAGTTACACTACTAAAAGGTTGCTTATAAGTTCAGACTTTTAAATTTTTCTTTTACATCAACATCAGTAAGAGCATCGATGACATTTCTGTCTCCTTGACCATCACCACTCGTCCCAACCAAAAGCTACGGAGGTCTGAGGAGGTGTGTGTGCTGCTGAGAACCCGGCACTACCATGTACACACTAAACTCACACGTACACACTAACATACTCCCCTATTACCACTGTAAATACTCTGTTATACTCGGGGGGGGGGGGGGCCCTCTGTCCTTTTTAACACTGTTTTTTTTTTTTCATCCTTGCTACCTCCTTTACTCTTTGCATGTTTGCCCTCTTGGTTTAGACCCTCGATCCAAACGTAAGTGACTGTTATGAAAGAAAAGTGTCTGCATGATCTGTAATGTCCAAATAATGCAAAAAACACACCTACCTGCAAAATGGCCTCAAATATGCTGTTGATCATGACATATTCCAGTATAGTATTTTGACTGATGTTATCTGTGACCTTAAAAACAGAAAATATGTTTTTAGGTGTGCAATATGCTCCAGCTATAATCTGCATTAACTGTATGGCTCGCCAGTTCATTGAGTTATATCCAGCTAAAAACTATTTCATTACTAAAATTAGTAATTTTATGTCTATCTATTCTGAGGACCCTGATAAACCACAGCTTAAGTGTATATTTTGTGTTTAAAAAACACCAACAATTTCCATCAGTGTGACCTTAAACGGACGATGTACTGAGGGATTATAATACAAAGTCACGCCACAACCTGGACTCTGCCAAGAGTTAAGATTAAAATCTGACAATGTACTGAGTCGTATCAGTTCTACACCTAAACACTACTAAACTCATTAAACGTGGGGGAACCACAGTGTATAAAGAAGGTCAGATAGAGTGAATGAATAGAGGAGTGGGTTGTTACCGTAACCAGACACAACAGCAGCTTTAGGCACAAACTCTTCAGGCTCTCGGAGCCGTCACCACACAGGAGACTGTCCAGGCTCTCCATCAGGTTCTGCACATACAGAGTCACAGTCAACCGTCATGAATATACGGAGTAGTGCTTACTATTTACACTGGGTCATACTGGTATACTGTCTATACCGGTTATACGGTCTATACTGGTTATCCTGTGTATACTGGTTATACTGTTTATCCTGTGTATACTGGTTATACTGTGTATACTGTCTATACTGTAGGGCTGAAACGATTATTCGAGTAACTCGAATAATTCGATTACAAAAAATGATCGAGGCAAAATCTTTGCCTCAAGGCTTCGTTTAATTTACGTCACCAAAGTCCATCCATTTAAAATGTCTCTGCTATTGTAGCACTCCCGCTTTGTAGACTACTGTGCAGCTCCGGTATCATTGTTTTATACAGACTGTTGTAACTGACATTAATTTCAAATATTTAAGACGCCGCGTTTATTTTGCTCTCTATGGAAATGGCAGAAAATGAAGATCCCGGTGCGTAAAAGGCAGAAAATGTCTGGGTGGGACCATTTTAGTCCCACCCAGGCAGTGTAGCCACCGGTGCTAGCGTGTGTGTACTGTTTTTAGTCGCTAATTATAACTTACCAGTCAGTTAACTTAAACTATTTCCATCGGCCTACAACGTCATCAGCCCACAGTCTCTCCGTCACTAGCACTAGCGTAAAGTTTTCTTGTGTGAAGTGTACATTAGTTATGTATCTGACGGAGAAGATTTCAGAGTTAAAGGAGCGCATCCAAACTTAAACTGGGGATAGGAGACAAGAGTGTCGCTAGAGTGTTGCCTTAGGGGAAGACAGATCGCCCCCGACTCGCGCAGAGGTTCGCGTGCTGTTACTCCGGTTCCCTAGGAAGGACGACTTCATGCTTGGTCTCGTTGGAAAGGTCTCCTGGAGACCTGTCAGCCTGTGGAGTTTGAAGTGGCTGAGTGCTTGCCCCGCGGAGCAACACGGTTCGGAAAGAATGTGCTTATTTTAAGAGGCCTTTCATGTTGCATAACACATATTGATATTGATATAGTTGTTTAAAAACACAAAAAGTATGATTTTTTTCCCGATTACTCGTTTGTTCCCGATTTTAAAAATCGACAAAATACTCTATTCCAAAAATATTCGATAGTTGCAGCCCTATGGGGCCGAGATTTCATTTTAAATTCAGCTTAATACATTACCCTTAACAAAAATGTATACAGGAGCGGACTGGCAATCTGTGTGTTCTGGCGCGCTGAATTTAAAACTCTCTCTCTAGGAAAGTCCAGAACAGTCATTCTGCCGCGCCGAATTTAAATCTTTCTCTTCTGGAAAAGTCCAGAACTTCCCAGAACGCACAGATTGCCAGTCTGCCCCTGTATACATTTTCGTTAAGGGTAATATATTAAGCTGAATTTAAAATGAAATTAAAGTGTTTGGGGAGCATATTTGAGGGCATATTTAGTGTTTACACTATAAAAATAGGCATTTTTAGGCTTATTTTTTTTTACCAAAACAACGCTGTTTTTCACTATACGCGGTTACTCTTGGAACATAACCCCTGTGAAAAGTGGGGGATTACTGTATATGAGTAGGACATGACAACACAAATACAACAAAATGGGCATGAGATGCCAGGGTTCCCATACCTTTTTAAACATCAATTTAAACAACTTTCCCGTTCCAGTTTCCTAATATTCAAGAAAGCATTATACTTTGACATGGATCAAGGTTCATTACTGTCACAGCACAGTTCACTTAAAGTGAGGTTTCTTGCTTGACTTTGTTTAATCTGCTTCATTCAACTTCCGTCACTCATTCACACACGACTGTGGCACTTTCTCAAGGCCGATGACGAATGAAACAAGGACACACATGAAGGCGTCAGAACGTAACCTATTTATTAACATTGATTTAAAAAATATCAAAAGAACTTCCACTTTTAATTGCACAAAATATATAAATATTGTACTCAGTCCTCAAGCCAGAAAACACCTACATGGTGATCTCATTACTGGTCTGAAAACCTGCAATTAGACATAACTAATCCTTAATTATTTAACTTTCAAGTCAAGTGAAGTAAAGTCAAGACTTGACATAAGATCTAATTGAGTGCCAAGTATTTAAATGCCCGATTAAGTAAATAGAATATGGACTGAGATTGGACGTCTATACAGATTCAGCAATACCATAATAACCCCAAGTTTTATTTTAGTGCGGTGTTGGAAAACACAGTTCTGTGCAATAGCAACAATAGAAATCCCTTACCATGTGCATGAGTTGCTCCATCACACACTCCACCAACTCTGACTTGTTCTCCAGAATCTCTGGGGAAAATTTCTCATTGAGCCACGCCTGAAATATAAGAGCAGCCTCTCAGCACAGGGAAATACACAAAATTACACATCCGAGGGGATAGTACACTACATGTCCAAAAGTATCCAGACAGTCCTTTTAATCAGTGAACCCAGAAATTGGTCTTACTAACGCTCTTAGGGCTGACTGCAATCAATCATCTAGTGGGAAGCCTTCTCAGAGGAGTAAGTGGCAGAAAACACCATAAGAGTGTTGAATTTTGGATATATACTGCATGTAAGCTAACAAAAACAGGCAGACCAAGAAAAGGCAAACAACCACCTTCCTAAGAGTTCCTAACTGGTTAAAGCAACAGCCATGAAGTTACTTCTGGAGCTCCTCTGGTTCAGTTACCCACCTCCTCCAGCCTAGTGACCAGCTCAGCTGGAGTCAAGACATCCTCCTGGCTTTCATCTTCTCCACTAAGATCTCCAGCATCTGAAAACGCATCAGCCATGTTGCTAACGCTGCTAAAGCTAAAACCCCTGAGCTGAAGAGGCTGAGGCCGGGTAACACACACACTATCGAGCTTTTACTGTATTTAACACAATTTCCTAGAACAGAAAGTTGAGTTAGCGAACCAGAGATCACTCAACACCGTAAAACAGCACTGAAGATGGTTTTATCCACAGAAAACGCTCTAGTAAACCAGGCAGTGACAGAGCACCTCGCAGCTCTATTTACACACACACACAAAACACTTCAGACATTTCGCGCCAAATAACTATGGCGTTCTGTGGCGTCATCATTTCTTCAGGCAGGTTGTGCTGCGTAACTCTGCGCAGTTCGCGGTCGTGTCGGGTAATGCGCAGCGCACCACTGCCCAACATGCGTCCAATAGAGGTGTGCGATACTACAAGATTTGGTATCGATCCGATACCAAGTAAATACAAGGCCTGTATCGCAGATACTGATATCGATACTTTTAATAATTAACTTGGATGCATTATCAAATTGCTAAATCTGAATGAATTTCCAAGACCTTTAAGTGTTTTTGTGCTTTGTTCTTTACTAATTAGTTAAAACCCAGGAGATAATTTGGGCAAAGTTATAAATGGAAAATACTTTGTTACCATAATAACAATAACAATAGAACAACAACAAAAAAATCTTAAATATAGAAAGTACACAAAATTATCACTCCAAACTACAATACGAAAATGTAAAAAAAGATCCTCTTCAGAGTACTTCGTTTCAGTCTTTGAAAAAAAAATGTAAAAAAACAGTAAATAAAGTGCTAATAACTAAACAATCCCCAAAGCCTTGAGTTCAAAGAAATATTCCCAGAAGCCATCCTGTCGGGAGTCGGTAGGTCTGGGTCTGTCAGGTCCAGGGGGTGGGTGATTTCTTGCCTTTTCTCTCTATTTCTGTAGCTCTGTGTTTTTTATCTTATGATTTTTCATATGCTTATATACATATATATATTTGTAGTGTTTCCACTGTATCCATCTTTTTTAACAAAAAAGACAAGACAGATATATTTGAATGGATTTATGTATAGTTGGAGGCGTGGCGTCGTCCAAAATGTTTTAGTATGCTGACGCATTAAGATTGCGCTTCACTTAGAGCAATCCCAAACCCTGAAAAACAGATGTGTCCCAATACTTTTGGCCATATAGTGTATCTTAGTCCGTGTTATTAGTCCTCTGGGCCGCGAGGGGTAGTGTGTTTGTCTGTTCTCTCTAAGGGCCGAAGTCTGGAAAGCGCGTGTGTGTCTCTGTGTGAGGAATGGCGGCGCGGTCTCTGGTTCGAGTAGCGGTTCGAGCTCTGGTCATTCGGGCTGTCCCGAATCGGGCAGTGACCCGGGGCATGGCGGGGGGAGGTGAGACCACTCTGATTGAATTATTTCTGATCGAGTGCGATAAAGTGTGTGTTTAACTCGGCCAGTTCGGAGCTGAAGGTCAGAAGACATCAGCAGGTCTGAGATCATATTTACTATAAAATCGGAGTCTTAAAACTTTTCTTTTTAACTGTTAAACTGTTGTGACTCCAGTTTACGATCATATGTTCGCTCTGGACTTCTGAGGCGGGTTTCCTCTTGATTCTGGGCCCTGTTTTAGATACACACGCTGTGATGTGAAAGTCACTGAGGTCGTTTGAGGATCCAGGTCATTAATGTGCTGAATTTTGTTTTATTATTGCTACAGATATCTACAGTCCTGTACACTGAATTAAGAGCATGAAATTAGATGGGTAATTTCACCAAATGAAGAAAATGGTTGAGATGTTTTCAATGAAATGGTACGCCTACATTTTATTTCAAGTGAGAATAGTACGGGGTAAATAAAGTTCCCACGATAAATGGATTGTCTATATATGAAGAGCTCTTTTCCAAAATGCGATAAATGCCAAAATTTACAAACGTTTGCCACGCAATTCTGCTGTTTACTTAACCTATTAGCTGCTTCATCAACGTTTCGTGCAAAGTCACTTTATTTCCTTGTTTAAGATGCATTGCAAATTGCAGTTCTTTCCCAAACTGCGATAAGCGCTATACCTGTTTGGTTTGTTTTTGTTTTGTTTTTTTGCAAAATCTAACATCTCTCGACCAAACAGAAATCGACTAGCGCCAACATGGTGGCACCCTGAAGAGAGCAGTGCCCGTTGCGCAGCCGCCACGTTGCTGACCAATCAGTCACAGCTGTAAAGATAAGCTCAGATAAAACCTTATTAGTCCTTCAAGTGGCAAATCTCCGTTGGTTTATGGAACTGTCCTACAACTGTTGACTTTTTATTAACTATTTAAATTTGATTTAAACACGGTATATATAGGTATGTGGGTATATTTAGTAAAGATATATATGTATGTATATATAAATGGTATATATACGCATATATACACACACATACATACATACATATATAATGTGTGTGTGTGTGTGTGTGTGTGTGTGTGTGTGTGTGTGTGTATATATATATACGCCGTCACCTTAGCTCGCTCATCAGAGATTTACTTATCTATTTATCTATTTATTTTTCT
>JBBPCY010000156.1:13951120-13983223 GCA_037974405.1 Brachyalestes nurse | reverse complement strand
AGAGGGCAAAACCAGCCAACAAAACACACAAAACAGCCCCTGAAAGAACCCCAAAGAGGTCTTGAGGGAGAGCTAAGTGTCTTCTCTGATATTCCTTTCGCTTTTGGGTTGTCTGCTGTAAATTTGTTGCGTTTTTACACACATTGCAAGTAGCTGTCTTGCTTTTCAGCGTTTGCAAACTGTAGTATCTCCAAACGAGCGACATTTCAGATTGAAGTTGCCACAGGTTCACAGTATGAGGGCGGTGATGCTTCTCCTATTACACAGCGCAGAGTTTAAGGTCCAGCGCAAGCTGGAATATGGAGATCGGGGCTGTCTGACCGATATCATGCCCATATATATGTATATATGACATACCAAACCCACGATATCGTTACAGCCCTAATATACATATGTATATACATGTGTGTACACACACACTATATTATATCCTTTTTTTATAGCAGCATCAAAGCTTAGTGTGTTACACGCAATAGCTGCATCATACATTTTATTCTATGCATAAGTAAAAGATAGGATTAATTACACCATTGGCGATTACAAGAATGATTCAGGAAAAAAACACATTTTGCAAGTTTGTAATTCCCACTTTCTGTTTATTTTGTATATTGCTCACTGCAGGTCATGTGCAGGTCCCCATGCTGGCGACGGCTGCAGTGTGTGTCACAGTCCTGCCTGGGTGAAAGACATCCAGATCAACAGACAGCTCAGCAACATCACAGAGCTCTTCCACAACTTGGAGTCATTGCTTTATCCCTCAGAGGTCCAAGGTACTGCAAGATCAGTCACTTCATGGCATAGAACAGATAATAAGAATGAACACATACATTCATTGATCATCCACTACATTGAAACTATAGCTGCACGATTAATCTAATCACAATCGCGATGTCAGTCTGTGTGATTACGTGAACACAAAAAGCTGCGATTTAACTCTGTAAGCGCCAAAGTCGCAGAATTGCGACAAGATGTCATCATGAATAAAATAGACTGTAGTTACAAATATCATGTAATACAGCATTTGTATTCCCTACCACTAGTTGGCAGACATGTAGTACTTCGATTCAAGACCAAAAATACGTCCTGTTTCCTGTTCAAAGTTTCGAGTAATGGCCATAGCACTAGCTCTCTCCATCCAGCGCTCCAAAGGGGTGAGAGCGCCACGCTATTTTGAAAGCACTGGGCATTTCAAGTTGTTATAAGCAGTAATAAGTAGTTTGTATGTTTCACTTTAAAACATTTCACTATTAGTAATTTGTATGCGACTTTTTATTGATATACAAGCAAGTGCCCTTTATCATATCGCAATCGCATATTGCAATATTGATCTCAATAATTGCAATATGTCTTTTTTCCCAAATCGTGCAGCCCTAATTTTTAACAGAGAAAGGTAATTGAAAACATTGTTTTTTTAACCTCTTACAATCAATAAAATCAGTCAATGAGTTAGTTTTTATGTTTGCTGTGCCCCATTTTAGTTTTTGATGGTTGATACAATACATGCTTAATTTCTAGGTCTTGGTGCTGAAACATCATTCATGGTCACAGTCAATAAAATAATACTTAATGTTAAATTGTTCAACATGCATTTTGGGTCTTTTTAAAACAAAGTCATGCTAACGAGAATTAGTATGTTTTCTTCCACTGGACAGGTGAGACCATAATAATAATTCAGCCCATGTCAAGTCCAGGTCCAGAGAATCCTGGTGACGCTCTACCGGAGTCAAAATGACTCGTAAGACTAGCTTGTTCATATATCACACTCCAGCATGTTTTGCCCAGCTACTTCAGTATGCACTCATCCCTAATCAGCTGCCTGTGTCTGCCTTGTGTCTTGATTCTCATTTCATCTGCTTTGTTTTGGCTTGCTTGTTTTTTAGTGCATGGTAATTGATTCTTGTGGTCTGAATATAAGAAGAGATTTTTTTCCAGTTCTTTGATTTTGTCCTCTAACCAAGTTTCTGCTAAATACTTATGCACCATAGATTGATTGGATAATTGTTTAAAACAACTCTCATTTACTTCAGATTGACCCTACTTAATTAGTCCCAGTAATGTTGGACTTGTTTGTAACTACATCAGTGCTCAAGACTGCATAAATACATGCTTCGCATGCATGACAGAGTTTATACTTAATAGTGGATTAGCACATCATGTAAAATGTCAAAGCTTATTTTTTCATTTGCTTCCACTTCTATAGTTTCAGAGCATTCACATGAGCATTCTTTCCTTGTCTGAAATAGCTGTGTTTGGAGATGTAACAGAACCTCTTATCCTCACTTTAGAGAGCCCTCATTTCCACAGTAGGCTCATAGGTCAATTAAGAGACATTTGTCTGTTGTTAGTCATTACAAATCATCCTTAAACAGGGATGTTTCACACAGAGGTGCTGCTGTCCTGTCAGAGCCAGCCAAGCCCCTCTTTGTCAAAGTTGGTGGTACATTTTCAGCCCAGTACTTAATGTCCCCTTACTCCTTAGTGTTTTTTCCATTCATGAACTGGAATGTTTAAAGAGAGAATGGTTTTAGAATGGAGTTCTCAGAAATCTTCTTTCTGTTCCGCCTCTTTGCTGCACATGGATGGTGTCTATTAGAGGGAAGATGAGCAGAATGAGCTGCAACAGAGAAGGGGAGGTAGGTTACTCATGTTTGAGCTTGTCTAGACCTTAGACGAGAGCAAATGGGACATGAGTTCAAACTAACTAGTTTTGGGTTTTGTTTTGGGATTGTCCTGTTTGTTCCTTATGTAATCCAGGGATGTATGTTTGTTTTTTGCAATTTGGCTATGGAGACCCATCTCAACACAGTTCCCAGGGCTGGTGTGGGTTACAATAGAAAAGAAATTACCTTGAGACCATGATGACTGGGCTGAGATCTTTTCATCTTCACTCCATGTTTTCAACATCTTTATTGTCACAAAAGGCCTCATATTTCTATAACTATAACTTTACAGTGCTCTCGAATTAAGAATAACCCTCAGTTCTGCAGGATATGGGCTCTTGGAAGCAAAATGGTTGATTTAATTGCTTTCTAGCTTTGGTCTTGGAGTACCCCTTGTCCTACACATACAGGAAAGGCTTGTTAATTATAGCAAGGGAAAGAAAGGTTTGTTTAATGATTACTATTGCAGGACAAGAATAGGAAACCGCTAACCTGCTGTATGACCTAATGAACATTTTCCTGAGGCACAATGATTGTGAATGAATGCCTGATTCTGATTTTTTCCTGGTCACTGTTTGTGCAGGATCAAGTGCCCCCATTGTGATCCAGACGCATTCCAACATCAACACTTCGGAGACTACCCATTTTGCAGCCAGCCAGCCCATGTACTCCACCAAGCAGTGAGCTACCTGCCCACTCTGCTTTACTGTGGGCTCCACCCATACCATTGGAATATGGGGCATTAAACTGTTGCCACTGCCCCTGTTCTTGGCGATGACTTTATAGGAGGAGAATGGCAGTTTGCCAAAAGATGGGAACCTTCTACCAAGCTCACCTCAATTGCTTGTCTCAGTTGTCTGTCACTTTCATCTGGAAAGCCATCTACCCCATGAGCTTGGTACCACATGGCTGTACTTTTAGAAGGAAATTGCTTTTATTCTGTCAGATTTATTTTTACTTTTTACCTTTTTAAACCATTGGTGAATCTTGTGGAAGTAGCATGGAGTTGAAGGCTCATTTGGGTGCATGCACAGCAATATCTGCATGCCCTTATTGTTCAACACTTGCACGCACCGTATGTGCTCCCTTACATCTTCTACAGCCATATCCACTTGAGTTTCATTCCTGTCTCAAAAGTAAATCTAAGGGGCCACAAATATCCTGTTACTCCTGAATTTTGAACTGGAGCATCTATACTAAGCAGATCTTCACCTAGTTGGGATGTTCACTTACCCAGTAAAACCTGCATTTTCAACAAATTGAGCTAGGTCATTTTGTTTTAGGTTCTGTCTTGCCCTTTTTTGGAGTTGAGAAGGTATTGCTAATGCCAGTCTATTCTGATTAAAGCCAACGAGTACATATTTAGCTAATGCAGTGCTCAAAAAAAATTCCAATGGTTGTACATGTCTAAATGGCATACCACTTGAAACTGCTGGTCAACAATATTTATGGCTATGCACTTTTCATGCACATAAAAATGATTGCATTTTTAGTTTTATGCAGTTAATGGGTGTAAATGGGAGGAACTTAGAAATTAGGTGAATGCTGTCCTAAATTATATAACATTGCTATATTTGCTTTTTTGTAAAAGTGTCCAGTGACATTAACATTTTTAAATTAGTATATTTTGAAGACTTTTTTTAGCTGTTAAAGATTTCAGTCATCTTCACCAATATATATTTTAAGCTGTAAAAATCATAATTCTGATCAAACCTTGCCATCTTCTGTGGAAATGCTCCATGTGTGAATATTAGTTTTATATCAAATGTTTGTCAGTTCATGCTGTTTGATGGTCCATATCATTTAGGCTTGTTGCCAAATTTTCTCTCTTATTGCATTGCTAATTCTGTCAAAAAGTTTTAGGTGTGTGGTCATTAGTTTAGTTTCTTTCCAAAAGAAAACTTGACATTTGGATTCTCTTAGAAATTAGATTAAATTGCCATTTTAAAATGTCCATAGCATTTCAAGGTTTCATTACATTTCTCGAAATTGGAAAATCACCTTGTTCTGTAGCTCACCGCATACCGCATTGAGTAAATTAGTGTTTCTTGGTCCTGGTCCTCAATCGCTGCCACAATACTCAACGCTCTATATTTTAATGCTGTCATTTAAAATGAAAAATACAAAGCAATTATCATAGTATTGAATATTGATGTTTAATTTGACTGCATAATCACACAACGAAAAAATAACAGTTTTAAGTTTTGTTTCTTCATTTATACATTCCAGACATTCAGAGTGAAATGTTTTAAATTGCCTTGCACTGGAAATATGATATATCTACTTTTTTTGTTGTGGTTATATTTTTGCAAATTATTATTGCAGCAGTAATATTTGTCATGTAAATTTATATTCGATAAAATGTCTATATATTGTTTTGACGTTTTATGGTTAGGAACGATAGTGACTGCTAACAGCCCTCTGGGTGTACCTCCATGTCCAAATCTTATTTGTTAGCTGTTAGATTGATGCATTGTGTGCAGATGTATTGGAGGACTGGGTTTAAGAAATGCTATATTCAAACTTTATTTGAATTTCATATGTTGCCACCAGCATCATTTGGAAATACAATACAATGTGGAATGCTTTTACACTTGTTTGGCCTTTTCAGTTGCACACATATGACCTGCAGTTGTGTGTGATTGAAAGCTGTTTCTAAATAGTATGATGGACAACAGGAGGCTTAGGCCTTGTGGAATACAGAGAATGTTGTTCCCTGTGTGTCTTCCTCACTGCGGCCATCACAGTTTCTGTGCAGCTGGAGGACAAGACCCCTTTGCTGCATCTGTATGATCAAAGCTGTCACTGCTTTGGTTATGTTACTGTTCAACATGATTCTTAATCCTCATATGTTTATTTATATTGTTGAGTCTAAAGGAATTAAAAGATGGTGGATTTGTAATTGACTGGTTTCTTGCCACTTGCCAAACTTTGCAATTTTATTTTGTGGTGGAGGTTGCAAGGGGAAAACTGGCTCACTTTATACACTAGCTCTGCGGCTATAGTTGTGCCGATAATCCTGTAATCAGATTAGCCCTTGGTCCTCTGCAGATGCTCATTAATGATCCTGCCACTTTGCCTCAACATTTAAGGAGGGAGCAGATTTCCCTCACATGTAGTTCATTTGGCGAAGGTTCTTTCAGTGTGGAAGTCAGTGAATGATAACAGCTGCAGGTCTTCTTCCAAAATTTGGATAACCAGATAGCCACTTAGAGAGTGGGTTGACAGCTGGTAAGTTAGAAGCATTTCTAATATTGGACAAAGCAAGTTTGACATTTAAACAAAACTTGACACAAAACTTTGCCTGGCTCTATTCCTTCGTATGATTTGGATTTTTCAGATTGGCTGAGATTAAGTCACGCTGTCAAAAATATAAGAGTGCATTTCCAGTACTAGTCCAGTTTGCAATATAAATGACATGATTTGTTTTCATTGATTTGTTTTAATTGACATGGTTTGTTCCCAGTTCAAATAACTTGAATAAAATAAAGTGGCCCATCAGAAGTATTAGGTGAGTGGCTGTATACCACAGCAATTATGCTGCATTATGATGCATTATGATGCTATGGCAATTTGGGATAGGTGTACTATCACAGATTGGCCAAAATTAACCAACAGTGGCCAATTCGAAGCAAATATCAGTTGGTTCCAATCTTGGTTGATTTAATGTGATTATCCTTAACATCCCATTTAGGATTCTCAGTTTGAAAGGATTTCAACTGAGATAGTATTCCTTGTTATATTTCAGACAGACTTGGGTAGATACAATAAAAGTTGTTACAGTTATCCAAAAAGAATATTTGTGTTGCAACAAAAATTCTTTGCATTTGAGGTAGATGTGTGTGCCCTTTGTTGATTACATACAACCACTTTCTACGTCAATCATTGGGCTCATATTTCTATGAATGTGAATATTCAGGTTATTTAAACGCGCCATTTTACATATTGGTAGAGCTTTTTATTTAAATGTAATGGTCTAAAAAAAATCCATCATATCAACCAATCAGTTTGCCCGCAAATTAGGGAAATGTTTAAATGATATGTTTTGTTGATTTTCTAGGCAAAGTGAGTTGACACGTCTTGCACAGGGAACACAATTATACATATACATATACATATGTATATATTTTATAATACAGATGTCCATATTTTATATTTCTAGATTGTATAGTGTACATTTTATACTGTACTGTAGGTAGTTTTTTTTTTTTATTTATTCTATTTTAGTCTATTCTATTGCTTTCTTAATTTTGCTGCTACTAAGTTTGTACTGTCCACTTTCTGCAGTGACAAAGCAAATTTCCCGCTTGTGGGACTAATAAAGGTTTATCTTATCTTCTGCACATTTGAATACACAATGCTCAACTACACATATTTAAAATAAAATGTGGCCTGTGCAGAAGTTTTCCAAAATGATTAATTCAGCAAATAAATTGAATTGCACATTAAATTGTAAGCAATTTGCCTGCAGATACTGTGTTAATCTACCTGCAGTTATAGCAACAAATTATGTAAGCCCAACATTTGCACAGATTTGTATAATTAATAGTGACAGGTCTACAAATATCTTTTACAAAAATGATCTGGGTAGTCAATTCTGAAAATCCAGAAGTAGTATCTGATCTCTCTTAGTGTGTTTTTAGTGTTCTCCTCTGTGTTTTTATACCAGCGGTACCAGACCTCTTCATAGTGAGCTGTGGAGCCAACATAAACCAACTGTTCATCCTTACCCAGTGCCAACCCATGTGTCCTAATCTCCAGTTGCAACACTTTTCCATACAGCGTCTCCAAAAGGGCAATGGCAGTGGTATTTGGGGGAGGAGGAGGGGTGGTTTAGATAGTAACCCAACCTAGGATAAACACATCCCCAATTTTATCCACAGCTCTCAACTGGCATGAAGGGTGTGGGTGTCAATGAAGATTTAGTTCACAGTTTTATAGGAAAAGTTAAAGGAAATAGGTTGGAATGAACTTTATGTTGGATTTCAAGCCAGCAGAGGGGGATTCCAGCTCCATGGAGAATCTGGAGGAGCAGTTCATCTGCCCTATTTGCCTGGAGATGTTCACCAAACCAGTTGTCATCTTACCGTGCCAGCACAACCTGTGCAGAAAATGTGCCATTGACGTCTTTTAGGTAATCTACCTTTACTGAGGTACTTGCTAAGGATTTGGGAAGGAACCTGGTGGAAAGTGGGTTCAATGCTGTGAATTACCGCTTTGATATGAACTGAATAGCTCAGGAAAAAAACAATCTTGCCTGATATGTAAATTCCTCCCTGTTGCCACATAAAACTCTGTCCACTTAATTTTTCTAGCATTACTGGTTTGTGTAATTTGATTGTATTGTATAGGGTGTGTTTCCTATTCACAAACTGATCGGGTGAACGTGATGTCAAAATGATACACTTTTATGTCTGACAAACACTAGAGTTAATTTGAGTGATCATTTACAAGTACAACACCAGATTTCAGAAAAGGAAATATCAGTGGTATTTGGGGAGTCATTTCAGTTTTATGGGCCATAGGTTCTCAAATAATCAGGTTATCCAGGGTGACTTAACAGTTCTCCACACACTTTCTTACATTTAAGGAATGTGAATGTTCTGTATATCTTTAAAAGTTCTATATACCCAAATATCCTGGTTACAAATTTAGGGACCTAAAATTGCTCTTCTCTGGAACTCTGTGTTTTTAAAAATGTTAGGAAAATTAAAAAGATTGCTTTAAGCAGTAAGCAGAAACCATATTTTAATATTGAGCAGTGTACAAAGATGTCTGGACTTGGATTGCTTACAGCAATGTATGACCTTCAGAGTCTGATCTCTACCCCCACATGCCTTTCCTGAACAATCACATTTATAAATTGTTACAAGCCCAGAAATTGTAACAATATTAGGTACAAAACCTGTTTATTAATATGATTTTATCATCATACTTGCTCAAATCACAATTTTTTCCTCAAAAAACTTATGTAACATGAATGTATAAAGGTTTTTGTTTGTAAAGCATAAATGGACCAAGCTAATAGTACTGTGTCTTTTTAGTGTTTGAAAGTAGGGAACTCGTCATGCTGAAAGACAAGGGGTGGGGATACTAATTGAAAAGCTTGTTTAAAGCAGTGATAAATTGAGGTGGTGCATCCTGAGGAATTTACTGTTCTGGATGTTATGTATCCTAACAAGATTCCCTATCACTTTTGAAACTAAACAGAATTACATGCCCCACCCTCCTTATTCAATTATTTTAGCTCACTGACGCTGGAAACAGTGGAATTTAGAAAACAGCAGCTTACAGAAACCTTATTCTTCCAGTGGCTCCTTGGAAAAGGATATTACTGTAGTTTTGGCAGAATTTTACATGTTTGTTTTTGAACTTTGTATTTGTGAAGTAAAAAAATAACAGCTGGCCTAAAATGGTCTGACCATTTTGTTAGATTACTGTAATATGCGGCAGCTTGTAATTAAGTGTCATAAAGGATCTTTATTCCTGTTTAAGGTGAGAGTGTGCGCATTCATGAGTGGTGTTTCTCTGATTTTTCCCTGTGACTGCTGGGATAGGTTTCAGCACCCCTGTAGCCCTGGTTAGGGATAAGTGGGACAGACAGCAGCTGGATTGATGTACTTCAGAGTCACCATTATCTGAAAAGCTTTTACTTAATCAGGGTCTTTGTTCAGATAATGGATATATGTACTTCAGAGTAATCATTTTTGAGGAGTGGAAAAATTAGATAAAAAAAAAAAAATACATTCTGGAAAAAATGCAAGACACACCAGGAATGGTTCCAGTTTAGTCAATGACCATTTGCACTCTAATTTCTGTGCATTTTGCTTTAAGGTACGCATTTCATGGATATTACTGTGTACCTAACAAGAAAGCGATGTACATACATACATACATACATTATGACTAGGATGAAACTCACATGTGGTGATGTAATGATCTGAGAAAAGGCATAAGGAAAATGGCTATGTTATCTAATTTAACAAAATTAAATCAGTAATTATTGGTCCATATTACATTTTGACTACAACTTACAGAATCTAGGATTGATGCAAATGCTGATTTCATTAGAATGAGTTCTTTACCAAAATAAACTTTAAACACTCCAACAGTTGTCTGTAGAAGACTTTGGTGGGTTATAGATTGTAACTGGTGAAAAAGAAGTCTTACTTGTATCTGGATTGGTTATGTTCAGAAAAAGAATTGTGAAGCTGAAGGTATAAAAAAGTGAAGGTATAACCTGTTTTCACATTTCCTAAACAATTCCAGAAGTCTTGTGATACCCCACATGGACAGAGAGTGCACAGCGTGGGTATTTCAGTAGGTTATAAGAGCTTTTTTTTGCTGTGCTAAACATACCAGGCATACCCTCAAGCTTTTGTAATTGTTTCAAATCCTGAGCCAAAATGCTTAATATAACCAGAATGTTTCAGCCCTGAAGCAGTAAAAAATATGTCAAGAAACCTCCTGAGATACAATATATGTATCTGGGAATATGGTATACACCGTTTTATTCACAAATAATATTTTAAAGAAGATTACATTGCCTTTCAGATGTTGCTTCCTGTGCAGATGTTCAGTTGTTTTATTCTTTCCAAATTTGTGCAGGCATTAAACAGTACAAAAAAAGTGCTGGGGAATTTTACCCAAAGACGTATATGTGCATCGTATATATACAGCTTTTGATACATGAAGTTTTTGTGTGTGAAAAGTAAGGATAAAGCCAGTGGGTGGGCAATAGTTTGTCTCATTCATTCTGTTCATATGAACGAAAGATTGCATTCTTCAGCATTAAGGTAGTTAGTAAATTTTTTTACGATTGATTATGAGTAGTCGGTTGGTCAGTTATATACTAAAACAGCAGTCCCTGACATTTTTTACGCCACGGACCAGTATCATGTAAAACAATATTTTTTGTAGATAAAAGTAAAAACAAAGTGCCTGAAACAACTCACCATTCAGCTCCTAAGAGCCGGTGACAGAGACAAGCATTTTTTTTTTTCAAAATAAAAGACATTTCAGACTCTGATAATGAATAAAATATTTTTTATTCAGTCTTTCTGTGAGACCTGGTACCAAATTACTCACGGACTGGTACCGGTCCGCAGACTGGTGGTTGGGGACTTCTGTACCAAAAGATTATTGTCGTGCATATAATTGCTATCAGAGCAAAACTTCATGCCTCCATTTTTCATTTTTCACATTTGAAAATACCAGCTGCCACTTACACCATGCCAAAATGTCATGATTAACAGACCAACAGAGGTAGTCCAAACTGATAATTGAAAACCATCCCACTACAATGTTAGCTTCATTAAATAACGGGATAATGTTCTTCCCTTCTTCTGTAAAATCACATTTTTGGAGGTTACAATATCACTGATGATATTGCTGTGTAAAAATCCTAGCTTTCACATGATCCTGCCACTTGGTGGCACTACTTTACAAATTTCATTTTTAGATCGGTGAGGGCCCCTGGTAAGCCCTCTGGACAAACCGTCCCTCACTCTCTTGACAAGCCATTAAAGATGAATGCATCATGACAGGAGCATTTTGAAAAGGTCTTTGTGAGTAATCCTCTCATTTTGCACCAGAATATTATATGAGACTTATCAGTCACATTCAGCTGCTCTAAAAGGCAGCCATGTCACAAAAATAGTGTGAAGCATTTCAGAGAACCAGTACTGGGGAATCATGAAAAGTTTACTTTAGAGGCAGTATTGATCATCTGAGTATTTTTATTTCTGAGAGTAAGCAAATGAACTTGTTAGCCTAATGTTACCACATTGTGGATGTCTCTTGGTGCAGTGATCTCCACTTAGTTTTCATCACTATTGTCAGTTTGTTTGCTACACCAAAGGTTCTAGTCATACCAAAGACTCAATTTCTTTAGTGGTTCTAATGACCATTCATGAGGTAAAAAAGGAAAACTTATCCTTGCATCAGCACTTTTTATTCATGTTTGCCTCTGAAACCTCCTCTCACTTTGTCCAGTTCTTTATATTGTCTCCCTGGAGCGACTTGGGGTTAAGGGTCTTGCTCAGGAACCCAGTGGTGGTATGCTGAAGGTAGGATTCAAACCCATGACCTCTTGGTCCAGAAGCTAGTATGCTACCCACCAGGCCACCACCACCCCATGGTATAGGCTTTGAGGCAAAGAACACCTGAAAATATGCTGAAGTTAGGGTGACTAGATCTGTGATTCAAAACTACTGCTCTAGAAAAGTGTTTTACAACATAGCAGATTATTTAATACAAAAGCCCTTCATGGGCTATTTTCACAGACCTAGATTAAGCATAAGCCTTTACTGAAGTTTAAATTGCTGTATAACACAAGAATAGGCTTGATTCAGGAAACATGTATTAAAACTGTAAAAAGCGGACAATAAAATGTACAGTCCAAAGGTTCTTTAATCCTCATGGATTGAAACATATAGTTCCGCCCACACCAAATCCACATAATAAAGTCTGCAAAAAGGTATGTAAAAACTGTTTCAAGTGTGCTTGGAATTTGACATAAATGTTGTCTAGACTTTAAAAACTCAGCTCTATAAAATTTAAGACAAAGACAATCTGAGTAAACAATGACAAATACAGCATATAGTTGTATAGTTGAATATACTTGTTAAATCATGATTTAATTGAAGGAAAATAGTTATTCTACTGCAGGTCGCACTGTGTGAAAAAGTAACTGCTCGCTTAGTTATTTAGTCAACCAATTATCTAAATGCAGTAAATAATTCAGCCTATAATTCAATAAATGCAAACAATTTGATTAAGTAGACTAGACACACCCAGACTTCAATACTGTTAAATATAAACAATACTTTCAATTCAATTCAACTCAATTTTAATTATATAGCGCTTTTTACAACCAGGTTGTCACAAAGCAGCTTTTCAGAGTCCAGGTCCAAGCCCCTAGTGAGTAAGCCAAAGGCGACAGAGGCGAGGAAAAACTCCTTCAGCTGGAGGAAGAAACCTCGGGAGGAACCAAGACTCAAAAGGGGAACCCGTCCTCCTCAGGTTTAGAAGGTATTTGAGTTGTTCTGTAAACTCCTGCTAGTCTAATACTTATTGGAAAGGGCCACTAGGTGGCGTACCGCTACATCAGGTAACGCACTTGGCACAGCTTGCCCATGAAACTAACGTGCCCTGTTTGTGTGGTTGCATGTGAGAGAACAGGCTCCTGTGAGTTTCATATGTGCAAAGCTAGAATGAACTGTAGAGTAGACATGGAGCAGGTGAAATATTTCCATAGTTGTGGGAAGTGGGGAAAGGTGCGAGGGTCCGTGGGAGAACAGTGGAATTAGGCTAATGGCTAGTGGAGCATGTGTAAGGTAAACTAGTTTGACTGAGTTCATAGTAAATGCCTTAAACAGCAGTGAGTATATTGTTCACAGATTAATTCTGTACAGTTATGCTGCATATGTAAATATGTGTTGTCCTGTATGTTTGTTTCAGTTAATGCCAATGTCGCTACGTCAGACAGTATTCACGTATTGTAAAGCACTTGAAGACGCTTTCCCCTGCAGATGTCTGAATCTAATGTGCCCTGTTTGTATGGTTGCAGTAGCAGAATGGAAATTAAAATGGACAAAAAATACACCTTGAGCATTCATTTATTCAAGCGTGATACACATGGATACTGTTGGCCCCGAAACAGCGAGACCAAGACAAGACCAAGGGATCCGAGACCAAGACCAAAGACTGTTGAGACTGTGACAAGACCAAGACCGGCCTCGAGACATCCAACTCTACGGCACTGTGCTCAGTAGCGTTGGATACAGGCAATCCTGCTCGAAAGCATTGTGCGATGGGCGGATACCAAGCTACTGCATGGAACTGGATGCAAATAAATGAAACAGAAAAAAAAGTAGAAAACTTCAGGCACCAAACATGTTTTTTGTATTCTGTGTATTTGTAATCACATTGGACCTCCTGATTAATCTTTGCTTTAATCAATCTTTCTGTCCTGAATGTGAGGAGAATATATGGCGCCAGATGAGACGGGATTGTGGTTTTTGGGCGGTGAGAGAATATGGTGAGACACGTATTCACGTATGTGTATCCATGCAACTCTTATTCACCATAATAATCCATGTGTCCAGGAAATGGCGCACACACACACACATGCATGGACTCACACCCTCTTTAATCAGCATAAGAACTGGGAATCACACACACACATACACAGCATGGAGTCGCTTTGCCTTTAGCCCACCTGATTCCATTCCCTCTCTGTGTATCAAAGGGGGTTAGCATCGGAGGAAAGAGAGGAAAGGAGGTGGGGTTCAAGAGAAAGAAAAGAAAGGAGCAGATGTCTGTTCCCTGACTATTGTTTTTCTCTCTCTGTCTCTCTCTCCTGTAGAGACTCTCTGGTCCTGTCTTTCTCTCAGCCCTTAAAGTCCTGTGGGGGGCCAGTAATTCCACAAAGCTGAATTCTGCAAAGATGCATAATGATGCAAAATACAATAACACTTTCAGAAGCTGAGACAAAGAGAGAAAGGAGAGAGACAAAAAAACAAAGAGAAGAGTGGGTGAGAGAAAGACATGGAAAATGAGAGGAAAAAGCAATGGAGGGAGAGAAAGAAGAGAGGTAGAAAGAAAAGCAAAAAAGAATGAGAAAAGGAGAGATGGACAGAGAAGGAGAAATAATAGTAATTATATTGCTTTTAAGTAACATAAATTTGTAATGTATAAAGAAAATGAAGAAAACATGCTCATTCATGCTATTAAAACATTTGTGAATATTAGGTGTTCCCAACACATACACATACACACACGTTTTTGTGCGGATTTGGCTCTGAGGATCTGAAAGTGACTTCAACAAATTGCCTTTTCTCAGAAAAGAAAGAGTGATGAATTGATGAACGAGTGTGGATCCTCCACTCCCTTAAGGCTAATTGTCAATTGTCTTGAGAAAGATTTTGAGAAAAGCTCATCTGCTGTTTCAAGAGAGAGCAGAAGTACTCGCTCTCGAAACAGCAGTCACTCGAAATCTTTCTCAAAACAAGCGATGATTTTGTGCCTGTTGAGACTCACACTGTCGACTGAATCTAATGGTGTTTGACTGCTGCAATCTGCCAGCAGCTGTAATCTGCAAAAATAATCAGATTATATCAGGTCACTTAGCCAGATTAACAACCATCAATTGAGCAATGAGACTCATATGGATGATAATGAGAGAGAGAGAGAGAGAGAGAGGGTGAGAGACCTAGACAGAGAGAGAGAAAGAGAGAATGCTCTGCGCTGATTCAGCCTGATCAGGGTAGCTCCAGTCATATTGATTAGATTTCATATTATTTACATTCTAGCATAAACAGCCCTCAGCCTTCAGGTGGACTCATTTGGTTTTTAGCTTTGCTTCATACAAACAGTGTAAAATGTATTTTTTTCCGCACACTAACATGAGGTTATTCAGTGCCAAATTCAAGACCATTTAGACTAGGGCATTAATGACTCCAGATTTTTTCAAGTCAACTAGTCGGTCAGCTAAGTCGAAGTCGAGTCAACTAGTCGTTTGATGACATCATCACACGCAGCGGAGCAACACGGGTGTGCAATATTGAGCAACTTTTATTAAATTTTTTCTGTAACATTAACAGTCAACACGACAATTAAACAAAACAAAACAAAGGCTGATACCTTGAATTTTCTGGTAAATTTAAGTGTCCAACTGAGTAGGAACAGTTTAAGCCCCGGCAGGACGACTCCCTGTAGGGCCAGCGTTAGCCATGTTAGCTAGTGGATGGCGTGCAGAATGCCTGTACTGTTACTGTACTTTAACACCAACTTGCAGATTTTGCAGGTCACCGTGCTGTTTGTATGTCTAGAGTGAAGTATCTCCATACATGTGATGTGTGTCTCTCTCCTCTGCTGCTGTGGCTCTTGTCTTGTTGTGGTCGTGTTTAGATTCCACTCGCGCCAATGGTACCGCCCCTTTTTATGAAGGGACAATAATAATTGGTTATATCAAGGAACACCTGTCAGCTTTCAGCCAATCAGGAGGCTGAGATTGCATTGTGTACACAAGCACGCACACAGAGAAAAAAAATACGACTTGTGCCTCTGAAATCGACTAGTTGACTAGTCGATATTTTGTTAATGCCCTAGTTTAAACCATGTAACATCAGGTGTGCCGTGTGTGATAATATGCATTTAGTTTGCACCATGCTAACCTAATCACTTTACTTCTTACCTGAATTAGCCTTGAAGCTCCTGTGTAAGAAGCAAATTTCAAACATGTCTTGGCTGTTTGACTACAATGGGAAAAATTAGTAAACTTGACTGAGTAAACCAACCTTTAAAGTGATCCAATAAAGCTGCACTCACTGCAGTATATCTGATTGCACCAACCTGTTATAAAAGCACGCACAGCGCAATCCATGGGCCATTAATTTTTCCTCCATGTACACAGCGACAGATAATAAACCTGCATTAGATGACCCTGGAATATATCACATATTTTGCTAATGGACTGCAAAGTCTGTTCTCTATGGCAAGACCCTTTTAATCAGTGAACTGAGTCTGCTAAATGCAAGCAATGGAAAGAGACGCTGTTTGCAGAACCCAGCACGGCTGAATCATGGCAATCATAATCAGGCTGATACCCATAAAGACCTTCATTGTAGATCACACAGGCCATCTTGCTAGATTTGTTCATTGTGGATGGTTTTAGAGGCATAGGAGTGTAGCTAATAAGCATTTTTAGATAAGGACATTAAAGGTCGCAATATTAGCTTGTTTGGTTAATCATTTAAGGTAAACTCTTTTATTCTTTCACACATCCGTACCCACACACAAGAGCACATACTGTATACATGTGTATTTGAAGATATGCAGAATGCATTATTTATATGTACTCTTATGCTGTCATGTTGGTGATTCGAGGTTTTGTCTGACAGTGATGATAGGTAAGTATATATATATAATAAGAATAGCCATACATATCCATTTTATATGTGTAAGTACGTATATGTCATTTTCTAAACCGACATCTAATCTAAACCTTAGTAACCAAAAGGAATTGGTTTTGTTTTTTCAGTTTTAAAAATAATGAAACGCATTTGATCTGGGTTTTTTAAAGGTTTTCAAACATAACCAGGACATTTCTGTCTCTAAAATATATAAACACACACACGCAGTCCCCGGTGTTGGCCACCTGAGCTTAGAAGCAGCGGGCAGTGTGTTCCCACTGTTCACTCAGTGGGGGGGCTGTATAATCAACCTGCGCTCTCCTTCATTTATTCCTCCCTCTCTCTCTCTACCTCTCTTTCTCTCTCTCTCTGCCCCATGCTAGGCTACTCTGGCTCTGGTAATTGGCCTGCCACTCTCTCTGTAAGCCCAGGCTGTTGATAGGTGCACCAGTGGTAGCCTTCTGTTCTCCGCATGGAGTCATTAATGAACCGCATGTGTGTGTGTGTGTATGTGTGTGTGTGTGTGTGTGTGTGTGGATGAGTGTGTGCGTGTGGATGGAGGGGTGCATAAAGGACCAGGCCATTGCCTCCTGCCTCGGAGGACAAAGCTCAGCTGCCCCAGGGCTCAGGCAACACGAATAAACATCTGAAAACACCGGCAGCACAGTCACAAGCCGCTGGCTGAGTTCACTTCAGTCAGCAAGTCACTTATCTGTGCCTGCTGCATTCTCACTATTCTCACTATTATCATCTTTCATCTCTGGTTTTCCTCAGCCCTGCTGACATTAATGGAACAGTTTATTCCCCCTTAACTCAAATGTAGCTGATTAGCCATTGCACTGGAGGCTAATGTAGCTAAAAACTTCATACATATTTCCAATTTAATCCAAATATGTATCCATATTTATAGATAACAGTGCCGTACAATGTCAGAAACCACATAAGCAAGACTATTTAAGATTATTTGTAGGGCTAGGTCAGTGAAAATTACATTAAAACACATCCACTGATCCCAGATACAGTTGATCAACTAAGACATTTACTTATTTAGTTCAGAAATTGAGCTACAATGCTAACTCTGCTAACAAATGAACAAACCACATAAGTATTTCCAATTTAACCCAAACATTCGTCCATATTGATAGGTAACAGTGTGTTATACAGTGTCGTAAACAACAGAAACAAATCTGTTTGAAATTATTTAAAAGGCTGGTTACATTTTTTCCACTGATCCCAGATACAGTATATTAGCCAAGACTTCGCCTCTGCAGCTAAAAGGCTGACATTGTTAACAAACTGTAGAAATCAGTGATCAAAATTGTTCTTCAAAATTGTTTACGTCACCAAAACTTCTCTTAAAAATTCTCTCACATCCAGCACTTCATTAAGTCATGCAGTTTGCACAATGCTTATTGCTAATCATAAGTTTCCATTATTGTTTAGCTACATGTGCTCCAGTCACTTCAGATACCAAACATATCTAAGCAGATTGACTGTGTATGGGGGAAAAGGGGGAATTATTTTTTTTCCACAGAGCTATCTTTTTTTCAGCTTAATGCTGGTGTCATAATAATGAGCAGCTTTACTGACATTTGATCAGTGGTCTTGAGGACAAGGGGGCAGCGGTATACATCGCATTCAGCGACAATTATCATGAATATAGATAAGCACTAAATTCGCGCTTTATGGCTGAAAATCACGCATGAGGTAGAAAGAAGGGGGGGAAGAGAGAGAGAAAAGTAAATGAATATGCATACATTCAGGCCAATTTCAATTCCAATTCCATTCTGCCTGTTTTAGCATTTGGGAAATTTATATTATAGCTGTCAACATGTAAATCCCAATCCCCCCGCCCAACCCACCAATGCTCACACAAAGCACATAACCAAGAGAGAGAAATGGCTATTAATTTGCTAGCAGAGCATGACTAAATTTGACACTACTAATCTCCCACTGCTGTAAAATTAACCCATTGCTCCATGGTGGCTGTCAATTATTCAGGGGGAAATGAGCATATAGCACTTTGCAAAGAGCATGAGAAAAGACCCGGGAAATGGAGGGGACCACTGAGGACAATCTAAGAGCAAATGCAGTCCAGCATTAGACAATGCAAACACTCACTGGTCAAATACAATGGCATCAACAAGTAATGCCCAGTCCTGTGGCCTTGTGGAATGATAGGGTTTATCTGTTAGGGGCCCAAACACTGACCCTTCGGCATATGTAAGGACAGAAATCCAGGATTCTGCCATGGTGCAATACCTCACACCGGCATGAGTGTGTTTAGTCGCTGTCAGAACAAAACCTTGTGTATCCAAAAAGGTAACTTTATAGAAAAAAATCAGATTTTTGGACCTCTTCTATTGGCAATTCCCCCTTGTCTAATTTATGTTGGGACCACACTCACGAAGAACATCATTCGTAACACACAACATCATAATGGATTCAAATCTTGCTGTGCCCGCAAGGTGCCCCTGCTCAAGAAGGCACATGTACAGCCAATCTTAAGTTTGCCAGTGAACATCTAAATGATTCAGAGAAGGCTTGGGAGAAAGTGCCATGGTCAGATGAGAAAAAATTGATTTCTTTGGCATCAACTTGACCCTCCATGTTAGGAGGATGAGATATTCTGAGTATGACCCGAAGAACACCATCCCCACAGTCAAGCATGGAGGTGAAAATATTTTGTTTGTGGATGTTTTTCTTCAAAGGGTACAGAATGACTTCACCACATTGAGGGGTGACAATTGATGGGGCCATGTACCTTAAAATCTTGGACAAGAACCTCCTTCCCTCAGCCAGAACACTGAAAAAGGGCTCTGGATGGTCTTCCAGCATGACAATGACCCAAAATACACGGCCAAGGTAGCAAAGGAGTGGCTAAAGAAGAAGCACATTATGGTCCTGGAGTGGCCTAGCCAGACTCCAAACCTCATTCCTATAGAAAATCTGTGGAGCTGAAGCTTCAAGTTGCCAAGCAGTAGCAAGGAAACCTAAAGGATTTAGCGAGTTTCTGTAAAGAGGAGTGGGACTGAATCCCTCCTGAGATGTGTGCAAACCTGGTGACCGACTACAAGAAACGTCACTGCTGTGCTTGCCAACAAGGGTTTCTCCACCCAGTACTAAGTCATGTATTTTGCAAATACTTATTTCACTGTGAAAATGCAAATCAGTTCATAACTTTTATGTAACATGTTGTTTATTGATTTTTTATTGATATTTTGTCTCTTTCCATAAAAATGAAACTACCTCATAAATTAGACTGTTCTTTTTTTTTTTAAGTCAGCAAACTTACAAATTCAGCAGCGGATCAAATAATTATTTCCCACACTGTACATGTTGAATTACATGAAAGCAGAGAATTGAAACAAGGCAGAGTGGAAAGGACAGCAACAGATGCTAATATGCTAAAGAAATAATCACCATACTAATTACCATAACTATTCTTAAATCTTCCAAATGCATACAAAATACGCTCCTTTACATTATGTAAAGTGCTGTTATTTAAAATTAACAGGGTAAATTCAGCTCAGTGTGTGCCAGGATTTCTCATTAGGTCAAATGGATTTTGTAATGTTTGTCCAGTGCAATGGACACTTATCATGAATGAATGTATTTGTGGAAGGAGCATGGATTGGACATGACCTTAATCAAGTCAGCCTTTGCCTTTTGCATTTGTTTTTGGACCTGTGTGACTATGTGAATTGGTTGCACTTAGGGTTTCTTTGAAGATGAAGATGGAAAGGAGTACATCTATAAAGAGCCCAAATTTACCCCTCTGTCTGAGATCTCCCAACGCCTGCTCAAGCTCTACTCTGACAAGTTTGGCCAGGAGAACGTCAAAATGATCCAGGACTCTGGAAGGGTGAGGATGAAGAGTATGCCACATACACAAATATGTACATCCTCAGCTCTTTTGAGAGAACACACATAAGCACATCCCACATCAAATGCTCAGTATGACCTTTTTGACCTTGGCTTTCATCTCCTGTGAAGTGTTTAATGTACCTTTGAATATAAGACTGTCATAAACATTCTTTGTTTTTGTTTTTTTACCCATTCAGATATATAGATTTTATGTTTTGTCTCACCTAGGTTAACCCTAAGGACCTGGAGGCTAAATTTGCCTATATCCAGGTGACGCATGTGACTCCTTACTTAGAAGAGAAAGAGCTGGAAGAGAGACGCACCGACTTTGAGAGGAGCCACAACATACGGCGCTTTGTTTTCGAGACACCCTTCACTGTGTCTGGTAAAAGGCATGGTGGCGTGGACGAGCAGTGCAAGCGCAGGACTGTGCTCACCAGTGAGTGGACCTGATTCTGGAACAGTTATTTCAGTAGCCAGGCCCATTCAGTATCTGCCTTTCGTATCCTGATTCCAAAACGCCCGATTCGCTCTCTGCACTGCTATAGCAGTCCAACAGGAAAGAAACATTCATCAGGCTAAGTGCTATCAATTTAATACTTGGACTGAAAATCCACAGCATCCCATGTTTGAAGCATTTAGTGACTAGTAAACAGGATATCCTGCTTATTTGCCAATTTTGCTTCATGCGAGTCTATTTCTGTTGTAGTACCATTTTGAAAAAAAATCTTTCTTGTAAAAATAGGCAGTTTATGGCAATGTGGTGTGACATATTCCGCTAGCAGGACTATTCACTATTTGACCTCATTCTGATCCTTGTACGGTTACTGCATTGTTGAAGCCATTTCACAGTGAGAAATGAACCCTCAGACTACAAAGAGGGGGTTTTGTAAGTGCTGACTATTCTCCATGAAGTAGCTTTTAAAGGCACTAAACACTTAATTCTGACTTCTTACATTTTTATAACGGCACATTTCCACAGTGTATTGTGGTACTCCTAGGGAGCAAGAAAACTTATATACGTACTACCCCCTTGTGAATTTGTTTGTGGCAGTCTGGTTAAGGTCCGTTGTCTAAATGCTGTTCCTAAAGTGGTTACACTTCGTTGTAATTTATACACTCCAGTATATATTATAATGTCAGTATGTGTCATTTGGAAAGAAATAACAAAGGAGGTTAGTTAAATGTAGACAACTGCAAATTTGAAAGACAGACAGACTGCCTTAAAATAGCTAAGCTTAATGAGTCGAATACCTTTCAAGCTGACAAATCACATCTTTTGTCAAATAACTTTTAATTAATTCAGTGTCCCTGAACCTTTGCCCAGTTATCAGCCTGATACTTAATCAAAGGCTCAGCCTCTTGGCAAGGCGTCATAATTATATGACCTGTATGCGCTACAGCAACGCTTATCTGTGCCCTTAGATAAACTTGCTGATTAGGGCCTTAAATGTGCAGATTAGGACAGAATGTGTCTCAAAGGCTTGTTTCACCAGGTAGCATCTTTATCATGAAGGAATGAACCACACCTTGTAATCAAAGTGCAAAATGTCTCACATTCTGCTTGTCTTATAGTCTAGCAATTCAGCACTAAGTTGTGATACAACTTCTAAAATGTTTTCCCTCATTTTGAGAATCGCTGTTACAGTCACTTTGTACAGTCTGTAAGTTAAATGTTACACATATCTGGGGCTGTTGCTCTGAATTTGTACCATTAGCCTTTCCTTTAGCAGGAAGCAGCTCATATCTTTATTGTTTTATAATCATAGATTGTACTTAAAGTTATAAGATATGGTTCCATATATATTTCATCTCTGGGAAAAAGGAGTTTCCGCATTTTAGGACACATGATTGGAAGTTTTGACGGCAGTCTTTACGTCATTGATGAACATGAGTTCATTCCACGGGTGCAGAGAGATGTTATTTCTGGGTCAATAATGGCAAATGAAAATTAAAATTAAAACAAGTGCATACCTGAATGCTAACCCAAAAGCTTATTCAGAGCTGCAATGTTAGGTGCTCGTAACTTCAAGGACTCTTAAAAGTGACTGCCTCTAGTGACTATACACTTCTTAGGGCGAGCTCAAATCAGACACTAGTTATTGATTTAAATTCTATAACTTTCGCGGTTCTCAGAAAATAATGTGTATCATTTCTATTTGATGTACACAAAAGTATATTGTGCGCCTCTGATTTAATCCTGTCAGCCATCTTTTCTGTGGCCTGTCTGGTCGTAAAGTATTAAACTGATACCTTGTCTCTTTGTCTCTATTCTTTCCTCCAGCCACTCACTGTTTTCCGTACGTTAAAAAGCGTATAGCAGTGATGTATCAGCACCATACAGACTTGAGTCCTATAGAGGTGGCTATAGATGAAATGAGTAGTAAAGTGGCAGAGTTGAAAACTCTCTGTGCAGCCACTGATGTCGACATGATCCGCCTGCAGCTCAAACTGCAGGGTAGCATCAGTGTTCAGGTGTGTAATAGATACACGTGCATACATCCATCATCCATACAATCAGACAATCAGTTCATCATTGAATTTACTATAAAGTACAGAATTTTATACAGAATCTGAATTTTTCTCTCTCTCTAGGTAAATGCTGGACCATTGGCTTACGCGAGAGCTTTCCTTGATGATGCCTGCGCCAAGAAATATCCAGACAACAAAGTCAAACAGCTCAAAGAGGTCTTCAGGTACTGCTCTGGAAATTGTTGTATGGTTTTTCATTTGTTTGAAGCAGTGATGCAGTATTTTGTATTATGATAAGAGAAATAAGAGAAACAGGGTGACCTATAATTGAGAATATGATTAGGTTTAGAAAATCCTTTTTACATATATGTATTTATATATACATATACAACCATGGAGAAATTGCTTTTGCAATTTGTGGGAGGGTGTCTGTGTAAAATGTGTATGTCACTATTGTATTGTACACTACTGACCACGCTAGATTCAACATAAAAATGTTTGGAGAAAATTTTGAATATAAGACATATAAATAATTTATCATAGCTTGGAAATGTTAAACTACACTCCTACATTATTTTACAATTGCAACAATTAAAATAGTGGTGTTAAGAGCAGAGTGTGGGCGTGTGTGACTCTGTTTCATCCATCAGAAACTGAATCAGGAGTAAAGCTGCTGGGATACAGCACATAGAAAAGCAGCTACACAAACACTACTCTGCCTACAGCACATACGGGGGTGTATTCTTCACACAGGTCACACTGCAATAGTTCCGAAAATAATAGCAACCTGTGCATTTTACACACACACACTGCCGCAAATGGTACAAACTGTGAACGGAAAACTGGTCTCTTATTTTTATTCTATAAAATACATGGCAACATTTTCCCTGTGTCCTGACATGGTATGAAAACAAACCTGTATGACTGTGTGTATGCAGGCAGTTTGTGGAGGCATGTGGTCAGGCCCTGGAAGTGAATGAGAGACTGATAAAAGAGGATCAGCAGGAGTATCATGATGAGATGAAGGCCAGTTACAGAGACCTGACCAGAGAGCTATCGCTCATCACGCACGAACAGGTACACCTGCACGCACATCTGTACAAATAAGGAATGCCTCTGTGCTGTCAGTGCTTGTCTCACAGTGTGAGTGCGTTTGAGTTTAAGTGTGTGGACACTCAATGACACTTGCTCTCCTCCTTTTTTTCTTGCTAACCTGTGCAGATCGGATGGTAATGGTACCTCAGTTTTGTGTTACATAGTCTTTTTTTTAATATACTCTCCACAATGTGCAAGTCTAGAACCTTCTCATTTCTTCCTCAGATCTCTACGGCCGAAAATGGAACAAAGAGCTCCCTATCTGTTTCGCTGCACATCTTCAATGCCATTAGTGGCACACCCAGTGGCTCCGCCCTCCACAGCCTACCCGGCTCTGCCTCCTCCGTGTGACGTTTAAACCCAGCCTTCATTCTGACCTTATCAGTAGCTAGGGAAATAAGCTGAGTCCAAAGCTGAGCATGCACCCGAGGACCCCAATGCCGTACCATTTTTCATTTTGGTGCCCAAAGGGGGGTTTTCAAGGGCCCGTAAAGTGGCCTTCTGCAGCGATGTGGACTCAGCAGAGGCCCAAAGTTCCTTGAGTTATAGGTGAGGACCAGTCAGAGTGGATGATTATGTTTGTGTCTGTCCAGTATGGTAAAGAAAGCAAGGTTCAGGCTTGAGTAAAAATGTATCAGTTTAACTGTAATGATGCTGTATTATAAGTAGAGTTTCTGTAGAAAAGCAAATTAGCTCAATTAAAAAAATTAGTATTGCCGACACAGCAGGTGCATCACAAGCAGAGCCTGCATGTGGCCTGAGTCCCGGACGCACTGATTTAAAGTAAGCATCGTCGAGTTTTCTTGCTCTCTAGGTCTGCAGGTTGTTGACATCACCAAAGACTGAATGTTGAAGCGGACTGCAGTAATCAAGGTGCCATTCAGGACTCACACAACAGAAGGACAGACAGCGAGAGATGAAAACAAGAGAGAATAAAGGAATGAAAATAGAACAAAAGAAAGGAGAGTGAGGTAAATATACCACTTAGGAAGACAAATCCTGAAACATGGGAAACATCCTCCTGACAGCATACTGAACATGTTGTCTTCATTGTGTCTGCCTTTTAGAGGTCTGGCGTGTTTCAGCAGCAAGTCAGGTTTAGGGCCACATTACAAAAATAAAGGTCTTGTATGAAATCAGTGATCATTTCCTTCAGAGCTCTGTTCTGTAGTATTACTTGTCTATTTTTGGCAAACTAAGTTTCTCAAAGCTCCAGTGAGAAAGTCGTAGTTTAACATTTCTTTCGTTTTTGTTTCTCCGGGTTCGATGTGCAGGAGTTACAACTGCAAGAGAGAAGCTCTTTGATTTGTTAATTCCAGACACAATGGCCATTATTCAGGAGATAGCAAGTGCAATAATATCCGCTTATCCATGATAAATTCTACTTTACATTCTCCCACTTCTCTTTCATTTTCATTGCTTTTCGTTCAACAGAATGAGTTCATTCTGCTGTTGAGTCTACCAACAGGGTTTAAAGATGCCAGAACAATACAGCAGTCAGTCATCAACACTAAACTGTGAGGTGCCGGAATGAGACCAGCGACCACCATTCTGTATTGTTCTCTGCCTACTGGATTACCGAATTACTCTTGAATTAAACATTATGCCAGACTGTTTATCTTCGGTTAACGACCTGAAATCTCCATATAAAGACTGATTTCTTAACACTGAGAATGTGTGAAAGAATGGACAGGTGGTGTTGACAAAGGTATGAAGAAGCTCCTGAGAAAAAAACAGCATTGGGAGATTCTCTAACTATCTCGCAGTAGTTGCAGCAGCTCAGAGCGAAGAAGACATGAACAAGAGCTCTGATGTGAAAGATGTTTTCAGAACTTGCCTATAAACTTCTCACTTGGTATATTTACAATATACCTATAATATATACAAATTTTTTTTTTTAAAATGCGTCCACATTTATTGATTTACGTCCCAGCCCAAGTCTTACCCACTCTGTCTTTCCCTCTGCTGCTGTGTTAAGACTGAACAGGCATGAGCAAAGGCATTGACTGTAATGTTCTATAATACATGCTGAAGAGTCCCATAACTCCATACCAGAAATGCATAGTGAATTAGATTTCTCTTTTTAGACGTAAGCTCGTTCCTGGCAATATGTTACGAGTCTTGGTGTTCAGCTTCATACGCTTGTGATCTTAGGCAAGATTGCTATATTAGCCTAGAGACGGGCAAGCAAGCCTCTTTGAAGCCATCTGTCCTGATGGGATCTGTTTTTGTGTGTTCATTACAAAAGATTCAAATCGAAGGAGAAAGTCCTTTTATGCTACATTTTCTATAGATAAGGAGTGCAATATACGTCTTACCATGTGCGTTTATTTTATTATTGATCTCTTGCCAAAGAGGAAAGGCGAGCTGAGGAGACCGACTCTAGGATTTTTATACCCTTGTCCTATTTTGTTTATTGTTCATGTAAATTGTTTTGTATCTTGGGAAATCTGGGGGTATTTTTATTTAATGGAAGTTCTGAATTTGTGTATGTAATATATTAATGTCCTGCAGGTCTTCTCTTTGTAATGAAATAAAATGATTGTCCTACAACACTTTCAGTTGTCTCGTTTAATAATGTGTCTGTCACTTGACTGCAGCTTTATTTTGCATCTGGGACATTTACTACCTTCGTTTACTATCCTCTCAATCTATGAGCATGTGTTAGCTCTGTCTGCTCTTCCTTGACTTGGAACTCATCTCTAATCACTAATCCCTAGAGTCTTACTGATCCAGGCATAAAGGCATTCAGGTCCTTATAAGTGTTCTTGCTAATTATTGTCCTCCAAGAGAAGGAAGAAGAGACATCCAGAGCTTCGAGTGTCATGCGACACTCTGTTTTTTAGTTTGTGCTGAAAGAGAGTTGCTGACTCCGCTCCCTCATTTCTCACATGCCCCCAATGATGCCAAACAATCCCTGTCACTGCACACACACACACACACACACACACAGGCCCACCAGTGCCCCTTGTCATTGGTTTAGTAAGCTTGGTGTAGAGACTCTCTGTTATCGAGTCAGGAATCACGTCCAACCATGATTCTAATGTGAGTGTTATCTTGCAGGGCTTTTTAAAAAGTGTAGATGATTAATTACAAGGGATTATTAATTACATCAGTAAATAAGTAGGCTGTAGTCATTTAAGGAAAAATGCATACTTGGTATGTTTTTATTTATTTCTTTATTTGGAATTTCATTATTTGTTGTTTATAATCCGGGGTAGACTGAAAATAAAGTACTGTTAATGTGATGTACAGGTAAATAGTAAGAGTAAATAGGTTTATTGGCAAATTCCTTGGATAATTGCTTTTGAGTTCCTTTTTTGTATGTTTGCTATCTGAAATATCCGCTATCTCAAAATTGTCTTCTATATCCTCAAAATAACCTGTACAAACAAACTAAAGCATCAGTAATAAGAAGAAAGGTTTGGGTCCTGAAAAGATCACTCTGTGTTCTGCCAGATTACACCAGACATTAATACTCATTACATACTAGGCAGCGAGTGAACAGTCTGTTGTTGAAGTTGATGTGTTGGAAGCAGGAAAGAAGGGCAAGCCTAAGGATCAGAGGGTGGTAGTAGCCTGTGAACCCGATGACCACAAAGTTGCAGGTCGAACCCCCACTTTCTACCATTGTGTCCTTGAGCAAGACACTTAACCCTCAGTTGCTCCAGGAGGACTGTCCCTAATGACTGTAAGTAGCTCTGGGCAAGAGCATCAGCGTAATACCCACTTTACACTTTATCCTGACTAGGGCCAAACTGTGATGGTTGGACCACTGCATCAGAGCATCTCCAAAACAGCTGGTCTTGCCTGGTATTTTCAGTATGCAGTGGTCAGTACCTACTAAAAGCAGTACCAGGAAGGACAATTTGTGAACAAATTAATTAATCAATTGCTCAAAAATAAATTACTAAAGATGTTAGTGACAGCCCTCTAGCTTTACCTGCAATGAAGAGCTATTATAACTTATTTTTCTAAAAGATCAAGCCAGCAATTTGGCTGTAGTCTGAAACTTAGGTTTCAGGGGACAGATCTGGTGGCTTATAATAATGTTATTTTACATGCTAAGTGAATGTGACTTTTCTGTGAGGGAAAAATAACTGCCCTTTTTTGAGGAGAGCTTTCTGAATATTTTACATTACAACCGATATTCACTTGAATTATATTCATGGTCAATGAGCTTAATGCACTATATGGACAAAAGTATTTACATTTGTGGCATTTAGCTGACGCTCTTATCCAGAGTGATGTACATCAGTGCTGAAGAAGTCCACATCTGTTCCTTAAATCTGTAAAGCTATACTTAAATCATCGTCTGCTATTCAACTAAGTTACTGTAGGCTAAGTACATCTAAAGTCAAGTCAAGTCAAGTAGATTTTTATTGTCATTTTTGTCATATACACAGTACATAATAAAAACCAAACAACGTTCCTCCAGGACCATGGTGCAACACGAGCCGAACAGAACACAAGTGCAGACAAAACAGAACACAAGAGCAACTAAACGAGTCAAGATAACGTTCATTGCAAATAAAGATGGCTACTTTTAGGATAAATACAGTACTTTGACCGGTACTGTATTCAAGCAGCAGAGGTGTGCAAGGATGCAGAACAGAGTTCACATGTGCAAAAAATGCAGGACATCAATATATATGTGCAATTTTAGAAAAGTAATAAACATAATTGTGCAGTTTGTAGCAGAATAAAAACAATGACGGAGAATGCAGTGTCTTTGAAGTGGCTGTGGATTTTCTGACCATAGGCACACTTCGCTGTTTTGATGGCCTTGGACAGGATGGCCCTTGCTGTTCTCAGGGCAGCCTGGTCACCTGATTCGAAGACGGTGTCTCGGGCTCTCATGCAGCGTTTGCACCTCTGCAGTCATCCACGGCTTCTGGTTGGAGCGTGTGGTGATGTTCTTGGAGACTGTAACGTCATCGATGCACTTACTGATGTAGCCAGTGATCGACGCTGTGTACTCCTCAAGATTGGTAGAGCCGCTGTAGGTTGCAGCCACCCTGAACATTCTGAAGAGCAGAGATAGCACCTGGGGGCCAGATTTTTGTCTGCTTCTGGACAGGCTTGGCATGTCTGACTAGTGGTCTGTAGGCTGGGATGCAAATGACGGACGCATGATCAGAAAATCCGAGAGGGGATGGAGCCCGGCACGGAAAGCACCCGGTATGTTCGTGTAAACACAGTCCAGCGTATTCGCACCCCTTGTCGGAAAGTTCACGTGTTGGTAGAATTTGGGGAGAACTGACTTGAGGTTTGCGTGGTTCATGTCCCCAGCGATTATGAACAGTCCGTCAGGATATGACTTTTGGAGCTGGCTGATGGCTCCGTACATTTCTGGCAGCGCGTTATTTGTGTTTGAGCTGGGTGGAATATACACCGCGACTATGAGCATGGTGGTGAATTCTCACGGTAAATAAAATGGCCTTAAGCACCAGCAGCGGTGAGCAGTAGCTCGAGATCAGCACAGCGTTCATGCACCAGTCCGTGTTTACATAAACACAAAGCCCCTCTCCTCTTGCTTTGTGGCTAAGATTAGCATCACGCATGTTGCTAATAGCCGTAGCCATCTCCGGAACACTGCTGTTGAGCCACATTTCCATAAACACATAAGCACAACGGTCTCTAAACTCACGCTGGGTGGTTCGCTGGAGTCAGATGTGGTCCAGTTTATTGTCCAGGGAGCGAACATTGACGAGAAAGATGGATGGTATGATCCATCAGATGGTTGGATGGCATGATCCGTCAGATTCCAGGACTCAGATTGCTGGGTATGGTTAACACATCTAACATGGTGGTAACCACTCCCCATTTAAAGAAGTCTTCCTAGCAGGCCTGGTGCCTCTAACCCTGCATCCAAGTTGTGTTCCCCACCTCCACATCGATAGCAGTGCGTGCATCATTCAACAGCTCCATTTTGCTAACATAAAACAATGCCTTGGCAGACAAGCAGTACTTTTAAAGTGCAAATTTGGTGCACCCTGCTGCACTGGAGTAGGGACCTGTGACTAACTGGGGTTGCTGTATGTTGGGCTGTCCTGCTGCTGAGTGTCATGTCGGGCATGTACGAGTGGACACACGTGCAGGACACAGCTTTAGATAAGGTTTTTAATTAGCAGGATCAAAGATTGAGCTCCTTGAGCTCCAAAACAAAAGACAAGCTAGAAACACTCGAATACACAGGGGCTCTCGAAGATCTTCCTCCGAGCGGGACTCGAGGCTTAGCAGAGGGACTGGGAACTTGGCAGCAGCGCCGACTGAAACATACTTTGGCAAGTCCTCTTACTCCAGACACCCAATCACACGACGCAGACAATAAACCTAGTAACTAGGTTAGTAAATAGAGCTCACTCTGTAAGCTGGGGCCCCCTCAACCTCAGTCGCCACGGGGAGAGTGGGTTCCACCTCCCCTTCATCCAACGGACCCGTTACTGCTTGCCTAAGGAGAGATACATGAAACACAGAGTGGATGCGCATGCGAGGGGGCAACTTTAGTTTATACAAAATAGGGTTAACTTGCTGTAATATTTCGATTGGTCCTAAATATCTGGGAGCAAGCTTACGTGAAGGTAAGTTGAATTTCAAGTCCCGGGTGGATAGCCAGACTCTATCTTCTACCCGGAAGACGGGCGACTCCCTCCTGCACCGATCTGCAAAACGTTTGAATAGGCCCACCGCTCTTCCGATGGATGTGTGTGCCCTTTCCCACACCTGCTCAGCCCTGCAAACCAATTATCAACCTCTGGGACATCAGAGGGTTCCCCATCCCAGGGACAGAGCAGGGGTAGATGCCAAAGCACGCACTAAAAGGTCTGTAGTGGAGTGGCGCAGTGAGTTCTGGGCATACTCTAACCAGCCCAGTTGTGTTGTCACCCATGACAGTTGGCCCGAAGAAAGCAACCTAATACCTGTACCAACCGTTCAGCCTGACCATTAGACTCAGGGTGATAGCCTGAGGTGAGACAGACGGTAGCCCCAGTTTCTTGTAAAATGCTCCCCAAACACAGGAAACAAACTGGGGACTTTGGTCGGACAGGATGTCCTCTGGGATGCCATAAGGCAAAAACACGGCATGGACGAGTGCCTCAGCTACCTCGAGGGTGGTGGACAAGCAACTGAAAGGCACAAACCAGACCCCCTTGGAGAACCAGTCCACGACCACCAAAACAACATTTTACCCTTTCGATACCAGAAGGTCCATTACAAAGTCGACAGCTATGTGCGACCACAGCCTTTGCATTACCGGCAGGGGCATTAATTTCCCAGCAGGCAACTGACGAGGGGGGTCTTAGATACAGCACGGACTGAACAGGACCTTACGGACCTCTCCACATCTGTCTGTAACGACGACCACAAATACTTAACTGCGCACTGTGTCAGTCAGCTTCTTAGAGAAGATGGCACAAGGATGCAACTTTGGGGGAGAGCCACAAGTTATTTGTGGAGCACTGGATTTACCTTTGTTCTTTCTCTCAGCTTCAGTTTCAGTGGAAGAAGTATTTAATCTTTCTAACAGCAGCTCATCTGAAGTATGTGTCCAATAAAAGTGACTGCATACCTGATTCAGACTCCTGAGATGCAAAGAGTACTTTTTGCTTGAGGTGAGGTTTAAACCTGCATCAAAAAAATTGGGAGGTCTCTTTACCATTCTGTACTTCATAAATGAGCTCTGTTGCACTCTTCTCCTGAAAGTGGGAACGCACTTTCCTCCTTCCATCAGTCCAGTAGAGATTGATCTCCTTCTCATTTACAGAACTTTACATGCTTTTTTATGTTTAAGCTCTTACCTGAACTGACACCTGAACTTTTCAGTGTTGTGTATCTTGTTGTTAACTCCCTTAGATCATGCAGTGCTTCACTATTTATAATAGCTTTTGGCACATTTAAGCCTATCTTAGAGAGTGATCCTGATCTATTCAGCAGGTGATGCATGAAAGAATTATTCATTACAGTAATCCCCCAGTTTTACGCGGATCAGGACTTGCGGAGTCAGGCACACTCATTTTACGCGGAAATCCCCACAATAACGCGGAAACTGCAAATATCCTCCGCCTTTTTTTGCTTTTTTGTGGCAATAA
>JBBPCY010000156.1:13907782-13922658 GCA_037974405.1 Brachyalestes nurse | reverse complement strand
TTTGCACAAAATCACTCTCACATAAAGAGATCTCACCAGCTCTATTCTTGACAGTTTCAGTCCCTTTCAAAATGAGCTGTTTAAGGGCTTTTTTCGTGCTTGGAGTGTTTATAGGAGCAGTAGAGACCCAAATGGAAATACAAAAGGATACAAAAAGTATGTTTTGCATCATATGTCTCCTTTAATGATATTGGAAGAGCTGTTGGTTTGGTTGCTTAGTTGATTAGCCTAAATACATAAATAATGCAAAAATAATTTTTTTGCAGGGTGTGTTTAATACTATTTTGGGCCATTTACTTTACATACAGTAACCCCCACTTATGTTTTTTTCTGAGAACCACACTGAATTGCAGATATCCTCAGCATTTTTTTCTTTTGTGAAGTCCGGGCCACATCCCCCACGCCCCTTGTCCTCGTGCTGGTTGTTTATGTTTGAGTTAGCAAGGCAATCAGACACCTCAACGGAATGAGCCTCCGCCGCCCCAAACATAAACAACCAGCAGGAGGACAAGGGGGTGTGGCGGACAAGGGCCGGACATCACAGCTTTTTTTGTGGCAGTATATAATTTTTCATGCATTAGAGTGCTAAATTATTAAGAAAAATATAAATTACTTATGTTGTAACATAAATATTAACCTAAATTCAGCTACATTTCCATGTAAAAAATAACTATAATTTTTTGGTACTGTCCAGAGCGTATCTTGGGATGGTGAAATACCGCAGTACTCAGAGGTGGGAGGTTTGAAAGCAGCCAATCCAAGAACGCTATTTATTTATCCTTGCTGCTGATTGGCTGCTGCCCTTTGACACATCCCTCGCAGCTGGTCCAGAATTTCCCCCATTGCGCGTCTCAAGCGTTCTCATGTTTTTTGTTTTGTTCTTCTTAAAGCCCTGTATTTTTATTACTGTAAATTAAATAAACGTATTACTGTATTACTGTATTTACACTGCTTATACCATAGAAAATGACAGGCATACCAAAGAAAACCTGCGCATGAATTATAGTACAGTCAATATAGGGGTAACATCGGTATCTTACATTCTAGCACTGCAGGAGTTTAGTGTACACTGTTTTTTTAAGGGTCATGTATTAAGCTGAGTTTAAAATGAAATGAAAGTGTTTTGGGAGTATATTTGGGGGCATATTTAGGGTTTACATTATAAAAATAGGCCATTTTAGGCATTTACCACATGTCAACTTTGCGTTTTTTCACTATATGCGGGTGCTCGTGTAATGTTTACTGTACACACTTATGGCTGGTCTCACTTATGGCATGCAGAGCACTTTAGCTAAAAATCAACAAGAACATTTGCAAGCACATAATAGAATACAAGTTACGAGGCTTTCATGATATGGACAAAATATTAGTGTATAGATTATACTGCAGCATACGATGCTTTTCAGTATATTAAGGAACCCATATAATTACTGGAAGTAAAATGGCTTAACGTGTGTTAATATTTCAAAATAAACCTACACTCCCCATCCATACAGTTCATATATGGGAACTAAGCTACAAAACACATAACTGGCACAGAACCAATACATCTATCTTTTTTCAGCATATAATGTTTTAGCCTTGCTAAACATGCCGAAGTTCTAAGGAGTATTTCAGCTCTGTGTTGAATTTTAAATGCGCTGAAGTACAGGGCAGCCAATCAGAAAAGAGATCATATCCGTCTAGCAGTCTTAAAGGCACAGAGGTTGGGAAATAGTCAATGTAAGAATAAATTAGAATTAATTAAAAATTATATTTCTGGTGCACATACCCACAGAAACATCATGGAACAAATAACATAAAATGAAAATGTAGAATGGTACCTTTGAAAAACACCAGTTAAAGACTTGTTAGATTACACGTATACCAAGATTCACCAAAACACCCAGTAACTCACCTGGAGCTGTTTTGTATCCTAGTCTTCAAACATGTATGAAATGCTCTTTTCACTTTAGCTTGAGAGTAGCTTGAAAATAGTGCTTAAAGACATCTGTGATTGGCTCAGAGGTGTGGCAGTCATTATGTTGCAAATGGTGAATTGTATTTTGCCATAGATGTTAAAATACATGCTTTTTTGTTTTAACTAAGTACATGAAAACACTTGGAATTATTGTCCATGGTAAACCATATGATCAAGATGTGTCAGATGGGGATCTCTCAAGTATTATTTTACAGTTCTCAGAAAAAATGTATCAGCTGCATTTATTAGAAAATTCTGATTTGTCTGTCTGTATTTGATGTTAGATTGGTCTTGCTTGTATTCACAGAGATTTTGGGGGCGCTGATATCCGTAATGTCCATCTGGATAGTTACTGGGGTGTTGGTGTACCTCGCCATCGAGAGAATTGTGAAGAATGATTATGAGATTGAGGGTCATGTAATGCTCTTCACCTCAGGGTGTGCTGTTGTGGTCAACTTCATGTGAGTGGACAACACCACGCAAATACATGCTTAAGAGCACAAAATTGATGTTGCCAGACATTTTTTTAGGATATGTGATGATATGTGATGGTGGTTTTGACTGCGGTATTTCCTGTGTAGAATGGCATACATCCTCCACCACTCTACGACCTTCCATGGTCATGGCTCCGGCTATCACAAGATTGAAGAGAATGGAATGAGCCCTGTGAGCCATGGCCACTCCCATAGCCTTCTGGGTGGCCATGGAAACACCAGTGTCAGGGCAGCTTTTATCCATGTCTTGGGTGACCTCTTACAGAGCTTTGGGGTGATGGTGGCCGCCATCATAATCTACTTTCGGGTAAATGAGCTCATTACACCTCAAGATATTTAATTATGGTGATAAATTAAGCCTGTTCACTATAGAAGGTCTACAACATAGTTGCAATGTATCTGAACAGTTTCATTGGTTCATTAATTGTTGTCCACCAAAAATGTGAGTTTCTCAGTTCCGAATGAACTGGCTGATTTTGCTGCTAGTGGGAACCTGTTTTTCTATGACTGTTCACACCATCAAGGGAATTCAACATCAGAACATGCTTTTTTTCTTCTTGTAGCAGATCTGTTTTACTACCTATACACACTTATACACTGTTTTATTGATTTTGGCACATGCATGGATGGCAAAATCATGGAGGGATTTGACCCAACACTTTTTAAATAATTGGGGTGATAACGCACCACTTTTTCAGGGTGTTTAATTTGAAAAAAAAAAATCATTTCTCTCTTTAAACTGCACAGACTGCTGACCTGTAGAAATGAAGCCACACATAGTCAAACTCAGTGGCAGAAACAATCAAAATCTCCATTTCAGTGGAGGAGCCGAGGGCATCTCCCAGACAATAAAACCCTCCTTGCTATCTGTTCAGTGAGAGGACAGTAACGGTCATGGTTTTGCCGCACCGTGTTCAATTTACTCTGCTTCACTACACTGAGATCTGATGTTCAAAAGACATGTTTGGTGGTAATGTTTGATATCTGAGCTGCAGTGAAGTCTGCAGGGTCAAAACACACATTTACAGCATTTCTGAATACCTTTATTGGTTTATTAGGACGCTGAAAGTTAATTTTAGTCACTCGTACATCAGTGGTCAGTTTCTGACCATGGGACCACTGCAGGCTAATATTTTTGGTTGGTGATCTATTCTCAGTCTGTCAGTTACACTGAGGTGTGTATGCTATGCCTGATATATGCCTGATGCAACACACAATAACATGGGAGACTTCAGTCAGTCAGGATTGGGAGCATCTCCAATACCACCATGCTGAGTACAGAGGACCACCCACTGTTGACCCATGACTGCAGAAATGTTCAAACCAGATCATCAAGTTTGTTGATGACAAAACATTGGTGGGCTTAATTAGTGAGAAGGGAAAGGCGGTGTACAGAGAGGAGGAACAACAGTCAACAAAAGAGATGGTTGTTGACTTCAGGAGACCATGCCATGATCACTCCAGGCTGAACATCAGTGGAGATGATCCAGATAGCAGTTCTTTGGTAGACCCTCAACATTAGCACCATTGCCAAATAAAACAACAATTGTAGAGAGAATTATCTGCAGCTGAATCCTGGCCTGGTGCGAAAATTGCTTCACATCAGATCACAAGTCCCACAAGAAAGTATTCACACCTCTTTATTTCTTCCACATTTTGTTATGTTACACACTTCAGAAATAGATCTGAATATAGCTTTCTTTTACAAAATCTACACAAAATGGTCCATAATGGCAAAGTGAAAACCGTTTTCAGACATTTTCCTAAATGTATAAAAAAATGTAAACACAATAGGTTCATAAGTATTCACACCCCTTGCTATGACACTCAAAACTGAGCTCAGGTGCATCTGATTTCCACTAATCATCCTTAAGATGCTTCTACAATTTGATTGGAGTCCACCTGTGGTAAATTCAGTTGATTGAACATGATTTGGAATGGCACACACTTGTGTGCATTGAAACCATGCATTGAAGGCTAGGGAACTGTCTTTAGACCTCTGAAACCGGATTGTGTCAAGGTACAAATCTGGGGAAGGATACAAAAATTTCGTCAGCACTGAAGGTCCCGAAGTACGTGGGGTCTTCATTATTCAGAAATGGAAGAAGTTTAGAACCATCAGGATCCTCCCTACATCTGGCCGCCCTACCAAACTGAGTGTTAGGGGAAGAAGGGTCCTGATCAGAGAGGTGACCAAGAACCCAAGAACACAAACGAAGCTTCAGCAATCCCTTGTGGAGATCGGAGAACCATCCGGAAGGTCAACCACAGCTACCGCACTCCACCAATCAGGCCTTTATGGTAGTGTGGCCAGACGAAAGCCACTCCTCACTGTAAGGCACATGGCAGCTTGCTTGGAGTTTGCTAAAAAGGACATTAACGATTCACAGACAGTAAGAATCCTCTGGTTTGATGAAACCAATATAGAACTTTTTGGCCTGAACAGGCACTACTCAACACCATCTCTACTGTAAAGCATGGTGGTGGCAGAATCATGCTGTGGGGGTGTTTTTCTGCGACAGGAACTGGGCAACTAGTCCACATAGACGGTAAGTTGACAGCAGCCAAATATAACAAGATTCCTCAAGAAAAACTGCTCCAGAGTGCTCTGGAACTCAAAGCAGTCTGTGAATGTCCTTGAGTGGGCAAACCTTGACTCTTGAATCCAATAGACCTAAAATGGCTGTCTACTGGCACTGGCCGTCCAACATAACTGGGCTTGAGAGGATCTGCAAGGAAGAATGGGAGAAAATCCCCAAAAAACAGATGTGCCAAACTTGTGTAAATACTTATGATATGCCATGGGTGTGAATACTTATGAAACACTGGATTAACAAGCTTTTGGCAATAAAAAAAATAGCATCTTTCTAAAAAGTTGTTTTTTCCTTGTCTTTATGGGGTATAGATCTTTGAGGAAAAACTATACTCAAATCTATTTTAGAATAAGTCTGTAACGTAACAAACTGTGGAAGAAGTGGTGTGAATACTTTTTGGTGGCACTGTATCTCTGCACCACACATTGCATAGACATAGCCACCAGCACCATGAATAACCCCACACTTTTCTCCCACACCTTCTCTCTCCTTCTGTCTGGCAACAGGTCGTGCAGCATCCAGGCCTCCAATGCCAGGATGGGGAGCAGTTTCTCTCCCCAGACCATCAGACTCCTAAATCACAACTGAATAACACAAATACACACAAAAAAGAAAACTTTGTCACCGCAAATACCCTACATTCTTTTATCCTGTTGTCCTGTCCTGTAAATTATTGCGGATGTTGTTTGTTTTTTGCACTCTCTCTTGCAGTCCTGTCCTACCAGCACTTGTGTAGTCTTGTGATGTGTCTGTTTTTGTTCTTTGTGTTGCACCATGGTCCTGGAGGAACATTGTTTCACTTCATTGTGTACTGTGTATATGGTTGAAATAACAACCACCTACTTGACTACTTCACTTGACAAGGCATTACCATGTTGGTGTCAGTCTTATGCTGAAAATGGTCCATCACCCAAATAATATCAGTTGTATTATTATGGTGGTCATTTCCCACTGACAGATAGAATGTTGGGAAATAATACAGCAACTAATGGGCCAATGAGTGTAGATGCAGCTGTGTTGAATAAACTGGCAACAGACAAACAAAAAGCAAATGCATGCATAATAGATTGGCCTCAATTTTTTACATAACAGACTGATTTTTCAGGCATCTGTGATCAAATGCAATATAACACTTCATAAAAAATGCCATCTTATTATATTTTCTATATAGCCTCCTGTTCTCTCTGCGACTTCTGTTACAGCCTGAATACAAAGTAGCTGACCCCATCTGCACCTTCCTTTTCTCTGTGTTTGTCCTGGGGACCACCATCACCATCCTCAGAGATGTGTTCCGCATCCTCATGGAAGGTAGGTTTGCTTCAGCATTAATAAGTTCATCTTTTAGTCTCGCCTGTGTCAGAGGGAGGTTTTTCCATTTCAAAAAAATTAAAAAAATAATGCTAGATACAGTTCAAATAAATGTTGGCGGTTAGTTTCCCTCTCTGTATTTATGCATAAATTAATAAGCATGTTCAGCATTATGTTATTAGAAAGCCTAACCATAATCTAATTCCTTTTCCTACCAAAAAAAAGCCCAAGGATATGATGAAGCTAAACTAACAACGGGGCAAACCTACAGCAAGAATTACCAAACTAAACCAAGACAAAGTTAGTCTACTGGTTTCTGACCAGGAACATGAACATTACGTTCTCTGATCTAAAAATGCTTTATTAAAGAAATCCTCTGCTAATATTGATCCTCAGCTTTTAAATTCTTTAACAGTGGCTATTCAGCCAATATTCACAGCTCTCTTTTTTGTAAACACTGACAATATCATGACATCATGTGATTTGTCTTCAGGGGCACCCAAAAGCATTGAATTTAATTCTGTGAAGGAGGTACTGCTGTCACTGAACGCTGTGAAGGCCATACACAGTCTACATTTGTGGGCTCTAACCATTGGCCAGACCCTGCTTTCTGTTCATGTGGCCATCGGTGAGACACCTTTAGTTGACTTTTATTTTAATTGCTGTTTACAGGAGACACATTTTGGGATAACACTAAAATGTGCTGGCATGGGACTCCCAAGACAAGGTGTTAGAACCACTGCCTGTCTACATTAGACAGACCTACCTTGTTGGTATGTTGTGTCGATTTGCATTTAGAAACTAATTTTTCCTTGCAAAATTTCTTACTCATCCCCTAATATGAGAGATGGGGTCATCTGGTCTTTGTGGGCCAAATTCCTGCACAGTTTGAGGATTTTCCTGCGGAAACACACTTGATTAAATTTAGTAGGTAATTGCCAGGTTTGTGTAAGAGAAGAGAAATCAGAAAACTATGCTGCACTCTGAGACTCAGTTCTCTAGTCCTGCTGAAACTCATAATCAGTTGTCAGTTTCTGACCACAGAACCACTGGTAGCTGAATAGCTTTGACTGATGGTCTGTTCTTAGCCCAGCAATGACTCTGGGGTGTAGCAACAATACTGTATCTGATGAACACACTAACTTGCCACTTCCATGTAGGTATCACTGCTAAGAATGTTCTACCACTCAAATAAAGTCAGTGGTGGTTAGGTCACTTAAGTCTTAAGTGGATATCCTAGAAAGGTAAGAAACCAAAGAATGATTCTCTAAAGTATAGTGATTGTTTTGTGTGTCCCTTCAGAGGAAAATGCAGATCCTCAGAGTATCCTAAAGGAAGCCACGGAGATTTTGCAGAATAAGTTTGGCTTCTATAGCACGACCATCCAGGTGGAGCCCTATTCTGAGGACATGGCCTACTGTACCTTGTGTCAAGACCCGATGGACTAATTCTGCCATGTAATCCTGGTGAAGAAGGCTGTTTTACAGGCAGCTTGTCCACAAAGTCCATTTGGATATGCAAACACTGTGAAAAAGTTATCACTGATGCATCCTTTTTCTAAATGAGAGATCTGCAGAGTATGAAACTGAAACCCAAATGCAAACCAACCTCACCCAGCCCAACTGGTACATCTAAATTTAAAAATTGAAGAAAATCATCAAAAAATGTAACACGTTAAGGTCACTAATAAACTCAGTCCGAGCCTAGTTATGTATGTGAAAAATCTTCCTGAACCCAGCCCAAAATCCAATGTTTTGTTGGGCTCTGGTCAGGTAGCAGACCTCTAGTCTAAAGCCTACAAAATAGTCTAAAGCCTTGCAAAATAAACCAAGTAATGTTCATGAAGAACTGGTTAAGTCATTTCAGCTTTCATTATTCCCTTTATCCTGCATTCTGTAAGTGGTGCATAGATCACATCAGCATCTTAGAGTTATCTATAAGTCCCTTAGACAAGAAGTGTTAAAAGGTGTTTTACATTATGTGAGACTTGATAACAATATTGCATCCTCACAGTACATTGCTGTAGGCTAGAGGGTATAAGTGACCACTGTGAAAACACGTTGGACTGGGTTTATTATGTCTTTATTGATCCTTTCCTGTGTTGTGTTTGTCAATAACCAAGTTTGTTTAACTAAAGCATTATATTTAACTGAAGCATTATGCCAAGCTGGAGATCTTAATACCAGCTTCTTGTAAGATGCTACCATTTCTCTGAAAAAGAAACAAGTTTGAGTATTCTCAATTCTACCTACATGGCCGTTACGGTAAAACTACTTTAAGTTACTTTAAGAGGTGACCCTTAAGCCTAGTCCTACAAAAAAGTGAGAAATGCATAGGCTGAAATCTTAGGAATGTGGCTCAAGTCTATTGTCAGAAAATTAACCAAAGGGAAGGCCACACTACATACCCAGAGCCAGTGAGGCAAATTATTCTCTCTTGGAGTCCCAGTTATGGAAGGCTGTCGCATTATCAGGGATCAAAAACATAATATAGCTACACGGCAAACACTTAGATGGTTGGATCACTCGGGAACCACAGATAGCTATTTCTGAAGTAAAGCTTAAGCATTAGCCAACTGTTATTTTTACTCAGTCAAATTACAGTAGAGAGACGAACTTGAGATAGTGCAGACAGTAATGTCTACTTCCATACATACAGAACAGGATCTCCATCTCTGCTATCAGTGCTGCTACACTGCCGCAACTACTGGTAGTTGCAACAACCACATTCCAATGAGTGGCTTAGTGTTGCCATGCGTTTGCAATATTCCATTTGGGGGCTGGGCCAAAGTTGCTAATAAAAAGTGCAGTCTGGTACAGTCTAGTTCTGAATGAAAAAAAAAAAAACATCAGTGAACTGTTGATATGTCTCAAAACAATGTTTGCTTTTTGTTCTAACCTTAAGGGTATGGCAGGAACCGTCAGGAAAATACCTGACAGTTATAATTTGTTTCGATGCACATTCATGTTGCTTTAAAATCACTTAAAAAATCTTAAAATGCTCAGACGGTTATACACTTTCAAGGTTATGAAACCATACATTTAAAAAAGGCGACTCTGGAAAAACTCACACCCAGTCATAGCTTGTCTGATTGACATGATGCAAATACTTGCCTTGTAGTTGTTGTGTTTTAAGGCTTGCTTTAAAGTGTTTTGATGATGTTGTGGTCTGCACTAAAAAAAAATGGTTGCCAGAGGCATTTATGTGTATATTTGTCTAATGAGGCGAGGCGCGCTTGCATGGGTGCTTTTTTCAGCTGTTCTCTTTCAAGAATAATGAAGACTGCCAGGATTATTTATCACAATAGGGGTCTCCTGCTAGAATACCTTCATCATAGTATATATTTTGTCACATTTGATAAAATGTATATATCTTAAATAAAAATATTTTCGCCTAAATAAAGCCATGATGAACAAATGATAAAACGAAAGGTGGACCAACACATAAATTCGTATATTTTTGATAAAAATTATGGGTTGGTATAAAAAGGACCTTGGTTTGATGGTACTTGGCAAAACAAGATCTGTGAATGTATGAATGCATGTAGGTAATTATAGAAAACCCTAGCTGAGCATAAACCATTTTCCATCTGTCTTCGTCCTGTTGGAGCTACACTCTACATATGAGAGGTTTTAAGATACAATGTCAGTGGACTTGGCCCTTGACTTTGCTGGATGCACAGTCTTGGTCTAAGACCAGTTTTGCATTTTGTCTTGTCTTTAACTGGATTTATGTTGGGATTTTAGAACTGTTCTCAGAGCTGACAGAGGGTTTGTAATCATTGATTGACTTCTTCCTGTACATTCAGTTTATTAATGCAGTTCATACTTCCTTTCAGTTTGATAATCCACATTTTTCCTGAAATATTATATGGAGAAGGCTTGAAAATTAAACCAAAGTAGATAACTTACCATTTGTAGTCATTTTTGCACTACCATGAAAAAAAAAGATTAGATGCTAAAAAAACCCAAACTAAAATCACTAAAATAAAACCGTAATACCTCTTGGGAAGATGTTAGAGTGGGGTTTAATTAAGCAACGTTCTGAAAGGTGTAAACAAAGTGCTGTAGAGAAACTAACTGACTTATATCCTAGAAGTGGTGCTAATAGGAACCAGTGGTAACAATGTCTAACAATTTTATGTACTCTCCAAAATGACCATTAACCTGCAAATGTTTATATGTAATGTCAATAATGGTAAAAGAGTGATAAATATGAAAACAAAAGGTTTCTTTGGGCAAAGCTTATGGTTTGCATATACCTCATATACATTTTAGCCAAGGGTTTAAAACTATCACAAAATAATGCCACCAGCATCATGAATTAACAACTGTTTCTGTGATGCAGCTTTTGGAGACGTTAAATGTTTCAGACATCTGGTTCCCATTACCCCAGCTGTTATACGCCACAAGTTCTCTAGTTTCTCTAGAATGGAGCGTTTCATGTCACACCATTTTGAATGATTTGTTGTTTACACTTAATTATGCAGAATGTAATTGAAATATTGGTTGCATTTCCCCTTATTTTAGATTCAGAGATTAATTTGTAATGAAGCTAAACTGAACTAAGATAAAGACTGCAGTTAACCCAGTAAAGATAGCTTCCATTTAGGCAGTTCAAGAGAACGTCTGTTCATCAGCCATGTTTCAAATGTGTCTTGTAATTTTGCGCAGTGTTGTACTGTGAAATCTGTAAAAATCTGACAGCTATTTTGTGTGTGCTGTAACTTTGTGAACGTGTACATAAATTTGCTTACTGTATAAAATTGTGTAAGTCCTCTGTGTAAATGTTTTATGGTCACAATATGTAATCACATTTCATATCGTGAAATTTTTATAAGCTGCAATAAAATCATGTTAATGACTGGCCAGAAGCTTTTATGAAAGCTATTTGTGAAGTTGTTTGTTTGCTGTGATACGAGCCTGTGGAGGGCAGGCCTAACATAAATCCAGAACACACACATGCTCACCAGCTCAGACACAAGGTAGAGATTTTTTAAAAATACATTCCTAAATACAAATAAAGTAAATTTGAGCCTACTCCAGCTAAAATCACATATTTTCAAATTCAGCCTCTATATTCAAGATCCTCCTCTTAGTTGGCTGGAGAGCAGTAGTTAAAGTTTAACATTTTTTCCCTGATACTCTTCAGCTGTCCCTTACCAAGGAGGGGGGGATAAGATGTTTTCTTGGCCTCTGATGGAAGCATCACCTCTCCATGACTTTTTTACACTGTAAATTGAAATAAAAGATGACAGTGACCAGCTACATAAGTTTTGGAGCATTTTGTTACTATAGCCATTTTGCACGGTATTCAGTATGTAAATTACACTCACTGGTCACTATGGAAATCTCTACCTTTACCATACCTACATACAGACTATAGCCCATCTGCTGAAGTGTTAATCACTCTCTAACCATTCATCAGTGGTCAGTTTTCGCCCACAGAATCACATTTGGCTGGATATTTTTGGATATCAGATCACTCTCAACCTCAGTCCAGAGCCACAGATATGCTGCCATATCAGTGTATATACTCGGTTGAAAGTGGTCAGCCATTGTATGGTGATCAGAAACTGAAAACATAGCAAATGGGGTAGAAAGTGGCTGACAAACAAAACAGCAACAGACAGGCTAGACCCTGTATTGTACAGCTGTGAAGTGGACCCAGGAGGTAGGGTGACTGGTATCTAATGAAGTACATGGTTTCTAATGGAGTTAATAGTAAAAGATAATAATCTAATAATAATCTGATGAGCCACTTAATCACACAAAGATACTCTTCAGAACTTTAAATATAAAAGAGGCCCTTTCCAGTAGTGCTATGATACATTTCTTCATCAATGACACTGGACCTGTTGTTGCACTACGGGTCAAACTCGTTCAGATTTCTGTCTGTTGGAGCTAATCTTGTCTGCTGGGATGTAATCAAGGGCATGGCAAATGAGCCAAGTGTCCAGGTGCAACACCTGATGTTTTATCACTTCAGGAAATGGTGCGGACCATTAACTGTGATTAATGGCCATGGCAGTTAATATAACTAAAGGTGTTGAGCATTATGTGAATAGCTTGTGCTGCTAAGCGCCCAAAGCAGTAGCACTGAGTACAAAAATATTAGCGTTAAGCAAAAATACAAGCAACATTTTCTTTGGTAAAAACATAAAATCAGTGTTAGTGTTAGTACTTTGTTTCTAATTAAAGTGAATGGTAAACCGGTTCTTTTGATCCTAAAAAAGTTATTTCCATTAAATATAAGTATAGTTCTCAATAGCGTTTCTCTACTCAAACACTGATTTTAGAAGCTACAGCTATTCATATACAACACATTTTTTACCTTGGCACCAAGAAACCACCTTTGCAGGCAAGTTTGATTTCAAAGAAACAGAGTTGACAACCACTGTGCTCAGTCATTTATCTTTGCTCACTGGCTACCATTCTGAATTTCTATGACAGGTTAAAGTCTAATACTGTATACACCAATCAATGGAACTGTGTTTCTTAGAAAATGTTTGTTGGCTTGTTTATGGCTCAAGACTCAGCTTGAGATTTGAGATTGTACAACAGTTTAGATAATAGTTGATTAGCAACAGAAGAAATGCATGCATTTAGCTTGTGAAATACATCAATCCAATCTGATACGTGTATCACAAACCTCCCAGAATATTAATTTCAACCATATGTAGAAACAATTTAATACATTTTTTGAACTACTGCTAATTATCTGTTTTCTTGTGAGTGCTATTTTCTCTAGATATGTCAACAAGTTCTATATCTGCTTAGAAAAACTTACATAAATGAGAGAACAGGTGCTCAGCATATGGAAGAGTTGGGTCACCAGTCATTACTCCAGTCATTTAACTTAAAATGAAAAATTAAAACTGAAATCTGCTATGTAATCCATAAACAATGCTTTTCTATGGTCAACATTGAGTTAAGAGCACCACCACTTGCACTCTATTTCCCATGGTAGACAGGCTAACAATGTTAATGATCAATTACCTGGATTTACTAAAAAGACTACTAAACAGCTACAGTTCTTTCGAAATGCTGCTGCATTTTCATTTGCCCACAACTTTATTTTGCTGCACTTAATTTTACACATATATGCTATTTACATGTGAGTACTTTGTCTTTAATTTTTAGTTATTTAAAACTTAATTTGTGCACAAACACAACCTTTAGCTACTGTGTGAAACAAATTATACTTTTGAAATGGCCTCTTCTGTCCCAAGACCTTTGCAAGGCAACTGGGAATCAAAATTCCCAAACCAATAAGACAAAAAAAGAAGCAAAAGCCATGTTGACCAATATGACCTGGGGTGCCCACACTTAGGCAAATCTGGATTCACATAAAACTGTATAAAGAAAGATGGGTTTAATTTTTGTAATACAGAAAAAAACAGCCAAACTTTGAGATACAAAGAAATATAAATAAAAGCAAAGCTAGAAAGTGCTGACTTGGAAAAAATCCAACTCTGCAGCAGATGCAATGTGCTCTTGGTTTGACAGAATCACTTCCTCTCTGTACATCTGTTCAACACAGACGCTAATAAAAACAAATGATGTAAAATATACAAATAATGTTCTTCTACGGTCTTGTATCAAGGTAGAACATTATTTTTCTAGCCCTAATTCTAGTTAGGGAATCTTAAAAAATAGAGAGTCTAGGTCAAGTACAGCAGAAATAAAACAGAAGATTTGGCAGGATGTTCGGTTCTGCTGTTCAAGTATGGTCAACAAGCATCATGGTTGTTGGTGAAACACAATGGTCAGTGCTGAGTGCTATCGTACTTCCACCACATCAGCTGTGCAATGTCGTACAGCAGATGCAGCACTGGCGGCTTCCTCAGAACGAAACATGGCACTGAACTGTGCTTGGGTCTCATGTATGAGCTTTTTCATGACCGGGCTGCTCAGTACACGCACACAGTGGAGACGAACCAGACCAGACTGGCCGGCTGACAGCACCCAACAATGTGCATCTATGTTCGGGTTGAAGCGCACCTGTGGGAGGAGAGAATGGCTCTAGGTCAATATTCCATTTTTTGTCACTGTCCCAATATTTGTGTGTACATTCTCGGCACATTTAAACAGAACTAACTCTCTTCTCTATTTTCTTTGTCTGAGGGGAACTGCTGCACCCTCCCGGGCCTGCAATCGCTGGGGCCCTGTGGCAAAATGCTGTCGACGGGTTACTGCAGCTCCACACCCCAATTAGGGGCAACCGCTGCTTAAAGCTCTAGCGGAGATTGTTGTTCCTGTTGTTTTATGGACTACAGACTCTCAGTTTCTCTTCCAACAAATTTACCTCTGTGGACACTTAGTGGTTCCAACTCTGTTGACTGTAGATGGCCTATCTGTCAATAATCTTGTTCATGAAGGCCTAATCTTGCTATTTAACCATATAAAGACTCTCTCTCTCGCCTCTGTCACCTTTAGCTTACTCACTAGGGGCTCAGACCTGGACTCTGTAAAGCTGCTTTGTGACAACTTGGTTGTAAAAAGTGCTATATAAATAAAA
>JBBPCY010000156.1:13887819-13899132 GCA_037974405.1 Brachyalestes nurse | reverse complement strand
GAAATGATCCCTCCCCTGTCTCGTTCTTTGCCCGCCCAGAGAATTTCGACCCTCCCCTAAAAAAAATTAGCTCCACCAACAGTCATGGCTTGCAGACGAGGGAAACATGGCAGTTGCTCCGTGCTTAGATGTAAAAATGAGCACAACTGTATTTTTTTGTTCCTTCAGCCCTTCCAGCATATTTTCAAGCAAACACACACTTCAGATTTGGTCTGGTTTGTCCCATACCAGATCAACAGGAAAAAGGTCTGGAGACTAGGGAGCCCAAGACATAATTCTCAAAATGTATTGCTTTTCTTTGGACTGGATTAAAAGTTGGCACAATTTTGAAGAATGTTTGGGATCATTATCCTGTTGAAAAATAAAATTCTGTCCAGTGATATTTTAACCAGAAGAAAAGGTGTGATGTTAAAGAATTCAGTGATACTTATCTTGTTTCATGATCTAACACAAAGTGAATGTCAATGCACTAAAGACACACCTGGTATGTCTGTCTTTAGACCCTTGGTTGAATAATGCATAACACACTATAAAATATTGAAAACCAGGTAGTTACATTTGTTTAATTACATTGTATTTCTAATATTTCTTGTAATAGTTTTGAAAAAGCAGTGTATCATTTATTAAAAAAAAAAAATAAAAATGGCGGGTGCGCCCACACAAACACACGCACGCACACACACGCGCGCACGCGCACACACACAGAGCACTGAAGTGAAACTCAAAGGGACATAACCCTAATGACTAGTTCTCCTAATTACTTTTTTCTGCTCTGTTACCTCTCAGATTCACAGCTGTGGGAGCACAGAGTTCCCTTTACTAGACCTGTGAATGATGAGTTCATTACACATGCTTTCTCTGGCCCTTGGTGGCTGCATGATGCATCCCATAAATACAAACCTAGGAACAGCACATTTGAGGAGGCACATAAACACTTCAAATATGCACACTTCTATTTTTATCCACCTCTCATACTGACCACAGCCTTTTTTGTATATAGTTGTCATGTCCGGGCCGCCTTGATCATGGCCCCAGCGGCCCGTCTCCTGAGTGTTAACGGTACCCATGTCTTGTCTCATCTCTGTGACGTCATGTGTTGTTTTGCCTGAGCTCGGTGCCGGGGTCAGCTGGGTTGCCAGGCACCTGGTTACAAGCTCACCTGTCGTGTGTTAGTGGATAAGTGTTCCCCTGTTTAGAGTAATAGTTTCGGTCTTGTGATTCGTTTTATGTGTCAAGCCCCTCTACGTGAGCTTAAGAGCCAGACGGACCGTAGAGAGGGGGTGGGGTCATCACAACTGCCATCCTAGTTGTGTCTGTGTGAGTTTCATTACAGCCTGTGTAGGACGAAGGGAAACAGGGACTCATGCCTCGCATGTCCACCTCTGCCCGCCTCCTGCCACCCTCACTTTAAGTGGTAGTTGGAACGCAGACTGGAGCCCGGAAGGAAACACCACTAAGCTAAGGCTTCCCTAAAGCAGGGACGGTAGACTGTGGTAGTCTGCTCTCTCTTTGTGTCTCCCCTCTGTCTCTACAGGCCTAGTAGAGAATCTAGTGCGACTTGGATGGCTGTCGAGCGCGCCCCCCTCCAGCCTTTGTCCTACTAGGAGTGGTTGGACTTCTGTGATTTGGAACCTGCATCTGTGTTGTGAAGGACCGTTTGGCACTCTAGGAGCTCATTCTTTGTCTAAGTTCATTAAAGCTCATTTTGTTCTGAAGTTCTCTCCCGCAGTCGCGTCCTCCATACCCACACAAAATTTTCTATTGTTCTTGTCTTTGTGTCTCTGTCTGATTGTGCAGTCATAACATAAGCAGTTTCCTCTGGGATGAATGTAGTTTCCTGATTCCAATTCTGAAGAAAAAGTCTGAGTGACTATGAAATGCCTCAATTTTTGAAGAGTACTGAAATCTCCAATCCTAGTCAAAAGCACACGTTCCATGATCCTGATGACCAAGATATTAGTGCGTTGTGAAGGAAAAGTTGAATGGTTACTGTTCCTCTCGTCCCATTAGCCTACTACAGGAGTGTAGTAGCACTCGTCTGTGAACCTGATGACCACAAATTTGAAGGTCCAAACCCCACTTTCTACCATGGTGTCCTTGAGCAAGACACTTAACCTTCAGTTGCTTGAGGGGGACTGTTCCTGTAACTAATGATTGTAAGTGCTCTGGATAAGGGTGTCTGCCAAATGCCAGTTTACCTTACCATTATCTCAGGTAACTGAAAATGACTGGACAATTAAAATAAGCACTACTGTTTTGTTGAAAACAGCTCGTCAAAAACATCCAGCCAACAGTAGCCTTAACAAAGCCAAATAATTAGCAAATAAACTGGGTGACCTGTTGTCTGAGGAACGACCTGTCTACAAAGTGCTCAAAGGAAGGTGTCTAGTACAGTGTCCAGGGGGAGTACACAGCACTTAAAAGCTTAAATACATATTTGGATAAACTACATCTACATAAAAATGTAAAAAAATAAATAAGCAAATATTTTGCAACTTTTATAAACTTAGCTCTGCCCACACTTGGCACAACCACATTGTGTCATATATTGCTAAAAAGCTTGTTAAGATATACTTAGGATATCCAAATATGTCTATTTTCATTTCAAGCAATGTTATTCACACAAATGGTGCATGTTATCTACATGTTATTACATGTTCATTCCGTATGGAGGAATGCAGTAAACTAACCCGGTCGGCCATGTCTTGAACTTCTGTGTTTTTCTGTTTTTCTGATTTTTGCTAATTTGTGCACAAACTCAGACCAGGTTATATTTGTCTTCACTTTTGGTTGCAATGTTTTGATGCTACTGAACTGGACCTGTTCATCTTCTGTAAATAAACCCAGTATCATCAAGTATTTGCACATCTTTGTTGCCCCTCAGTTGCTGCTATAACAGATGAACACATCACTACCGAGGCACAGCTGCAATAATGTTCACCATGTTCACTAACACACATGTGGGAGAATTAGTATCACTGAAGACTGACCATATTCATTGAAGATGTAGGCTAGCCCTGTACTATTTACTTTGGTAACAATTTAATGTTATGGGTTTTGTTGAATAAAAACATCTCACTGCTTGTATTTGAAATCATAATGTGAAGTAATGTAGAAAATTGATGGGATGCACAGTGATGCATCGAGATGCATCGGGATATCGAATCGTTGATATGATAAGCGAAATCGAATCGAATCGTGAGGCCAGTGAAGGTTCACACCTTTAACGGTCACGGGGAATTTCGGATCATTTGGAACAGATCACTAAAAAGATCCAGCTCCTTTGGCACCCAAACGCATAGACATAAAAAGGTAGACCCCGCATTCCCGGTGTTTCCATTTCACACGATACGTCAGCGCGTCCGACTGTGAGTGGCGAAAGCATCAACTAAAACAGCATCAACTAATGTGTCAAATGACAAACCCTGGTAAGGCTGAACAATTGTTTTGATTATATTTGGCTGTTATAAAATCTTGTATTATAGTGCTTACGTTTAGTCAAAACGTTGTTTGGAGGCTGTCTTGAACACAGGGATACATAGCTTTGCTAGCTTAAGATTAAGATTTATAAACTGAGGTGGATTTCTTTAGGAAACCTCCAGAGTTTGAGAAAAGTTAACTAAAGAGCTAACAACAATCTAGTTAGTGCCTACGTTTAGCCAAAACACTGTGTGGAGGCTGACTTGAACACAGAAATGCATAGCTTTGACAGCTTAGCCTGGCTTAGCTAAGGTTGAGGTTTATAAAACGGGACTTTAAAATGGTCAGATATATTCAAAGCTATTGTTCCTTACCTATAAAATGTAATCCCTCAGGATTTGGTTTGGATGCAGAACATGCGTGAGGCATCTTTTGTGGTCCGTCTAGTAATATTCTAAGTCTGTGGTCAGTCTACTAATATTCTGTGTCTATGTCTAAATGGCTCTTTGTTTCCCCAAATTTAGTCAAATAACCAACTCATTTGCGACCGACACATCTCTATCGAGAGCAGTGTTGACAGATTGAGTTTGAAACAATTCGTACAACCTGGAAACCTGAGGCAGAGCACATTATAAAATATAGGGAAAATAAACATGAACTATACGAGAAATAGTGTTTTACTTTAACAACATCGTAGTCCATGTCGTGATTTCTTGTTTTGTTTTAACGCTCTTCACATGTGGTAAGTCCGGAGACAAAATGTGACATGACAATATTTTTTAAAATTATCTCACATTTGAGATTATGGCTCCTAAAAAATATATTTGGCTCCCAAAGATTTTGTGGTTAGGAGCCAATGGTATCTGGGTGCAAAAAACACACATTGTTAAATCTTGGTATTGGTAAACCCTTATGATTACACATTTAAATGTAAAAAGCCTCTTACCTTGTGGCCCTGCACCAGGCAAGGGAGCGAATGGTGTTGTCATGAGCACGGAAACAGTGATAAGGGTAGAGACAAAGAGATTTGTCTGGAGATCTGACTCTCATCAAGGAGGACTTAGATGTTAGATCCCACAAAGCTACAATTCCTAAAGAGAGAGCATTCATAACTACACTATAAAACAAGTTCATGAGAATATACAGACAAAACGTATACAAACAAAAAGTCTTTTTTAGTGTGCATTTGTGAGTGGTGGAATTTATGTCAGACTGAAAAGCTTTGCTTAATGACACTGATGACTGTCCACTACATTTGACTACAACTTAAAATTTTTGGGAATAGAACATAGATTACCATCGTAAAAGCCAGCGGCCAGGATGTGGTGCGGTTTGACAGGGAGCCAGTCGAGAGCAAAGCATTGTCCACTCTTGCTGTTGTGATCCGCCTGGGCAGAGCCTAGCTTTACGGTCATGATACGTTGGACCTGCTCAAATATAAGGAGTCACATTACCCACATTCATTTACCCCTACTCATTTTCATAGTATTTAAATTAAACCTGTAAACACTCATCCAGAGTGATTTGATGGAAAAAAAAACAACAAAGTTACAGAGTCTGTTCACATTAGTGGTGGTAGGACCAGAAGAGGAGTTGATTTTATTTACAACCATTTTATTTTTTATTAACATTTCATATAAAATGTCAAAAGACACATGTGAATTCGCTGGTTGTTACAGATAGTAAGTATAATGGCTAAATCTCAGTTGTGAACACTGTGATTCCATCACCAACAGTGTAAATTGTGTAATTCAAGTTAAGTGTTGCACCTCAAATCAAACTACTCTGAACGACTTTGGTTACATTTCAATGATTTCAAGGATCAGAACAAAACCCCTAAGGGAAAAAGATTTAGTTTTGAATATTTCAGAACATGTCTATTAGTAAGGTCCTCATTAAATATTGACACAGCTGTTGCTTTTTGAAGTACATAAAATTAAAAAAAAAAAAACCCAAAACAACCCCCTAAAAAACCCAAATACAGATTAATGGTTCTTAACGTTAGGATTCTTATCTATGTGAAGCACAACATTTCATAGAGCATTTTACAACAGCATAATTAACAAAGCAATTAAGTTGGCAATCATGTAGTATAGTAAAATAGTAAAATGAGGCAATACACTGAGAGGTGAAGATAAGATGCTGCAGGCTGAATGGTTATTGACTTACCTGGTATATCAGTGGATCTTGGCTTGCATGCCCTTCTGGAAAACACATTAAAAGCTTTTATTATCTCTGGGCATTTATTGATAAAACATTATAAAATCCATTGTATTTATCATGAAAGGTAAAGAAAGAAGACTGGAATAATGGTTGCTCATCAAGAGTATTTGTAATGAACACCCATGCAAACGGATAGAAGTTTAATTTACTGACTGGGGAACATTTTGGTATTATATACTCATGTAAAGTCTCATTTTGACTAAAACCACTATCATAGCTTGGTGATACTGAAGTCCAGATATTTCTGAAAATACATCAGCCAATATGAAAAATACTGTACAATTATCTCTGCAGTGTCACCAAGACCCAGCCGGGAAGCAGCACCTCCAGACTCAGGCTGCCATTTAGAAAGCCATCAATAACGTTTCCAGCTAAGGGCAACTAAAAGAGCAGGGTCTATGAGGGCTGGTCTGTGTGAGTGTGTATTGAAACAGACTTTAGGCCAGAGTCATACACCATGATAAAGGCTGATAAAGCACAGCACCTCTCGTCCCCTTTGTACATGCGACATGGCAGTGGTGCTCTGAAGCCCTTTCCCTGGGCTGAATAAGGCTTTTTTGATTGACAGCCCCAGGGGAAAAGGCTGTCAGCTGCGAGGCTAAAATTCATGGCTTCAAACACTAACAACTGCGTAGCGATGCATCTTTTTTGTCATTTCAATTATAGATCCTTGTCTGATGAAAACCAGCCTGTAAATAATCTCCATCAAGAGGGAGAGAGTAGGAGGAGCTTGCTTCCCATTCACTTTCACTGACAAGATGCTCTGCGCGCACGTATACACACACACACACACACACACACCATATTATTACCATATAAATACCTCAAACTCAGCAGTATAGCCAATGCAGTATGAGTGTGCATTAGAGGCTTTTTTCCCCATCACCCACTAGCAATGAACCATTACAATATAAAAAAGGACACTTCACCAGCACAGAATTATCAGTCTCATAAAGATATTTAATAAATAAAACTTTGTTCTGGCTAATACCAATATCAATAAATTCTTACTTTTTTGGATTTTTAAAAGCTTTAAACATTAAAGCAGACATGTTTTATTTTCTCTAATTTAATACAGTTCTCTCTGTACACCCTAATAGACAACTGTGAGTCCATTTTCTGGGTTTTTTTTGTATACGAAAGGATGCTCTCACTTTCAGTCTCAGTAAAGGAGGCACGATAAGAGTTGTGGCTTAGTGCACTGCTTCAGTAATAAAGATTACAAGCAAAACATCTACAAGCTTAACATCTTAACAGACCCATCCTAACTAATTCTTCATTGCTAACTCCTGTGACACTAGCATTTGAACGATGCCTCATGCTATGAATATTTAAGAAACAAACAACAAGATGGCTCAATTTAACTCAATTTAAAGTGGCTTTTGATATAACAAAGTGATTGGCTCGATTTATTATGTTGAACAAAGTGACTGACTAATTTTAACTTTTTTTTTAAACAATTTTAACCAGTCATACTAAAAAGAAGAATGTAAAACAAGCTAAGTTTTGATCAATTCTTAAACTGAATTCCTTGGATTCATTATAGTAAAACAACAGTAGGACATTGCATAGTGCATTTTTGCATGCTGCATGTTGGCTGCCCGAAGCACTGGGATTTTTTAATAAATATTTTAAAACAATACATTGCAAATTTAAATGTCATATTTGATTAAATTGTCCATTCCTAATAACTTCAACAGTTACCTAAGTGCTCTGCTTTTATTTTGTAATGCCTTAACTGATACACGGGTAGTCATGTGTGTTTCTGTCCTTTTCAGCTCATTTATATGTTTGGGCTCTGGCAGCACAAAGTGAATGCCCCAGCATAAAGACTGGGGAACAAGCTTAAAAGAATTAACAGCATTAGCCAGCAACATCAATGAATAACACCAAGAAAGACTCTGGAAGAAACGAGAGAAATAGCACCTTAACGACCCTCCTGAAACATCCTCCACTCCTGGGTGACTACATCTTCATCGCCCCCCAAAGGCTACCGATTGCGCCTCACCCCCCGAGAGAGAAAGGAGGATGTCACAGGGGCTGTGTCTCTACTGTGGAGACGAGGGGCACTATTGAGCCGAATGCCCAGAACACCCAGACCACCCCATTTTGTTGGGAAATGAAAAGATTTGCAAATTAAAGATGTCTTTTATATAAGGGTAGATTTGGCTAACCAGTTTTCCACAAAAAAAACCCCAAAACAACCAACAACGTTTCTAACTACGCTACAGACCTAAATTCCAGATGTCTGACTTACCCTTCAAGGGCTTTTTGGTTTGAAACGTACCCTTTTTCTACAATAAGGGTACCCCCTTCCTCTGCCATGGCTTCCCGCAAACACATCTCTCTTTTCCCGCCCACTCCCGCAAGAAACTCACAAATGTAGACCGGCGCCACACGCTTTCGCGCCGCGTCCCGCGGGCTTCCAGTCCCGTTGCAGACCTCTACCTCCTGGTCCCCACCGTCTCCTGGTGTGGTCTGCTGGCCATGCTGTCCTGGCCCAAAGACCCTAACCAACATAAGATTTGGGCCTTGGTGGATTGCGGAGCAGCGGTCTAACTGTTAGATCACACCCTGGCTTGCCACCGCTGCGACCAACCATGCCCGGTTCAGGCCCTGGGTGGTCGCCCACTCGGGTCAGTCCAGCTGGAGTTTAAAACAACCCCATTAAGGTTGGCCATACCCTAAGACACACCCCAAGATCCCCTCGTCCTGGGATACCCCCGGTTCCCCGCACATCAACCCATATTTGAATACCTGTGAGACCCACAAACCCTGCGTCAGCGATGGCCATCTCTCAATCTGGAGAACCCACCCTTGGCCTCTCTCGAGTTCCCCCGGAGTACCAAGACTTGGCGGCTCTATTTTCCAAGGACAAGGCTACCTCCCTGCCACCTCACCGATTGTGTCATCAACCTCCTCCCAGGTACTCCCTGTCCTAATCAAAGACTAGGCCTATGGAAGAATACATACAAGAGCCCCTAAAAATGGACTTATTCGTCCAACTACCTGCCACTCCCTTCTTCTTTGTGGGGAAAAAAAGACAGAGGTTTCCTATGGATGAGTCGAAAGGACTGGTCCCTGTGGTGAACACCGCAGTACATTGCCTCCATCAAGTGTGGGCTCGTACACGATGGACTCTGCTGACTACAACTGACTGGACCAAAGTGCAGCTTGACATTGTCTGTCCGGCTGCTCTTTGGTCCGGTCAATTGTAGTCAGCAGGATCCGTCGATTTATCATCCGCTGGACTTTGTGTGGGTCTCCACTAAGGGTCTCCCCATCAACCCCCGGAATCCGAGTGATTCGCCGAATTAACTCAGTTGCCTATCAATTGACGGTACCCCACTCCCTGCGGGTGAGTCAGGCATACCATGTGTCCCTGCTCCGCAAGGCCCACAAGTCCCTACTGTCTCCTCCTGCCTCAGAACTGCCCCGGCCTCGGACAATTGATGGGAAGCCGCAAACTCTGAACCACGACTTTGTGGGGAAACACTGTATAAATAAACACGATTCTAATAGAAATCCATCCATCCGTCCATTATCTCCCGCTTATCTGAAGTCGGATTGCGGGGGCAACAGCCTAAGCAGGGAAACCCAGACTTCCCTCTCCCCGGCCACTTCATCCAGCTCTTCCAGGGGGATCCAGAGGCGTTCCCAGGCCAGCTGAGAGACATAGTCTCTCCAGCGTGTCCTGGGTCTTCCCCAAGGTCTCTTCCCAGTGGGACGTGCCCGGAACACCTCCCCAGGAAGGCGTCCAGGAGGCATCCTAACCAGATGCCCGAGCCACCTCATCTGGCTCCTCTCGATGTGGAGGAGCAGCGGCTCTAGTCTGAGCTCCTTCCGGATGACTGAGCTTCTCACCCTATCTCTAAGGGAGAGCCCAGCCAGCTTTCGGCTCAATTCTTTCTTTACCATGACAGATCGATGCAGCACCCGCATCTCATCCCGGACCCGAAAAGAGTACTCCACCCTTTTCCAGCTGAGGACCATGGTCTCTGATTTGGAGGTGCTGATCCCCATCCCAGACGCTTCACACTCAGCTGTGAACTGCTGAATGTCACGGCCTGATGCCAACAGAACCACATCATCTGCAAAAAGCAGAGACCCGATCCTGAGGTCACCACACCGGACCACCTTAACATCCTGGCTGCGCCTAGAAATTCTGTCCATAAAAGTTATGAACAGAATCTGTGACAAAGGGCGGAGTCCAACCCTCACAGGGAACAAGTCCAACTTACTGCCGACTATTCGGACCAAGCTCAGGCACCGGGTGTACAGGGCACGAACAGCCCTAATTAAGGTGAAGTGTGATCCCCCTATGGTTGGAACACACCCTCCGGTCCCCTTTCTTAAAGAGGGGGACCACCACCCCGGTCTGCTAATCCAGAGGCACTGCCCCCGATGTCCACACAATGTTGCAGATGCATGTCAACCGAGACAGCCCCACAACATCCAGAGCCTTAAGGAACTCCGGGCGGATCACATCCACCCCCAGGGCCTTGCTACAGAGGAGCTTTTTAACCACCTCTGAAACTTCAGACTCGGTGATGGGAGAATCCACCCCCAAGTCCACAGACTCTGCTTCCTCAGTGAGAGGCATGTTGGTGGGATTAAGGAGGTCTTCGAAGAATTCCTTCCACCGAACTACAGTCAGCAGTTGAAGTCAGCAGTGCCTTTGTCCCCACCATATACTGTGTTGACACTGCACTGCTTCCCCCTCCTGAGACGCCGGATGGTGGACCAGAATTTCCTCGAAAGCAGTCTGGAAGTCATTTTCCATTGCCTCTCTGAACTGTGTTCCGCTTGGCCTGCTGGTACCTGCCAGCTGCCTCTGGACTCCCACAGGCCATAAAGGCCTGGTAGGACTCCTTCTTGAGCTTGATGGCATCCCTTACCACCGGTGTCCACCAGTGGGTTGGAGGATTACCACCACGACAGGCACCAACCACCTTACGGCAAAAGCTCCAGTCAGCCACCTTGACAACGGAGGTGCGGAATATGGACCATTCAGACTCAATATCCCCTACCTCCCCCGAGATATGGTTGAAGTTCTGCTGGAGGTGTGAGTTGAAACTCCTTCTGACTGGGGACCACCAGATGTTCCCAGCAGACTCTCACAATACGTTTAGGCCTGCCAGGTCTGACCAGTTTCCTCCCCCACCAGCGGAGCCAACTCAACACTAGGTGGTGATCAGTTCACAGCTCCGCCCCTCTCCTAAACCGAGTGTCCAATACATGCGGCCGCAAGTCCAATGAAACAACTACAAAGCCAATCATTAAACTGTGGCCTAGGGCGTCCTGGTGCCAAGTGCACATATGGACACCCGTATGCTTGAACATGGTGTTCGTTATGGACAAACCATGACAAGCACAGAAGTCCAATAACAGAACACCAGTCGAGTTCAAATCAAACCATGCGTCGGTGAGTCCAGCTGTATCTAGTCGGAACCTCTCAACCTTTCGCACCAGCTCAGGCTCCTTCCCCACCACAGAGGTGACATTCCACATCCCTAGAGTTAGCTTCTGCAGCCGAGGATCGGACCGCCAAACTCATACTGCACTCGTCTTTTCCTTTTCTTTCACTCTTCCCTTTTTCCCCATTCACTTCCATTCATTTTTAACCCCATTGAAATGAATGCAGTTTCAGGAGAAGAGACTTTCAGGCTC
>JBBPCY010000156.1:13867898-13878708 GCA_037974405.1 Brachyalestes nurse | reverse complement strand
ATGTTCCTAGATACTCTGATCAACTTTGTAAACTACTGTAGAAATGACAGAAATACTTCAATTACATTTATTTCCTATGAATTGTTAGGGGAACAGGTGATTGTATGAAAAATAATTCTTAGTTAGGGATTTTTTTGTCTCTTAAAATTCACTTGAGTTGAAGGTTTTAAACTGTGTGAACACATAAATAGTCCAAAATGATTTACATAAAAACATTCTGATATTGACTTGTATTACGGCACATTTTTGATCTGTAACATACTGAAAATATATTGATACTATATTCTACTGAACTGGTGTGGACAACATACAGTACTTCAATGGATTTTGTTTTGGTATGGAAATGGCTCTCACTGAGGTAGAAACAGACACTGATAAAACAAGTATGCTCACTAAACAATAACAATAACAATAAAAGAAAAAAACAAAACAAAAAATCCCAAACAAACATTGAGTTCACAAAAGGGAGAAATATCAGTAAAACCAACCCTGATGAGCTGGTTTCCCAGTCATAAATGAACAAATCGTGTTAAAACAATGAAAAATGAACTTACAAGACTAATAACTAATGATAAGTCTTTTGGACTGGAGCTTCATTTGTGGTAGAGAAAGTGGCCCTGTTTTGTGCTGGCGAGTTGTGGAGGGTTCTTCTCGTTGCTGTTGTGAGTGGTTGTGTGTGTATATATATTTATATGTGTGCGTGTGTGTGAGTGTATATGAGTGAGTTTGTGTGTGCGAGTGTGTATGTAAGCATGTGTGTGTCAGTGTATGAATGTGTGTTTGTATGAGTGTATGCATGTATTTATGTATGTACGTATGTATGCATGTCTGTGTGTGTGTGTGTGTGTGAGAGAGAGAGAGAGAGAGAGAGAGAGAGAGAGAGACTATGCTCTGCGTTCAGAGCGACTGGCAGCTCCACTTCCTTCCTGCCTTTCTTTCTTTGTACGTTCACTCGAGTCGAGCGACGGAGCAGAGGCGCATCTGCGGACTTTCCTCCGGATATTGGAGAACTTCAGCTCCTGCACCGAGGCTCCAAATATGTTATCCTGACCTGGAGAGTCGACTGGACTTATTTAAAACCACCCAGATAGTCTGGCGAGGTTAGTAACGAGGAACGACACTTGTCAAAACACAAGGTGAGTCTTTCTTACTTCTCAGCCCCAACAAACCAAACTTCACTCTTGCTGCTGAAGTTCATTATGCCAAATATGCCGTCTTCTAAACTAAAACGCCCAACGATCATTAGTCAATAGTTAATAAGGCATTAGTAAGCTAACAAATGGTTAACGACAATGTCCCAACTATTACACAGCTTGTACAAAATACAACAATAATGCGCCACTGCCCAAACCGTTTCTGCTCGCTTTAACTGTAAGAGCCAAGACGAGCTACAAACACGTATCAAAAGTAGACCAACTTTCCACTGGGTCTAGTGCCCTAGACTAATACCAATGTTTCTGTTTTTATTTGAGAGTTAGGCATCAATCTATGGAGTCTTTGATACTTTGTATCACTGTTTATTTACGGAAAAACGTGCCCATAATTTCTTTGCATTAATCTCTACCAGTTCATTCATGCTACCCAGACTCTCTGGTTAAAGTAGGATATGAACGCCCACCGACCTGGGTAAGAGTAAAAACTGTTACCACGTGTTTATTGACTCTCTTTGAGTCATTTTAGCACACAGCGAAAGGCCATGGTGAAAGAGCGTCTGCACTGTTCACATCTTCACCGTGTGAGTGTTTATGCTGTTCATCCTTACTGAAGGACAACCTTAGCAAAAAGGAGTCTACATTGTACCAAAAAGGTTGCATGAACCGGACCTGGAACCCTTTTTAGTAGAGATGACCATGTGGGATTTGTAGGCCGATATCTGCTATTTTTCATGTCCTCTGATGCCAATCCAAAAAATAAATAAATAAAAAATTACAACTATGTCTATATAGATATTAAGACTATATCTATATGCATTAGAAAAATATGATCTGTGTATATTTATTTAAATAAGCGTAAAATGAGGCAAAATAGATGCATTCTAACATCACCTAAACCTTCTGCTTTTTCAGTGTGCAATAGTAAATATCAGTTTGAAATCTTGATCAAATCTAAACGTCTGTCTGATGCCGATATTTTTCTAGCACATGGCTGTTGATACGGAGATGATTCTGATATCATTGTGCATCCCTGCTTTCTCCTACTTTACAGCATCTGTATTTCGAAACCACGTGCAACACCCTCATCGTCCATTGTCAGCCTCAAGAATCATTATATTGTATTATATATAACCAAAGAACTTTTGAAGAACTGCTTTTTATTGAGTAGCTTGTTTTTGTACCAGGATCTGTTTGATGGTATTTGGTGATAACCTGTTTAAGAGGCTAGAGAGTTAAGAGATGATAATTATTAGGTATGTGTACTAATACATTGCATAAAATTCAGTGTAGAGACAGACAGGAGGTTGCTTCTAACCCTGTGGGCTTTATACAATGCAAAGGGTGCAGACTTCATCTCTGTGGGCTCGGTATATACTTGAATCAGATTTGTTGTCAATTGCTGACTGTCATTTTCCATTCATGTTACCTGGAGTAAGTGTATAGCCATTAAGCATGTTTAACATGAAGTGGAATATATCTGCATTTGTTTTATACGTTTTTATTCAAGCTTTCGAGCTTCTGATTCTGCAAGTAAAATGCTTGCTCTGTGTCTTGCAAACAGAAGATAGTAGTAAATGTTATAATGTCATCGTAGATAGTAATCTTTATCATTCATACTGTTGGTGGAGTTACTGGTTTTATTCTATTTATAATCCAGACGCTAAAGGTTTTTTATTATATAGTAAATAAGTAAATGTTATAAGTAAATACCTCTCCTAGATGTATTATTATCTAAGCATTTTAAACTCTTCTCAATGTTGTGTGCTCTGAATTTTCTTTATATCCTACAAAGTTATAATAATCTTGTTTTTGTTTTCAGCAGTTTGACTGGGTACATGCACTATACAATGACTGAATGAAACATGTGGGCTTGTGTCAGTATCTGAGTCTGAGTTCCTTATCCCTGACCTTGTGATGGTTGGCTGCAGAGGCCAGTGCAGCGTCGATGACTAGGCCTAAATGGGAGCACATATGGACAGAGCCAGCCTGCTATTATGGCTGCTTATACCCTAAACAGCTTGATCATGATGAACCCCAATAACCTGACTGATAAGAGCAGCCCACGGACTGGGAGGCCTGTGCTACCAGTGCCAGACCGCAGCACCTTCTGCCCACTTCTGGGCGGCACAGGTGGTCCCTGCAGCCCTGGCAGCTTGAGTCCTGGATCTTCAGGAACATCTTTTGTCTTTCCCACAGTGGGGGCTGGCTCTGGCAGCTCCAGGGCACGATCGCCTTGCCGCCCACCAGACCTGCTGGGGGTGAACGTGGGGACCAGGGTGCGACGATTGAGCGGGTCCAGCCCAGAGGATGAGCAGGAGGAGGTGGGCCGCCGTGCTGCACAGCAGCTGCAGCGCAGCCGAGAGCTCCAGAACGTTGAGGTGAACAAGAAGGTGGACTTGTTCGAGGCACAAATCTTTGCTCAAGCCCAGAGCAGGGAGCTCCAGCGGAGCCCACGGCTTCCGAGGAGACCTAACCCGAAACGTCTCAGCCCCACTCAGCTAGACAACATGTGCCCTGTTCCTGGCTTTCCTGTGCCAAATGAACCTTGCCCTGTCCTGGGGAACCTTCTGGACTCCCAGAGCAGGGACCACCTTAAAGGGATCCCCAAGGAGCTACAGAATGGGAAAAACTGTAGTGAGCCAGAGAGGAATGTAGAGGAGAACGACACAGACTACCCAAATACAGAAGAAGGTGGCCCAGAAGGCAGCAAAGCTGGTGGAACTTGTAGCAGAGTTGACAACCCTGCTAGCAATCTGTCCAGCACCTTGCAAGGGGCTAACAATGACTCAACTACGCCTGAGCGATTGGAGAAGTGGATGGATCCCTGCTCAACAGAGGCTAAAGTTGAGACAATGGAAGTTAAGCCTCAGGCAGAGGCGGAGGCCAGCTGCCCGGAGGTGGCTGCAATCCCTGCAGTCATAGTAACGGACCACGGTATTGAGGTCGGCGGCGAGGGCCAGGAGCCGGAAGTTAGCCCACAGCCCTCCCGAGCTCTGCGGAAACTGTCCTCTTCGTCGGCCTCCTCCACAGGCTTTTCTTCCTCCTGGGAGGAATCGGAGGATGACATCTCCAGTGACCCAGAGCGCACACCAGCCTTCTTACAGACACAGCAGAAAGCAGTGAGTACAGCTGTAATGTTTTCCATTTTAAGCCCTGTCCCTTTTTTGTTGTAGGGTCCGGGTCAATAACTAAAAAAGCACTCATACTATTGCTTCATTTTCCATCGTTATTATTTGGCAAGGTCTTTTTGTGTGTGTGGGTGTTCCCTCATATTTCCCTCAGTATATACAAGGATGTTGGTTGATCTGTACTCTTTCTGAGCTTTCCTGTTTCTGTCCAGTCAGTATTCTCCTTGAGCAACGATTGACATTCTCACATACAAAGGTACTTCTGTGTCCTGCTGTCAGTCTGTGGTTACTTTTCTTTTGGACTTCTAGCTGGCTGCCCTTTAAGTGGAGCAGATCCAAGAACAAATAGCTCAGTGCAAGGTTAACAGTTGGACCTGGGTCTCATATAACCTATTTTATGGATAATACGCGAGCAAATCATCTGGTTACTAAAGAAGAAAGAACATATGTTTTGGCTGTTGTTAGGTGTATGAGTAGTTTATTGTTTATATAATGATATTAACATACGGTGACACTGCTTTTTTTCTGCTGTTTTGTACATAGTGAGCATATATCCATGATATAATACCTTGTTAAACAGTTACATTTTTTTCAATTCTTTTTGTACACTTTTTGTCCTGGTGGTTCACGGTCATTTGCTGGGTGCTGCAGATTGCCTTCTTTCTTTCTACAAATGTGCTTTCTGTCTGTTTAACAATTACAAAAAGTGTGTAACTTTTCCTTTGTGACTAATTAAAGTAAGTAATTAAAAAATCTACCTAATTTAAAAGAATGACACAAACATCAACATTAGTAGTAGTACATAGGAAACATAGGCTCAGTGATTTTGTCAATGCTTTTTATTTATTAAATTTTTAAATTTATTAAAGCTTGCGATCATTAGCTGTATTAATGCCACATTAAATCACTTCTGGTTCCACGATATGTTTGGAAAATGCGATATAGAGTTTTATCATCAGAATGAGGATGTCGGTAGTATGCAGGCACATAGAGTTCTCGGCTGGATTATTGAGATTTTGGGGCTCACATGTTACTGCTGTCACTGAGAGCTCTGTTATTTATGATGGCTGTCACGCAGTCCTCCAGCCATATTGTGAGCGGTAGAATAATGGAGCCCAGCACAACTCGTCAGACCTCTCTCAGCAGGTGTTTCGTGTAAACACCAAGAAGCATCCCTTTATACCATCTGTATGGACTGTAGTGCTCCTAGAAGATTGTGTATACAAGGCCACAAGGCCACAAAGATCACTCGGTAGTTTTGAACTTGTGATTCAACCCCCACTTCCTCTCATATATTCAGAGTCACTTTTTTGGTGAAGAATTAGTTTTGTTGATTTTATTTAAATTCAGGAAGCATAAGACTTACACTTATGCGTAAGAGCTTTTCCATTCATTTCAACTCAAATAATTAGTCATGCAAGTTCTTACCTTTTGCTTTAGCACATAAAACATGTCATTTTTAGTTAAAAAGCTGTTAATCATGCCCACACCTGGGGCTGCATACCAGTGTTCTGAAATAGGAGTCAGGTTTAGCAGAAACACGTCCGGTAGGAATTTTATGTAAATGCCAACACATTTCTTGGAATCGCAATAACTTTTCTTCCCCAGCTTCTCACTTTTCCTTAAAAATAGCATTTACACAGGAATTCAAAATATTTGCACTTTGATCTTTGTGTTTTCATGCACCAGGCTTGACCTTTCATCTCCTTATGGGGGCCATACTTTTCTCAGTGTGGTGAAACATCGATTTTCATTCTTATGTTATTTGTACAGTTCCTCGTAACCAATTTTGCCAGTGCAGATTCTTTTCTTCTAATCATATACTGCATGGTGAGCTACTGAGCTTTTAGCCTACAAACAATTTCCCATAACCTCTTTCCCACAGCAAGAATGACTTCTTTATAGTAAGGTTCATTTTTTCCCCCTCACTTTCCTTTCTCTATTCTTCTTGAAAAACTGTTTCAGTGTTGTAGATTGACAACACTGACAGCGGTGGCTTTTATATATTTATCTGTATTATCTCGATTTATCTCTACTCACATGGCCGTTGGCTGTGTCAGTGTGTGCTTGCGTGTTTTGTGGGTTCCTCTGGGGCTTTGGTACTTGAGTGGTGTTACATGGGGTTATGAGTGGTTTGGTCAAAGCAGTGACCTAAAAAGTTTCCATTGAGCTTTACTTTTTACCATTATCAGTTTTATGTTGTAGGCAACTGTGTTTGACCTTCATTTAATGCATGACATGTATTTGAGAAGTACTTTGAATGAACATTAATTTTTTTTTACGTTATTTTTACATATTTTTAGAAATATTTAAGTCTGCCTAATATCTATTGATCTTTGTAGTCACGCACATTATATCCTTCAGATGAGTTTAGTTTGAATGCGTAATGAAGAAACACCTGCCTTTAATGAAGAAACACCTGCCTCTTTCGTAGTCAGAGACAGGTGAGCTGGCATGTATTCTGTATACTTGCCCTCATACCTGGGGGGAACAGAGAGTAAGAGACTAAATAAGGAGAGAGAGAGAGACAGAAAGAGAGAGAGAGAGACGGAAACTGCTACTATATGTTCCCCTGAAGCTGCTTAGTTAGTTTTGGTTTTTGTGGAATGCACCTGGACAGGTTTGTTTGGATGTCTGTATTACATTAGCCCTAGCCTTGAATTCCAAGTGATAAAGAAGGACTGGGACGTACAAAATCTCTGCTTCTTCATTGGCAATATCAGGGGTGGGGGCAAAACAGGGGGTGTGGACACCGAGCCAGGGTGAAGAAACTTTCCAGTGTCTGCAACGGTATAGAGATATGAAGTTTATAAAGTATAACGTTTATTTTCTCTGAGAGGCTTAGAATGAGCTCTGAATAGTTGTTAATCTATTTCTTTATGTGTCTGCCGAAGGCATAGCTACATAGCTAACAATGTTTGCAGAGGCTTATTTGTGGGACTGACCGTGTGGGTACGGACCGGCGAGTGATGAATGCCATCACAGCCCTGCACCATGATATTCACTTCAATTAAATCTTGCATTTCCCATGTGCTTGCAAAGTGCCTGTACCATTAACTGGATGAGCAGGTTAGTGACACTGATAGAGACGTTAGGCAGAGCATGGTGTCTCCTTTTCCTGTGAGATGCAAGAAGAGCCCTTGCTATGTATGTGTTTGTGTGTTGGCTGTTATATGTGCTTGCGTTCATGTGCATGTGCAGAAAGGTGTTACAGGCTTGTGGTTACTTGTTGAAATAAGTATCAAGTGTAACATAAGTACATAAGTAAATACACTGAGGTCCTTGCTGTTAGAATATAGGATGCAGAGTGTTCCCTTAATGTACACTGGCCCAATAAAAATACTTTAAAGAGATAGCTATATGTTAATATATATATATGTGTTTCTAACTGTATAGGTCTTGTATGATGCTGTGTCATTTTCCTCCTCAGTAAACAAGAACAAGCTTTATGACTCCTAGCTTTTTGTCTGAGGTGCAAGACAGTTTCTTTTTCCTGTCCCAGTCCCTGTGAAAGCCTACATGCATGTTGTATGAAGCACATGTCGAGGCCTGTTAGCTGCAGCACACAACGAGTAGGAGGGTTTGCAAGAGCTATATGTGTTTTTACATGCTGGGCATAGTTCCTAATTACAAGTGCATGGATAGAAAAAACACTGTTTAAGGGGTTCTCTCAGGGTTATTCAATCGTATCTGCAAATGGCCACTACGGCTGGAGGTTTTCATTCTAACCAAGCAGAGGAACACTTGTTTAACCTGCTTGGTTGGTATTAAAGCCTACAACTACATCAGCCATTTGCTGACAAGATTAGATAGCTCTTAATTTTAAAGTCTGAAATCATAATGCATTGTCCTTCTGCTCTGTTCCGTGTTTCATGAGAAGTTGGGTGTTGGGAAAGGGAGGTGAAAAATGGTAATATTGGTTTGTATTATTTTCCCTGCCTGCTGATGCTCTTTGACATAATAAAAAATTCCAGACAGCTAAAAGTCATCTTGCTACAAACAAAGTAAAATATCTTGTTTAATTATATGGAATAAGGCTGTCCTGAATAGAGCACCAACTATTTTTTTTTACCAGTATAACGATTCTGTATTTAAACTTGGACATTTTTAGATTTTGTTTTTAAATAAAATTTTAGCTCTTTATATCAGGAGAGGCCTTCAAAAAGAACGGTGATTGTTGCTATATGGACAATATATAAAACAGGTACTAAAAGAGCAAAATGTGGGAGCACTTTCAGACACAAAATAAAGCTCAGTGCAACATATACAGCAAAATGTTGGTCTGAAGATATGACAAACTTGATGAACTCAAATACACAAGTTTAGCAATACTTATTCAAGTACAACTAGTCTGTGGTGAGAGCTAAAACCAGGAACTCAAAGTCTTTAACACCTCAAACCTGTTTGCTTAGGTGAATTCTTGGACAAGGCTTCTGATGCTGCTTCAGCGGTGATTCAGAAGCATATGTATCTCCAAAAACTCCTCAGTCGTTACTTACCTCACTTAGCTCGTGCAAGGTCACCTCTCAGTACTACTTTCCATGACAAAAGACATTAAGTAGCCAGTTAAAACAAGGTGAACAACAGTTAGCTGGGCTTCTGCTGTTATGTAGTACATTGTTGTTACCTACTGGATGTATTTTGGACTACAGTAATAAAAATATGTAAAATTGTGCTACAAAATGAAATTATTGTTATTTGTTAATGTTGGTTTTAAAAATGAGTATTTGAGTACTCGTTTAGAAATACCAATGGCTATTCAAAGCGTATAAAATACAAAATACTAGCCCTACTATTGTATGATATTTTATGCTTAATATGACATAAGACACGAAGTAACAAGCTTAAAAAGGTCAGTTGTGTTTTTTATGTTGGCTTTAAAGGATTTAGTCATGAAATGGAGAAATGTAAGAACTCAAAATAGGGTTTACAAAACGCTCATAATGGGTTAATGCAAGGCAGTCTGTTGGGGTTGGGAAAGGCCAGTTTAATTTCACTTTATAGAGGAATATCTTGCTAATTCTTGTCCCCTAGTAGCATTGTGAGCTCCTAAGAAGGCCTCTGATTCGCTACGGCCCGTGCTGACATGTGGGAAGCAGAGTTGATTGATCACGTTTTGGAGGAGTTGAATATTATTTACGCTGCGATATTTACTTAGCGTTACTTACGCAGGCATCACTCACCCCCCAAAAAGTGAACATGACAGGGCTGCAGCTTGTTTTGCTGGAGGATCTGAGAACTACAAGCAATGGAAAATGTAACACCCCTGTGGTTGATGGTTGCCTGGCGACCAGCTGACGTCAAGGCATGCCTGCTTCAAACAGCTGGGCTTTTTTGCTGCAGCAGCTCTGCTGGAGAGAGCTGTTTCATATGCAACAGACAGGAAGTTCACCGGCCTTTTTTTTTTTTTCAAGCTCCTTTTTTTTTCATAAGTGGTACACCCCATGGCTATGCACTACAGGGGATAGCCACAGAGGGAAACTACCCATCTGCTACTAATGAGCCGGTGTTTACTCACGAGAAGTGGGTAGCATGCGTCTTTTTTAAGCACATTCTGGCCTATGCGGAAGCCATGTGAGGTGCATATTTGTACACTCCTCTTTATCTCTGTCAGGACATTTGGTTCCCCAGACCTCAGCTTCTTCAAGAAATTTTTCTACATATAAACATGGCAAACAGTGAATCACAAACAGTTCCTACTAGTTAGTGTAATAAGCCTTGAATGATTCAACCTAGCCTTTACTACCTTCCATTTGTTATAGTATAGCAGTGTTAGGACTTTAGCATGAACAGTGGCAGAAAATCAAAAGCGTTAGTATGATTACAGTTGTATAATTCAGCCTGGCCTTTAGCTTTCATTCATCCTTTGCTATATTACCATTTAAGGGTAAAGAGAGAGAAACTTATCTCCATGTTAGTCTGACTGGAAATATTCCTGTTCCTACTTTCTGAGAACTGAGGCGTAGAAGGTGATAGTTTAATCTTGGAAGTGAGCAGCTTTGATGACCCCGAGATTCGTGCCACTGCTCTCATTGAAGTGGTATCTTTGATGCACAGACTAGAGTGCTCAGGCTGCCATACTCACCCAAGCCCAAATACACATTCATAGACCTATTCTGTGCTACTGAAAAGATCTTGTTATACATACAAAGGTTAGGGTTCCACAAAAACCAGATACTGCCAATCATTAACTGAAATATATTTTTTTTTTAGTATTTTCTTCAGTTCTCTCAGTTCACAAAATTCTTAAAATATTAAATTAAAAACACAAAGGATCTTTTATGAATAGCAAATACAGGGGGTCCTCAAGTTATGACGGAGATCCGAAAATGGCCATTTCGTTACCATGGTATTTATTAGTGGTGCAAGGGATCACTGTTGATCCGTGATCCGAACCGATGTCTCTCCACGGTTCGGCACGCACGTGATCCGAAGATTCGAAAAAAAAAAGTTCCACTGTATAGTGCACGTGGTCAAAAGGCTGCGCAACAACCGCTGATATCTGCGGCATTTAAGCAGCCCTTTGCT
>JBBPCY010000156.1:13838905-13863262 GCA_037974405.1 Brachyalestes nurse | reverse complement strand
AAGGAAATAATTATCATTCCCTATATTGCACCTTAATTGGTTTTTATATAATAGCGTGGAATGAGTCTTGAGCCGAAAGTTTTTAATGGGTTAAAATACTTAAATAAATAAATGGGGAGTTAAATTTGTCTCGTCTTTTTTCCTTTTTTGCTGATCCGAAAATTAATCCGATCCGTGACTTAAAATCGTGATCCGATCCAAACCGTGAGTTTTTTGATCCGTTGCACCACTAGTATTTATGGGTAAGGATGCTTAAACGCTGCATTCACAGGCTGATTACTTTTAATTAAACCACATCAAACAGTGAGGCACACCTCTTTTTGATAACTCATTTGAACTTTAGTGTCTTGAAGTATGTTTTATGAGTGTGTTTTCTGCGTTTTTTTCTCTGCATTTCTGTTTCTGCACTTTTTTCCCATTCCGGCTTCCTTACTTGTGACGTCACTAACTCTCTCTCACCAACACATATTTTAAAGGCGGCTTGGTCGTTCACTTTCTCTCCCCATATATTACAGCGGGAACAAAAACAGATTTTTTAAACAATCAATACAAAGTTATATTCAAGCACACAACTATGGATATTAACAGATGTAACAGATGTTTTGGCGCTGGAACCATGTCCAAGTACTGTAGGCGAGGAAGCAATAAATTCATCTATAATAGGAATAATAATAATAAAACTTAAAAAGAAGAGTAGTGACACAATCACACATAACATGCTGCATCAAAAATAAGGCAAGTGGTTATTTAGCACATACGTATAAGTCTATTAGACATACATAAATGTTATGAACTGTTAGGTAAGGTATAGCAGCACCATTCAAATAAAGCAACACAGAGTGAGCAAAATAATAATTGGTCGATTACTGATCATATATTTGAAGCAAAAAAGTGCTAACTTCGATCATGGCCTCCCCAAAGTAATGCATCCTAAGCATTCATTCTGAGGTTTTTTTTTTACAACCATTCATTTGGAGCTCTGATGGCCTTGTTTCAATGATTGTCTTTTATTCCTGAAATTTCTTTTGCTCATATGTTGTTTACCCAAGAGTGACATTGACCTGTGACCTTGTTTTTTGCTTATAAAAGCTACAGCGAGGAGATTCTAGCAGTCATGGTGACCACTGCTGAACACGTTGCCTTGGGACATATAGACGCAGTTGACTAATTTCTTGTGTGTGAGCATCGTGTCTCAGCAAGGACCTCAGTGTTTTTGCTATGCATTGGTCGCAGATGTGGAAAGTACTGTCGCCCGGCACTTTCCTGTCTTAACTGAGAGGTTCCTCTCAAGGGGTAAAAAGCCACTTCCTCCCTCAGCGGCACTTGGTGGAAACTTTAACAACACCAGCGGGGTTGAGGGGGGACGATGCGAAACAGCGGCATCCCTTTCCTCATGCTCGAAATAGCTTGGTCGACTTTTATCAGAACAATGGCATGACCCAACATCGCCAAGTGCTTTCCCCATGATATGGCGGTTCCTCTTCCGCCCTCCATCTTAACAAACCTGAAGGTTGTTGATAGCAGACATACACAGTGACTGTGGGCTTGGGGGTGTTGGGGGGGGGAGTAGTCCAGGCACTGACCATCACGTACAGAAAATATCCCCATGGACACTTTTTGCTTTCATGATATTCCCAAAAGGCAGATGGCTCAGATATGTTACGCATGTTTTTTATTTGTAGTATTCTGTCGTTTGTGAGCTTACTGTCAATCATGCTGCTCGGATCTGAAAATGAAGTAAACCTGGTGAAGAATGTTATAGATGGTTTCTCATAAGGAATCAGGAACAGATTGTTCAGAAAAGATTAAAAGCAGGTTTGAATTGTCTTCTCAGCCCAGCCAAATAAACAGGCTCATTGGTGCCACTTTCAGACTTCTACTCAGTTAATTATGCACTCGTGTCTCCCAGCGTGCACACAGGCGTCGGAAACTTTTGTGGTTTCGAGATGATGCTTGCTCATATCAACAGAAGGGAGGTTGCTCACCTTTAGTTCTCCTTTTGACCCAATGCTGCTTGTTTTAGATGAATAAAAACTCTAAAAACAGTATTTTTATTATTTATTTTAAATTATTTTTTGTAATTTATATATTACCTTTTGATATCTAGTTTATAATATATAAATCTACATAAATCTACACAAAACCTAGTACCATACATAAAATGAGACATGTACAAATTATCCAATTTATAACAAGTATGCTCATATTGTATATTGTATCAACATACAAAGTATTTTCAGCATTGTGTTTTTGTTGACAAAACAATTGAGCATTTTTTTTTGCAAACATGCAACTGGAGCATTTTTTGACAAACACTGGAGAGTTTAGTAGCAAAATTGAAGCAATTGTAGGCTATATTGTTCCCCATACTAGGCAATACAGTCATGCAAATGATAATTCTTCATGCAAATAGGAGATCCTTTGCAATTGTAAACTTGCCTGAATACAAGCTATTCTGTTTAGACAGGTCAAAGTAAACAGCAGTAAATGTATTTTTGCATAGGACCTCAGCCAATTAAGGTCTGTTGCTTTGTCTGTGATTTCCCACCATGATGATTTGTGAGACAAATCACTGAATTCCTTTAGTTCTGCGGTGTCTAATAAATTCAATTTCTGAGGCAAATTTGTCATTATGTTCATTTCAAAACTGCTGCCTGTTTTGTTACAATGTTGTCTGTCACCTGTAGTTTTGGGCAAAAAAGGCCAATTCATTCATCATCACTCTGACACAGGAAAAGGAAAACTGGCTGTTGTACAAATTTTCTCTGTGACGTCAAAGTGAGGAGATGACCTCTCCTTGGTCTGAAAATAACTGTGAATCTCATCTTCTCTTATTTAAACTGCTCTATCGCCTGTCCACATGGTCTAACACAGCGCGGAAACTTAGCTACAGAGTGGACGTGGCCGAGAAAAAGCAGGCTGGTCACATTTGTCAAACTGAAGTGACTTTAATTTCTTGATCTCCTATTTGTTTGTAAGTGGATGGAGCTTTTGTCTGTGTGGCCATGGTGGTGGATTATAATGTATGAGGGTCAGCGTATAGTCCTGCTCATTTCCCATCTCCTTTAAGGTCGCTGTCATGTTGAGCTTGGAGAACCCTCAGATTTGCATGGCTTAGTGCTTCAGTCGGCATCTAAAGATGTTTCCATATGGTGCTAGAACAAGTGTGTGCTACCCTGGAACATTTGCATGGTCTGATTTTTTTCCCCAATACATTTGTACAAAGAAACAAATGAGAGGCACCCTTTGCCCAGCCCTTTCTTTCCCTCAAGCCTTTGATTGATGCTGCTCTTGTATGAGGCAAACTGGAGTGGCACCCCACTGTTGACACCATGTCGGCTTTGGCCTCGCATGTATGGAGTATCCTTCTGCCTGCATTAAGTTTTCTTGCCACAACAGTCATCCTGATCACCAGAGAACTTCAGGTAATAATGCTGTGGCTGTAAATGTATTTTAGGAGTTAGACCTATTCACATTTGCCATGTTGCTAATCTAAACAAGATAATGAAGTAAGTTATTATTAATGATGTACATAATACGTTGTTTATCCATCAGCCAGAAAATGATATACAGATGACAAACAAAACAGCATTAAGACGGATTAGTTTACTTTTTAATTGGGTAGTCTCTAGGAGTGTGACGATACTCGATTCAGTTCTTGATACTCTTATCAAAACTCAAAACTTGACATTAATGATTTGCTAGTTGAAAGAAAAAACTAGTTTTGCACAATAGCCAACCATTTCATGGTCTCTGATTTATATCTTTTTTTGTTAGATAGATAAAGTAGCCAAAAAAATAACATGATACTGCCCGAAATTAAATTAAAGTTGTAAAATTGAAGTTGTAAAAATGTATATATTGTGAGAATATAAGCTTTTCCGCTTTAATTTCATTTTCACTTTAAAATGCTGAACAGAATGTTCTGTTTTCATGTTTGTGTTGTGTGGGTGTTAATTTACTTCTAAAAGAGATGCACTACTACTTTTGACCTTCCGTTACTGATTCCAGTGTTACACCTTTTATAATGGAACTTTAAGATATTTCCTTGATACACAATATGCCTCATGATGTGTAATCTTTCTGAAGTTGATAAGTTGGAACAGACAAAACAGCTCTGAAAAGCATATTGTAACCTCTTGACCATGGTTACTTGTTTGGGTTCACCCCGATCTGATTGCCCTTTGAATAAAACATTCTCCCAGATCCAGTTTGACTTTCTATGAGCCTTGATAGGTGTGGGCTTGATAGGAAGTATCCTGTGGTCTGCTGATTCTTCAGCAAACATTTTCTGTCCATCACCACTCATGTTTTTAAAACATTTAAGCTGCTGTAGATTAGATGCTTGGAGATGATCCAGGAGTGTGTCATGTTTAATCTGGTTTTAAATATGGAATCACACTCCCTTTCCTGATTTAACTGTTGTGGAATAAAATAAATAAAGTGCTGAAATAAAATAAATCAATGATCTAGTCTATGCTTTCTAGGAATATTTTTAGCTTTTCAAAGATCTACTCCAGGTTCATTGTTATCAGGACATTTGTTATCTTGCTTTTTTGTAAAAGGGCAAAGGGAAACCTCCTGCCCTTTGCTAGTCCACTGCAGGGTTTTATTTTTGATGTCCAAAGTCTGGCTTTCCCCAAGCAGTGCAGTTGACCCGGGGCCACTCAGTTTCCACTACGTGCCCTGCCGGGGTGAATTTACATAAGGGTGTGTGTAGGTAGCGTGCAAGGGAAATGAAAAAGCCATGGCTGGCTTCCAAGCATCAGCATACACAATCAGAGTCAGACAGATCAGACTAGTATAATATGTAATGTGGAAGGATGTACCTCTTTTCTCAAAACAGTGGATCCCTCACATGGTGACTGACATTTCCATGATGCACGCTGGCTCATGTTACACCAGAACTGAGCTCTGGTTATTTCTAACGTTCACACAATGCTGATACAAGGTGCAAGTGTCATCTCTAATATTTATAGCCCTCTGAGATGCAATAAGATGCTTCAGTTTCACTCATCATACATAAAAGCGCATATGAAAAAAACTTTGATTGTGTTCATTAATTTGTCTCTATGGTTAAAGCCTGGCTCTTTGGATGCATGGGGTAAGATTTGTAGTCACAGTGTGCCTAGCAACCCCAAGAGAGTTGGCACTGACTTGTTTGGTTTCCCCAGTCACTAAGGGAACCCCCTCCCACTGCCATTCATCTCCAGAGACTGCAGAGAAGCGTGGCAGAATTGAAACTTTAAGAGAAATCTGCTGAAAATATAAGGTAAACCAGAACATGGCGAAACCAAGAAGTCTAGGTCTGACTGCCCAAAGAGGTCCAAACAGTTGAACTGTGTTCTGAGTGAAAACAGTTCACTTGACATGACAACAACTTTGGCAGCATAGCACATGCTGCCACTATAGAGCCGGATAAACAAGGCTCAGCATGTAAAACAGGCTGGCTGTGTATCTCCCTGTAATTAGAAGTACTAGCAATGGTTGAGTCGCAGCAGTTTTTATCAATCAAAGTGAGTGTGTTAACATCTATCCTTCCACCTTTGTGTACCCTTATGTTCTGCAAAAGTCTGCAGCAAATGACAAGGTGAATTTTGTGTATATAACCAGTACTATTGAAATAAATGTATTGAGATGAACCCAAGGCTGTAAGCTAATGATCACTCATGTGCTCACTTGTTTGCTCATTTCTCATTCCTTCCTCTGCTGTCTGGAAGGGTTTCTGCATGATTTGGCTCTCAGTATGCTGGACAGGCCAGTAAAAACTTGCTCTCCATGTTCATCTCTGCAATTTGATGTAAAATGTGTTCTATTTTTATCATTTTTTCCATATTATAATGTTTACTATGTCTAGTGTAGCACATGGCATCTTGTCATGGTCTTTTTTGTTTGTCAGAGTACATTCGTCAAGCTAATAAGGAATGGTTGAGACAGTGCATAAATGACAGTCAAATACATGCAAAATGTCTTTTTTGTGGCCTTGAGTAAGCACTTCTGGTCTTGGTGTATTCTAATATAGGAAAATGACCTCCTCCCACTAAAAACCCCAAAGAAAAACCATCCAACTTGCATAAGTAATTATTTACATAAGAAATAATTTATGCAGATACTCCTTTTTCTTCCGCTAAATGCCCATTTACCTTTGCCCTTGTCTTCCACAACTTTCTCTCCAGCCAGTATTTTTCTTTGCCAATCCCTCTTTGTATCCCTGAACAGCATAAGTCATGGAAGAAGATCAAGAACATGGTGCACTGGTCCCCTTTCGTGATGTCTTTCAAAAAGAAGTACCCTTGGATCCAGCTGGCTGGGCATGCAGGTAGGCACTGGCAATGGCCGTTTAATGTTACATAACATTTTACAAAAAACAGTCAATATGCCTGAGATTTTCAGAGTTTTGACTGATGTTTGTGGGGTTAATGTACACTTACAGCAATATTTGTTTTTACCTATTTGATTAAGTTTTCACAACTTTATTAAAGTAGGTGCTGTGGTTTGTGTAACATGCAAGAAAACTGCATTGCCATCTAAAGGAAATCAGAGTTTTTGCGAACGATGACAGCTCAGAAACATTTTCTAAATATGGTGCATTGCCTCTTTTTGTGTGCTTCAGGCAGTTTCAAGGCAGGGGCCAATGGCCGCATCCTGAAAAAGCACTGTGACTGTGAGCAGCGTTGCCTGGACTGGCTGATGAAAGATGTACTGAGACCGTATGTGCCAGCGTACCATGGCGATGTGGAAAAGGATGGTGAGAAGTACAACCAGATGGATGACCTCCTGGCTGAGTTTGATCTGCCATGTGTTATGGACTGCAAGATGGGTGTGAGGTTGGTAATATGAAGATGAGTTTCGATTTTGTTACAGTTTGATTAAAAGTTTGAACCCCCCCTAATGAAATTATATGCATTTTTGATTTTTGAACTTTAAACTTCTGCTTTATAACTTTTGCACAGGTCACATTTTATGTTTTATTGATGTTTCCAATATGTTAAGTTCCACAAATGAATGTATGGAAGTCTGTGTTCTCTTAAGGATGTGTATTTACTTTTAGAAAATCTTTGTAGACAATCAACAAGTCATATAATTTGACCCGGGGCACCTAAACTTTTGCATATGACAGTATGTACAAAACTGGCACATGAGCTTATATGTGCAGTGTATGGGCTATGTAAATGGAAAATTGCTAAATGTGTTTCTCTTGTTCATATCCGTTTGGAGGAGGGTCATGCAAAATATCTTAATTTCTAGAGGATTTTAGTTTTAAGATAGTTGTTCAAAATGTCAATATCTTTGATCAAATCCAACTTTCTTTAGCAACTCCAGCTCAAGCTATCATCTAACACATTATATTGAGGCAACCCATTTACCTCAGAGGACAGACCTGGGGATGACAGTTGAACATGTTCTAGTACAACAAACTGGAAAATTTAGATAGAGACTACTAGGATGACCTATGTTGTGGTTGCTAGCCATGTTAACCATTGTGAGCGAGACCAGTTGATAACAATGCATTTTGTGTATACCAACACTGTAGTAACATGCCCACTCATAGAAGTTAGACAAAACTGTGTATACTAGATCTTTTGGGTGCTGCCAATTTGGATTTTGAGGTCATGTTTGGTGAGGTCATGTTTGTTGAGTTTATTCTGAGTTGAAATTTTGATTTCAGAGGGCGTCTCAGTTTAAGTTTTTGACTGGGAACTTGGAAAATTTGCCTTCCCAGTTCTGTAATATTCAGCACTATAATCAGAAGCTCTTAAAGATCTTGATTAGCTAGCTCATGTGTGATGGGGTAATCTGCCAGTGAGTGTAGATCACCAGTAACAAGGTTGGGCATCACTGTTTTATTTTGCATGAATTTTCTAGTGTACTCTTGGTTTAAAATAATTTTTAGGTATCTTGTCATGCCTCATGCCAGCTGGACGGTTGCAGAGAAAAGCTCTCTGTTCTGGAGAGAGAGGGAGAAAGATGGAGGCTATGAGCAGAGGGGGCAAGGGATGTGCTATGTCTCAAACGATAGAAATCAATTCCATTCAAATGAAAGAATGAAGAACGGAAGAAAACCACATGTCAGAACAACCACCTCACACCCGAGAGACCTTTGTTCTTGGTAGTGCTGCACATTTTATCATCACTTAATGAAGTAGCAGATGCAAATTTCAGCTTGACACCGTCCCAGGATTCATCACCACCTTTGAAATTCAGTGCCAATTCAGATCTTGTTTCTCTTGCCTAGAAATGCCTAGATATACTTGTTTTTGGATGGGGAAGCGTGGTCTTTGATGCACCGTGAGACGCTAATCATTCTCATTTGCTTTTGCTGTTCCCAGTATTCTTCTGTTTGCTCACGTAGGCCTGATTGGAACATGGCCCTGACTCTGGATGAGATAGCCAGATGGTCAGGATATTAACAGAATGTATGCAGGCCTGTTCAAAACAAAACCATGCAGTGCTTAAGAATTTAAGGAGAAATTCTCAAGAAATTAAGAGTCTCAGCAATGGTATCCAGATTGTTATCAGAGATGAAGAATTTCCCCTTAGTATCACCATGTAAAAAATATTATACTAACAAATTCTAGACTTGCTTAGCCATGTGGTTTACTGAAAGCTGTATTTGGCTTAATATGCAATGATATTTGCGGAAAAGTCAAAATGTGAAAAAAGCCAAATTGTGTGTTTCCTGTTCTTACTATGGTAGGACATATCTGGAAGAAGAGCTCACAAAAGCCAGGAAGAAGCCAAGTCTGAGGAGTGATATGTACCAGAAGATGATCGACGTGGACCCAGATGCACCCACAGCAGAGGAACATGAGATGAAAGCAGTCACGAAACCTCGCTACATGCAGTGGAGAGAGACCATCAGCTCCACGGCCACGCTGGGCTTCCGCATTGAGGGCATCAAGGTAAGAGATCTGAAACTGAGTTATCTGGAGCCATGGGTAGAGAATTAATTAACAGAAACCATTAACATCTAAGAATACTAGAAGCTCTAGCCAAATATTTACACTTTCTCTCTGAAATATTTTTGTCCCTGTAATTCTGCCCTATGCAGCCTTTACAGGACAGGATTCCTCCCAGATATACTAGTCTCCTGGCTTTGCCACTCCTGTGTCCCTCTATTAACCTCATTATGTGTAATTTGTCTTGTAAAGGAGTCACAGACTGACTCAAAGTAAAATTAAAAGTGAAATTGAATCACTGCTGGCTCACGTCTGTGCATGGATCTCAGTTACATAATAGGCTAATAGGTCGAAGTGACAGGGCAGGATTGCCATTTCTTTAGAGGACGGGCTCTGCTGAATGTTCCTGTCATGCACTGAAGCTGGTGGTGACACTTCTATTGAATGTAACATCAGTTAGTGACAGGCAGCAGCCCTCACAACATGATTTCAGTTCCGGAACTGTGGCGTTTGCCTGCGTTCAGTGGTGGTTGCTATGTTAACCCAAATAAATCCTCAAGGGGGAATGTCAAAAGGACGAAATACAGCTCGGAACACCCAGGCTAATTGATTTAAACTCAGCCACCGTGGTTCCATTAAGTCAGGGGAAGAGAGGATTAGGGGGGCCATGTTTGGTCTCTAGTTTTCCGAAATATGTCTTCATTAAGGAGAGCCCCCCTATGTGGTGCATGAAGAGGAATAGGCTGGCAGACGAGTTTCCACTTGCACAAGGCCAAGAATGTCCATAGAAGGCTCTCTTTTTCTATCGCTTTCTCTCACCCCCTCTGTTGTCATGGTTTTGAAGGTTGCCCTCGGAGACTGTTGCGTATTGAAAAGTGAGTGCAAGTTTGGAGAACAGACAGCTGTTGTTATGTTTCTCTGGATCTGAACTCGGTGGCTCTACTATGTCTGTCAGTCAGCTTGAAAGAAATTAAGACATTTGCAGCCTAAGGATGATGTGTCAACTTTGATTTAAGCACTAAGTCAAGCCTTCATTAGCAAAAATTGTAGTTGTGAAACAGCCTTAGAACTTTGCGACATAAACTGGGTGTCAGGTGGAGACATTGAGCATGGAGAAGGATGTGATGACGAACAGGACTTTATTAACAAAAATATGAGAAACAGGAGACTACACTAACTAACACAGGGACTATCAAAACAGAACAACAGAAAGCAAAAAGAGACTGGGGTGTAAAATACATAAATATGAACACAAGGGGGGCAAAACAACAGAGCAAAAAGAACAGAGCAGAAACATCACAGAACATAAAAACCTGAGCAAAACTTGAATCCAAAATCACTGAGCAATAAACACCAAGCACAAACATTAAGACCCAACAAAACTAGACTGAAGACAGGGGTTATTTATACAATTTAAACAAACATTGAAACACCTGGGCTGGAGAGGAGACAGGAACAAGACATAAGTGAACAGGGTAAGAAGGGGGCAGGGCTAAGTTAAAAATGTTGTTTAAAACAAAAGCTACAAGGCTAACATTGCTAACAAGTCAATAGTTATTCAAATCTTTTCAAGAAATATGTCCACAAAATTCCCAACATCCTGCTCTTCACTAAGGTGGTGCAGATTTGTCAATGTGGTTTAAGATACAGTATGACTGTAAGTGACTGTAAAACTGATCAAAACTGCCCTGGAGAGGACTGACCAGACTCCTCTGTTTTTATGAGAGTCATAAATGACAGGTGGTTTGTGAAAACAGACCCTGTTGTGAAAGCTTGAAGGTGTTGCACACTCCCTAAGTAAAGCTACTGCTACTCACACAAATTCGAACAGACGTTGCTCCTAATTACAGGGTCTAATCTTATCCTCCTGTTATAGACTGTAGACTATAGACTCTGCTTATTTATAGTGGCTACACTAACCTCTGTAGAGTTAGTCACCTCAATAACGATATTCTTTTATTCTCTCTTCCAAGCTATACTGGAAAGATGCTTTGCAACAACATCAGGAGTCAAATATTGCAATATATAGCAGTAAATGACTTGTCTGTGCCACTTGTAGAGGTTGTAGAGTTTGAGAGAAGTTTTGGGGATGTGTTTATAAAAAGGTTTGGGGGACTACTGACTTGTAGTATTTGTTAGCTTCATATCTCCAGTCCTAAATAAGCTAAATTTGAGCTTCAGATATATCTTCAGATATTCAGATATATCGACTGCATCTGGGATAAATGAAAAATCAGAGATCAGAAAACTTTTTAAGACTGGGCACAATTTCATTTGAGTAGTGCCAGCTGCCCCCCCTATTCATTTTCCACTTGTTGTTAGTTAGTTTGATCTGATGAAGTATTCCTTTAATTATTGCCATTTCTCTGACAACCCACAGAAGGAAGACGGGACAGTAAACAGAGACTTTAAGAAAACCAAGAGTCGTGAGCAAGTGACAGAGGCTTTCTACGACTTTGTCAAAGGAAACATGAACATCCTGGTGAGTGTGTGTTTACATGTAAGGGCCCTTTGCCAGTGTGGAACTCCTGAGAGTACAGGCCAAGAAACTGAGGGAACACCTAAAAAACCCCTACTAAACTCCCAGGGGATATTCGTTCAGCTTAAGGGTTTCCTTTGTGTCGTCCTCCAAGCTGACAGACGTAAAGGTCTCTTTTTTATATTTACATTCAACTTGCATTCCCTAATGAATGTATTTGATTGTTTTGCAGTTTCCTTTCTCATAGCATGTAACCTTTTTTGTTATTTTATTTTGAGTCAAATTTACATGTGCTGTCAGGATTTTTTTACTACGAGTCAATGTTTATGTTGGGGGGACAAGGTTTACAGAATTTCAAGTGGTCTTGCAATGAAAAACATGTATTGGCTGACTTCTGTAATATCAATCAGAGTGATACAGAGATCTGTAACAGGGAGACCCTCTCCCTGTTCATGCTCCTGTAGAACAAAGGCTATTGTTCGTAATGTGAAATATATATTTAAAACAAGCATAAAGTGCCCTCCAGAATTATTGGTACAAACTAGTTATTATCTTAATGCAATCGTGAAAAAAGCAACCATAAAAAAAAATCATTTTTTAAAACAAAATGTCACAATTATGTGAATGAACTATGATGCCAGGCACATTTAACTAATTTTAAGTGTTTAGAAAATTTTAAGCAGTCATTAATCCTTTCTTGTTTCACCGGGATATAAGAATATGGTGACACAGGGCCCAAACCCTTAGGAAAATATTCAAATCACAGGAAATCATTTCAACACAGTTTTTGGAATAACAGTTTTTTGTGATCACTTGTGACTTTTTTCTTTGGCTTTAAATTATGTCTATATGCTGTCTAGATTTGCTGAATAGAGACAACATTTGATAAACATTCAGGGGAATTTCTACCAGCCCTTTTGCCAATAATTTTGGAGGGCACTGTAAAAACTTCTCCAATTTAATGTCCTCAGTATACAGTAATCCCCCAGTTTTACACGGATCAGGAGTCGCGGATTCAGTCACACGCGGATTTTTTTTGAGAACCGAACTCAGTTTTCCGTGGAAATTCCCACAATAACGCGGAAACTGCAAATATCCTCCGCCTTTTTTCTTTTTTTGTGGAAATTAATATATTTTCACACAAGGGGACCCGTTCACCTCGCTGCCGTGTCCCAATACTTTTGTTCCGCGACCTTCCGAATTCCATATCTTGGCAGGGAAAGCACTCAGACACTTCAAACTCCACAGTTCGGTAGATCTGCAGGAGACCTTTCCAACGAGCCCTCATTTGTAGTTTTTGCCCGAGTTTTATTCTCCGAAAACCAGGTGTCCCAATACTTTTGTCACGCAACCATGCATCCGAGTTGCATATCTCGGTGGGGAATTTAAATTAAAAGATGGGTTTACCTTGAAAAGAGGCGAATGTTGGTTTACCTTTACATTTTCTTTAAGGGATTAAACTGAGTTAAACTGCATTAAACAGTTTAAAATGAAATTTTTAACCAAAACACAACAATGCAGTTTTTCCACTATACGTGGGTGCTTTTGGAACGTAACCCCCGTGAAAAGCAAGGGATTACTGTATCTGAAAACCTTTAACACAAATATTTACGAAGAAATTTGGCCTTGGCTTGTCACCAACCATTTATCTGACACCATGGTTGTCCTTCCTGACTTCTGCAGTTGTGTGGCTGTGTTTGCTGAAAAGACAAATATGCCAGTTTGCTTTACACATATCCAAATTAGATTCTGAAACTAATGTGATGACTTGCCACATAATCAGAATGCATACATAATCAGAATGCATTTCTGTAAGAAAATGTGAAGTGTGATTGTGCGGTTACTGTGATAACTGTGGTTGTTACGATGTAATTGCTATAAAGTGTAAAGTGACCATTTGTCATACGTGAACACACCACAGAATGAAGAGCACCAAATTCTTTCTCTGCATTTAACCCATTCACCCAAGTGAATCTGCAGGCAGCCAGGAACACGTCACCTGGAGAGCATTGTGTGGGGATGGTAGCTTGATCAAGGGTACCTCAGTGGTGCCACTAGCAGTCCTGAGAGTCGACCTTCTGATCGCAGAGGCAACTCCCTAACCACTAGGCCACCAGCTGCCCTATGGTATTCCTATACGGTCACTGATGGGTGCTATGGTGTTGCTTGGCGGTTACTAATGGTGCCACAGTTGCGTTCTGGCTTCCCACAACTTTAATTAACTTTTTTTTTAACTTTTAATTTTTAGAGACAGATGTCTGGTTCCATTCACCACCACTCTGAACAATTCTGACTTTCTTCAGAACAGAGCGTCTCACACCTCTCTGGTTACACCTCTCTGTTTAAACTTAATTGCTATGCACATGTGCACAATGACAAACAGCTCAGAGAATCAGAGACAAATCTCTGTTTAGCACAGAACATGTTGGCTAATTTTTCACCCAGAAAAGATGCTAGCTAACTAGCAGCACTAAAATAAGCAATCACAGGCTGATTAGTTTTTATAAACCACAACAAACAGTGACTCATGTCTTTCTTTTCATGACTGACCTGAGCTTTAGTGTTTTAAAGGTTATTTATGAGCCCGATGTGTCTTTAGCTCAATAGGACTGAATTATTGCTCTGTTTTGGTTGCTTTGTGGCTGATGAAGCCGTGACATCACAATACTCACTCCGTGACTCTCTCTTCCGTATGTGCTGTAAAGGTGATTCTCTCCCCCAGTACATTACGACAGTGACTCAACCACAAAAAAGACCTCAAATCACTGATGCACTCGCTCTCTATGTTTCTCGCCCTTTCTCTCTACATTTATTGTCAATGGGCAATTATTTGGACCTTCCAAGAAATGCTGCGTAACTAACCTTTTGCACACAGAGAGAGACATCTAAACAGTGCTTTTCTGGCCAAAAAAAGAGAAAAATCTGCCCACCACTGGATTTTAACCCAGAACTCTCATTTCTCAGCATCTCAGCATGCTAACCACTGAGTCCATTGGGGGTGTGCTATGTTCTGATTAAAAAGTATCAGAATGAGTTGATATTTTGTAAGTTGTTTAGATGAACACAGGTTTGGGTCCAGGTTTATTTTTGCACAGTTTATTTTGCACAGTTCTGTAAATATACATATTTAAAGTATATCTATTTGTTTATCAATCTTGTTTCTGTTTTGGCAGAATTCCTATCTCATCCGACTAAAGGAAATCAGGGACACTCTGGAAATTTCACAGTTTTTCAAGACTCATGAGGTAAACAGCATTATAGTCATCCCTCTGGCTGTTTTAAGTCACCATTTTGAAATATACCATTCAAGTCAATTCAAGGCAAGCAGATGTTTATTCTCATTTCAGCCATTTGCACAGTACACAGTGAAATGAACCAACATTCCTCCAGGACCATGGTGCTACACAAAAACAGAAATAACACAAAAGTACATAAGATGGATCACGGGATCACACTAAGTGGAAAAAAAGAGCAAAAAATATAATTATAGGACCGAGCTGATAAAAAGCAGTAACAGTACTATTGTGAACGAATACAGTATTGTTACAGATACTGTATTCTAGTTAATAGAATGTTAGTAATTTATTAGTTTATTAGTAATTTATTAGTAATTTAATATCCGTTATTAGTAATTAAGGGGGGTAGACGTTCAGCTATGATTTTGCTTATGGTGTTTGTGTTTTGGAGAACACAAACAGAAGTGTGTTTCTGGGTGAAGTGCAATTTTTAGAAATCATGTGGCCTGGGGGAAGAAACCGTTTCCCATCTTGACAGTGAAGGCCTATATGCTGCTCAACCTTTTGGTAGATGTTAGAAGGGAGAAGAAAGTGTGGGAGGAGTGTGTTGATGCTGGTGGTTTTGTGGATGCTGCATGTGATATAGATGTCTGTGACAGAAGGGAGAGAGACCTTGATGAGAGACCTTCTACGCTGTTCTTACTATCTGCGGTCTTGGAGATGGAGTGGTTCCCAAACCAGGCTGTGATGCAGCTGCACAAGATTAACACTTTAGTCCATCTGTAGAAGGTCTTGAGGACTGCTAGTAGCAGTGGGTGAACTGAGCACAGAGCCATGGGGGACCCCTTCATGCCTGGACCAGTGTGGTGGCAGATGTTGGCACGATCCTGATTGAACTCTACCAGTCAGGAAGTCAAGGATCTAGTTAAAGAGGGTGGTGTTCAGGCCCAGCAGTCTCAGCTTTTCTATCATTTGCTGAGAATGGTGCTGTTGAATGCTGAACTGAAATCTATGAACAACATTAAAGAAAGTGTCCCGTGCCAAATGTGTACCCTCTCATCCACAACTGTGTTCACACAAAGAGCAAGAATTAGTTTAGGCTATGAAATTAGTTTAAGCTATTAAATATGGCAATGATTTTGCAAGTACACATTAGTACTTTTACTGTACTGTATAATAAATACCAATAAAACCATGCAAGATTTATATCAATGTGAAATAGTGCAAAAAAAGTGAAACTCACCTCTTATAAATAGTCCAACGAAAACAGCACAGGTTCCTTAGATTTTGCTTGTTAGAACGAGTCAGAAGCGTTTGAAGTTTAGCTGTTTCTACAAATGGTGTTTGCAAATAGGTTTTAACCTCCTTCCATATCAATATGTAAAACTGATTAGTACATTTTAAAATCCTGATGCAAAAAATATGCATCCTGCTTGATTTAATTTACATTTTAATACTGTTTGTACACATACCACTGTTTGTACACATCACTTTGAAGGTAAAACCAACCTTGTATAGGGAAAATAGGGAAAGTTGTGTTCTGTCTATTTGCTAAATTTTGTTTGAGCAGCTGGTGGCCTAGTGGTTAGGGAATCAGAAAGTCATGAGTTTGAATCTTCGGACTACTAGTATCATCACTGAGGTCATCTTGAATAAGGTACTGTCCCCATACACTGCTCCCTAGGTAACTCTTGTAGATGGCAGTCCCCTGCTTCACTTGGTGAAGGGGTTAAATGCAGAGGAAGATTTTGTTCACACTGTGTGCTGAGCTATGGTGTGTTCACCATAAGGGGCCACTTTAGTTCAATATGTTAAAGAAGAAAGATTCATACTTTAAAAAGGTGCTGAAAAGGATTGTTTGGAAGAACCAGGGGTGGAAAATTATATATTGAAGAAGTAAGGGTACTGTGTCAACATTTTACTCTGTAAACAGAAAATAAAAAATGTACATAAGTGAAAGTCAAAATGTATACATTTTTCAATATATATATATACACTACCAGTCAAACGTTTAGACACACTTTCTCATTCAATGTTTTTTCGTTGTTTTTATTATTTTCTACATTGTAGATTAATACTGAAGACAAACAAAATGATGAAGCAAACAAGAAAAAGAGTTAAACAAACCAGAATATGTTTTGTAATAAGGTAACGATGGACTGTTGTTTCATTTACTTTAGTTAAGTGGTTCTTGCCATAATATGGAGTAGAACCATAGTCGAATAGGATTAATAACTGTGTACCAACCCTACCATCACAACTGATGGTCCCAAACACATTAAGAAAGAAATTAGACTAATGAACTCTTGACAAAGAACACTGGTTAATTAAGTACCATTCCAGGTTGAATACCTCATGAATCTGATTGGAAAAATGCCAAGAGTGTGCAAAGCTGTCATCAGAACAATACGTGATGTTTTCATTATTAATCTAGAATGTAGGCAGTAATAAAAACAACGGAAATCATTGAATGAGAAGGTGTGTCCAATCTTTTGACTGGTAGTGTATATATATTAGGCGTGTTACGCAATTAAAAAAAATATTTAATGAATTTCAAGCTCTCTGGTTATTTAATCTAAATTAATCACACACATATTTGCTGTAAAAGCATTTAAAATCTAAATGAATTTTGGCATATGAATGAATTAATAATCAACATTACAGGACTTTCAAAGTCTCTTTTATTTAATAACTGTTTCTGTACTGTTCAAGTGCAATAATGGTCACAGCAATCAAAAATATGCTGAGGGAAAAAAATGCTTCAGCAAGAACAATGATAGAACTAAGTCCGTCTATATGCTGCAGTTTAAGACAATGTACATACAAGCTTGGGTTAGGGCTGGGCGATATGGCAAAAAAATTGATCACGATATATTTTCCCATATTGAATGATATCGATTTTTATCACAATTTTTTTCCCCTTGATACTGCCAGTTTGAAAGCATCTGGACTGAAAGTGGAAAAAAACAGCGATTAGTTCAACACTTTATTAAAGCAAATGGTATGCATTGACAAGAGAGATTGAGAAAATATAACAACAAACATGCACTTATTCAAATCCTTCAATTTCTAGAGGCAGTTAAATGTGAGCTAAGCAGCGAAAGGAAATAAAGTTGGGAACCGGCTCTCATTCGATGGGAGTTGGCCCTTCTGGTTCACTACAGAGCATGACACATCACTACATGGAAGGAAAAGTTCATACAGTTTATACAGTCAGTTTAGCACTGATAATGATGTGAAATAGGCACATATTATGCACAATCCAAGAAAAATATATTTTATTTTAATGAGAAGAGCGTGGATATTGATATAGATCTTTAGAGGTGCATAAAGCCAGTTTATACAGTCAGGTTCTAACATTGAGAAATGCTACAGTGAAGTAGGGTGTTCTATCGATGCATGCAACCCTTAAACAGCTCAAGCTTAAACAGCTGCCAGTGTCCCAAGGTAGCACAGATTTATGGGCGTGGCACTGACTCCCAAGACTGTGGAACTGCACATCCGCAGAAGGGCATAGTAGCACATCTCGATGGGTGTCAGAATCCCTGAACTGAACTGCTGTCTCCTGCAGTGCTAGAATGTAAAATACCCCAATATAGACTGTACTGTAATTCATGCACACACATTTTCTTTGGTATAAGCAGAGTAAATACAGTAATACATTAATTTAATTGACAGTAATAAAAGTACAGGGCTTTGAGAAGAACAAAACGAAAAATACGGGAATACTCGAGATTATTCACAGGGGAAATTTCTGGACGGCGTCTGCCAGAGATGTGTCACTGGGCTGAAGCCAATCAGCAGGATGGAGAAATAAATAATGTTCTCAGTTTGGCAACTTTTAACCTCCCGACTTTGAGTACAGCTGACTGTGACGTCCGTGGCTATTCCGCCACGCCCCTTTGTCCTCGTGCTGGTTGTTTATGTTTGGGCACAGCGCTGAGCGGCGGAAGTTCATTCCATTCAGGTGCATCTGATTGCCTTGGTAACCGCCGCGCCCAAAGATAAACAACCAGCACAAGGACGAGGGGGTGTGGCAGACAAGGCCCAGACGTCACAAAAGCAAAAAAAAAGTGGAAGGTTTCCGCATAGGTGCATAGGTTTCTGCCTAGGTTTCCACGAACAATTATTAATTCAGTTCTCAACAAAAACCATGAGAGGCTGAAGTTGCGACTGCTGAACTGCGATTAAGCGGGGTTTACTGTATATATATGCTTGGATGCAGTGGTGTGTGGTGTGGTGTCTGATCAGTACCACTAGTAAAGTATGAATTTTCCATACTTGTACTTAAAGTACACTCTTAAAACACTCTTAACAATAAAAGGGTTCAGTATAGAACCAAAAGGAGATTCCTTGACTTTTAACAACTGTGTTTTATAGCAGTGTTTCCCAGCCGTGTTCATAAAGATTCACTGCCCTGCGCATTTCAGTGCTTTCCCTCCTACACATTGTCAACAGCTCAGTGAGTGGTTATTAATTAGCTGATAAGTTGGATCAGGTGTGTTGGGAACAGTAAAAAATACTAAGTTAAACAGGGCAATGTACCAGGGAGCAGGGTTGGGAAGCCCTGCTATATAGAACCTATAGAAACATCAACAGGGAAGAACCATTTAATCGTTAAAAGGTTCTTGAAGTTGAGGCCAAAAATGGTTATGGATGTAGCTGTTGTATTTCCTTAAGAACTACTGAAGAATGCCCTTTTTAAGTAACAGAGTACAATATTTTCCACCTGGGAAAAACACTTTTGGTTTTCCATAGCAGTGGTCTTCAAACCAGTCTTCAAGGATCCCCCAGATGGTCCATATATTAGCTGAACCATTTTTGTAAATGAGATATATGGATGTGAAGAACCTTTATAAAGTTGAAAGTCCCTCTCTATAATGTAAAGGTATAACTCAAGAACCTCAGAGCAGGGGTGGCCAAATCCAGTTCCGGAGGGTTGTTGTCCAGTACCAGTTCGGTCATTTACCTGCTCAAACACACCTGGATCAACTCACCTGTTAGTTGTAACGTTTAGTGAGGTTTAGTGAGGTGAACTACCAAACTGTGCTGGACACCAAGCCTACATGACTGAATTTGAGCATTCCTGCTGTAGCAATATACATGTGGTACACACTTGTAATTCTTTCCTCTGCTCTGTCAATGTGTTCAGGTTATTGGCAGTTCTCTCCTCTTCGTCCATGACAAGCGAAACCAGGCAAAGGTGTGGATGATAGACTTTGGAAAGACCACTCCACTCCCTGAAGGCCAGATGCTGAGCCACCGGGCTGCTTGGATGGAGGGCAACCGTGAAGACGGCTACCTCTTTGGCCTGGACCATCTCGTAGACATTATTAGCCACATGGTGGAGCCAAAACCTCTTTAGGGAGAAAAGGTCATCCCTGTGTCTTTCTCTTTCTCTCTTTGCTCCCCCTGGGTAGATTGCCCACACTACAGTACAGGACCTGTCAGGGTTACCATAGAAAGCTACCCCAATGACCTTCCCCCAAACAAAATGGCAGCCATATGTGATGTATGTGTGTGTTTATATATGTATGTAAAGATTTAGATACTGTACATATAATGTATAGACTGTACAGTACAGTGTTTTCAGTAGAGGTGTTGTTTGGGGTGTATCTCAGCAGTTAGTGCTTTGTCGATGCATGTTTCAACGTCACATTTGTCTTTCTTGTTCTTTAATGTGATGTATGTAAAATGTCAGTGCTGCGGTCTTGCGCACTTGTGCCTTCTCCTTACACCATTTTAAGTAAGATGTTCACAAACCTTTACTTGCATATCAGAACAGAAGACATTGGAGTAAAGTTTCTCATTTTTCAGCTTGAGGCACCTAATATTCTGTGAATTATTCCAGAAACTGTTTAAGCAGGCTACCAGACCTTGGTTTGAACACACATACACAAATCCTGGCTTTGGGGTTCATTAATAGGTTTTTAATTCTGACGGTTGTGGTTTCATTTGAATTTCATTTTATTTGGTTGATTGATTTTTGCTTCCTAAGTGTAATAACTGACCATTTTTGTAGTGTTAACAATGCCTACAGTGATTTATTCTCAATGCCTTTTGTAGAACAAGAGATGCATATATGCATATAGCTATGTGTAGGGTTTGGACTAGCCGGGGTTCTGCAATTGATGTTGATTTAATCAAATGGCCAAGATGAGAGTTAAGAGAATGCACAGGTCCATCAAAAAGAGTTTAGGGTCAACATGTAATGCATTAGTACATGTCTCGGAGTACAAATGCTGATCTAGGATCACCTCTCACTTTTTTTTTTTCAAAAAGTAGCTCCTAACCAAGTGACAAACAGTCTTAAGCAATGAACACAATGCCTTCAAGCTTCCGCCTGTTAACTTATTACTTTCCCCAAACTGCATTATAAACAGTACTGTCAGCCCAGACTCTTAAAACACAATAACCATTGACTAAAAGTGTGGCTACCTAACTGGCACTGATACCTCTCTACAACTCACGTCTGACAAGCCTTGTTTGAACCAATTTTAATGAAATAGTTCAACCATGTCAGTGTTGCTAACAATAAGTGGAAGCTAGTCACCAGTAAGCATAATATCATTAGAATAATGTTTATCGGTGGTTTTCGATCACTGCAAGATTAGCTTTCTTGACTGAACTATTTCTTTAAAGCAGTGTTTATCACCTTTAGTCATGGAAGCCACACATTTATTGCACAGTTTTGTACCTTTATTCCCTTAATTCAGGTTATTTTCTAGTTTTGAGTCCATGTTGAACCAAATCAGTGGTATCAGCAAGGAAAGCACAAAACCATGCAGTGAGACTGGGACCCTTAGGGTTGAAACCGGAAACCATTGGTTTTAAGGTCATTCAGTCATTCATTCGAGAGATCAAGTCTGTGTCTACCTGTGGAAAAACTGAAAGAGTCAGGACTTTTTTTGAAGCTCATTTGGAGGCGAGGTGAATGTGCTTTGCATGGCCATTTGCTATGCAAATCTGTCACTCCTGCATACTCAGGCCTGGCGAAACACTCGGAAAAGAGCCAAGGAAAACAAAAGGTGACGATAAAACCTAATTTGCGGGCAAGAATGGCACCCGCCCGCTGAGAGAAGACTGTTTTCAGCAGCCGATGGGCCGTGGCTGATGTAAACTAGGGCGAGGAAGATCCTGCCCTAGGCCTGCAGTCAATGCATCAGCCTTCACTCTTATTTCGCTCATTGTGGAGTGATATAAACATGCTACTGCAAAATTCTGGATTTCCTACTCATTCCTCATTAAGCTCATTGGCAGCTGAGCTTAAAAAACACATGCTGTTATTATGCTCTTATTCAGGAACTAAAAGACCGGACACTGGGCAAGCCTCCCTCACTGTTCTTACCAGTTCCTAAAACTGCAGACCAAAGGCAGAGGTAGACAAAAAGTCACTTGTTTCACTTGTGCCTTGTTCTTGTTTGTTTCAGAAAATGTTGGAACCAGTGAACTATGCACCATAAAAAGTTAAAAGCCTTGGAAAGTTCCACTTTAATTTAAGATGCATACCATTTAAAATGGATCAGTATAGACCACAAAGTGAATGTTAACTGAGGGACCAAAGTATGCCTTACCACTGTTTTCTGCCCAGTTCATTAGCTGATGTGTAAACAAAGTGTTTTGATGTGAAACTGAGCACTGTACTGAAATTTGCCCAATGAAGATTCTTTACAATGATTGTGACTGGAACCAGGAGTTACAGTGTCTACAATGCAAAGACAGCGATTCTGTCTCCTGTCCTAAAGCAGTGATCCTACTCATGAGTTTTTATATGTAATGCTGATAATGATAAAATAATGGTACATCTGGAGTCTTTTTACTGTGCAACACTCTGTATGTATTTAAAATGTTTTGTAGGCCAAACCTTATAGCAAACAATCTATTTTGCATGACAACTTTCTGTGAGGCAGCTTTTAGAGGCATTAAACACTAATGTCTGGTTCCTGTCACCACTGTTGTGAACAATTCCATCTCTAAGATTCCTTAGAACAGCTTATTTCACATCAGAGCACTCTAAATGACCTTGCTTACATATTAATGTTTTGAAAAATAGGTGGTTTTATACAGTTGATGTGCCCAAAAGTCGAAAGGTAGATGTGGTCTTCGGGGATCAAGAGTGAGTGCCTGCTGTAGCTGATGTATGGGAGTGGGGCACCCCCTGTTGGAATGGTGCTGTAGAACAAACAAGACTCAACCAATCTTCTATTCGGTGTGTCTTAAATAACTTGGACTTTTCCAATTGTGTTTGCGTGAAGTGAAAACACAAGAAAGTTGTCCAGGGTGTCACATATATTTATTGTCTGTGACATTTTGCACAAGAACACTAAATGTAGCTACAGGGTTTTGCCTTTATTGTTGATCAGCTGCACATTTCTTGACTTAGTAGCTTTAGCAAGTGTATTTTTAGATTCTTTGCTTGCTTAAAAGGTGCTGTTTTTTAGAAGACTTTTTTTATTCTCAGTACAAAGAGAGTAACCTGAGGTGGCCCACTGACAATATCTTGTATTAGTCTTCTTCCAAATTCAAAACAATGACAACACCACCGCTTAGTAATACTTAATTTCAATGGCTGCATTCTGAAACGCCTCTTCACAGCTTTTCAGTTCTGAAGGCATTAGAGGTGTTTTAAAACTCTTTTTCCAAACTTTCTCTTATGTTGTAAGCAGCACCATGTCTATACTGCAGTGAACTATGCTTGGCTGTACAATTTTACCGAAGTAAATGAACAATCGGTCTATTGCTCATGTGTTGTGTGTCTCCTGTTCCCATTCTTCGCTGCACACACCAGTCCGGGAAAAAAGACGGGGGATTTGTGGGGAAAATCATTTTAGGAGATTTTGCCAGTCACATTTCATGGTCAGTTTTAATAAGCTGCTCCTTGTCATATAAGGTAGAACCCTCTGCTCTTATCTCCTCATTCTGCTTGGCCTATTTTCAGGCATTAATCATACTTGAACCATTTGGCCAAGAAAGACTTAATAAGTTCCATGGGACATATTTTTGGAGAGAATGAACAGCTATGTCCTCTGAAATGAAGCACCTAAATCTGTAATGGTAATCCTCAGTGAAATGAAGCTTCCCCTTTTTTGGAAGCATTAAGTACAGCAGCAGACCATTGTCTGTAAATGAACTTAGGGTCCATTATTTATGGTATTTAATGAATTACTCGGATACGACGTTTTCAGCACAAAATTACAATACATAGGCAGTCAGATTCTAGACTGCTGATCCGCTGTCTAAAATCTTGCATACACTTTTTAAATTCAGATTAAATAAGACCGAGTATCTCACACACTTTATGAAATGTTGTTGCCAAACCAAACTTAACTTACTCGTTCTCGACAAAATCTCACAATCAATGACAATAATACACTACATGGACAAACGTACTGGGACACACTTGTTTTTCAGGGTTTGGGCTAGGCCCCTTACTTCCAGTGAAGGACAATCTTTATGCTTCACAAATTCTCACAGAAACTCCAAAATCTTGTGGAAAGCCTTCCAAGAGGAGTTGTTATACACTGCCCTCCATTATTATTGGCACCCCTGGTTAAGATATGCTCTTTAGCTTCTAATGAATTCAGTTTTGTTCTAAATAATATAGGAGCACAATGAAAAAAAGAGGAACATCCAACCTTTAATTCAAGCGCATTTATTCAGTGGGAAAAAAAATCCCACATTAAGAAATAATTCTTTTACATCAAATCATGTGTGCCACAATTATTAGCACCCCTGATGTTAA
>JBBPCY010000156.1:13810311-13836426 GCA_037974405.1 Brachyalestes nurse | reverse complement strand
TGTGTGAGTTTTTGTGTGTGTGTGTGTGTGTGTGTGTGTGTCTAGCTTTTTTGTTTTTAACGCTTTTGGTTTTTCTGTTGCTGTTGTGTTCAACCTTATATTACTATATCAATAATATTTCTATTCACTCTATTGTACCAAATACTTCTTCTCTCATTACTTATGTGATTTGAAGTGTTTGTTGAGAAAATTATATAAATAAATAATACATAAAAAAAGCTACCACTTCTAACTTGAACAGAAATGTTAATCCTTGTTGTCTTTGTCGGAAGCAACTGTTACCAGGAGTGTCAGAAGCAATGATTGTCCCCGTTAAGAGGGTCACTTGACCTCTGGAGACTCTTGGAGCAGGCTGAACTTCCTCCGAATGTTCACTCTTTCAAGCAGATTGCACTCTCAAGACTGAAGTGTCCAGTGACAAAGAGGCCTGAGAGCACCGATCGCTGAACCCCGAGACCTCAAGTGGATTTCCAAAGGTCATCACCAGACCCTTCACTTGTCTGTAATACATCAACTCATCAGGCAACAAATTCACAAATGCACAAAAAGGTTTACGTTTACATTTGTGCTTGCATTTGCGTTCACGTTTATGGCATTTAGCAGACGCTCTTATCCAGAGCAATGTACATCAGTGCTTCAGTAGTCCACATTTGTTCTTCATACCTGAAAAGCTATACTTAAATCAACGCCTGCTTTTAACCAAGTTACTGCCAGCCTAGTTACACACCTTAACAAACCCTGTCAGAAACAAAAAGGCAAAGGTTAATGCACGAGTAAGGAAAAACAATTAAGAGGGTAAGTGCCTGAGGTTTTTTTTTTTATATATAGGAGAAGATGTATAAGAGAGAATCGAAAGGAGAGGGAGTTCGTTCCACCACTCAGGGACCGAGACTGAAAAGAGTCTTGATGCAGGTCTTCCTCTTCTTTCGAGCAGCGGAGGTTCCAAACGAGCAGCGGCTCTGAGAGGATGTGAAGTGATGCTGCTTGATCCGTGCTGATAAGTTTGGAGGTGCCAGTCCGTTCTTGGCCTTGAAGGTGAGTGTTAAGGATTTGAACTTTATGTGGGTGGCCACAGTCAAGGAGTGCCTTGGTGACTAACCAGTCCGCTCATTGATCTCTTATACATCTTCTCCTATATATTAAAAAAACTCTTCCCCTCTCAACTGTTTTACCTTACTTGTGTATTAACCTCTGACGTTTTTCTTTCTGACAGGGTTTGTGAAGGTGTGTACCTTAGCTGGCAGTAACAGCAGTTGTTGATTTGAGTCTAGCTCCACAGGTATGAAGAACAGAAGTGGACTACTGAAGCACTGATGTATGTCGCTCTGGATAAGAGCGTCTGCTAAATGCTGCAATGTAAATGCATTCTGAATCAGCTGAAATGGTTTACCATCCTGATCATCATTGGAGATCACTGTAATTTCATTGCAGGGCAGCTGGGTGGTCTAGTGAGTGGGGCATCGCCACTGCAATCAGAAATCCCAACTGCTATCGTCATCACTGAGGTTCCCTTGAGCAAGGAACCATCCCCACACACTGCTCCGCGGCGCCCCTCATTGAAGGCACCCCCCAGCTTCACTCAGTTATTGGGTTAAATGGGTTAAATGGAGAGAAAAAATTTCACACTGTTCACACTGTGTGGTGTGGTGTTTTCACATTTGACTTTACTTTACTGAAGATTAACACAGACATATGCTATAGAGGAGTCACTGCAAAGTGCATACTTCTTTTCTTTTCTTCCATAAATCTACACATAGTCACTTGTATTACAGAGTAAAGGGACTTTCAGAATACTTTGTCTTGGGGCAGACAGGCATGCCAAAATCATCCCACTCCCCTCAGCTAAAGAGATCAGGATTCCTCTGCTGTCTTTGTGTTTACATCTGGAAATTTATTGCACGTTCGGCATAAATCCTGGGACTGGACCTCATCCAACAAGATTCTTAACGTTCTTTCGTTCAAAGAATCTGACGGAAAGAACATCTTCATGCAGCGGCAACTTAAAAAGCACTGTCTCTAATGCATACACATCTCAGAATTCATTTCATAATACTCTTTTTGATCATAACATGAATAAACTTTGAAACGACCATTTGTGTCAGTAGATTTCACTCATTTGTGTTACTTATATATAGTATTTATACTATAGATAAGCATACAGCATTTTTGTATATAGCATAGTGTTGTTATTTTTCTACAGATTTTTTATTTCGATTTTATTTAGACCTTATTTTTTTATATTGTTCATTACTTTGTGTTTATACAGTCATTAGGTGTACAGCAATTTCCTCTGTGATCAATAAAGTTTTCTGATTCTGATTTTGCTTCTGAATAATAACTCCTTTCTTGTTTTTATTTCCATAAAATAATGAACCTGATCAGGCATGCCAAACTAGTTTAGCTGAAATTCAGTACTAAGCCATCCTAATTTAGAATTTCCGGCGACTTTCTGAAATACTTTTGAGGAAATATTGTGGAATTCCACGAACCCCTACTATTTACTTAGTGCTGCTCCTTAGTATTAGTCCATTACAGTCTATGTTATTGTAATTATGATGGCTAAAAAGCCGATAATCCCAAAAGAAGGCCTAATACCTAAATGACTTGAATCTGAACCTCAAAACATTCATTCCCCAGGTAGGTGTCTTTACAGGCAGGATCTCGCTCTGCGTGTATTTTCCTATCGCTGAAAACGTCGCCTTCACTTTATTTTATAACCCAACATTCTCGGTTTTCCATAAGGTGTCTCACGGCTTACAGCAGATTTCTGTTTTCCTTTCTAACCATGTATTTTATTTATTTTCATGTTCTATTTTTCCCTGTGTATTTTACCGTCCTTTAGAGACTGCCGAGTGTTTTGGCAGCCAAAGGCAATTTGTGGGAGAAGTTTCATACACTCTGATTTATTCGCCTGGTAATCATTTGCCCCAACTTTTATTTTCCATGTTCCATGCCTCTCTTTTCTGCTGCATGTTTACAGCTGCTATTGTCTATTTAAACGTTTCTCATGACCTCGCTGTGATTTTGTAATTTAAAGGGCATCTAAATGAAACTCCAAAAGTTCCTGCAAGTGACTGTAGCTTGCTGTAAATTAGAGTCTTGCAAATAACATTAAACAAATGAAACTGTTCTGGAGTCCCTCAGTTCATTTGTGCCTTCTGTGGAATTTTTTTTAAGTACATTTTTGCTGGCAGGCAAGTAGACTTGCATGGGATGACTCCCTGCTCCCTTCTCAAGTGTCTCAGTCTACAAGCAGAACCCAGAATGGTTTTATTTGAATTTCAAATCATATTTGAAATGTAATATTTCATATTTTATTTAACATGTGATTTCCTGAATGTTCGATACTTTTCTATAGACAAAAAGAATCAATAGTTCCACATTTTGAAAACTACTTTAAGTTTAATTATTGAACGTAACATTATATATTTTTTGGCGATTCAATCAATCATTCAGTGCAAACTGCACTAAAACAAATTGGCTAATTACACAGGTCAACAAAAAATGGTTTTGTAATCATCAGAAACCACAACCCACTTTTCTAAACCAGGTTTTCATGCTGATTTCAGATCCACTTTCAGTTTTTTCAGTCACATCAACTTTTTGAATTATGAGTAATATTAGATTTGCAATGGACTTGCATGCGGTTTTTATTAAACTGCAGGCACCAATCTGCAGGCACCAAGTAACTGTTTCAATATTTTCAGTGCGAAGTCAGATAGGCGCACACTGTGGCATAGATATAATGATCAGTGTCAGGCAGCTACCACTGTTTCTTCAAAAACACTTAACATATGATTATTATATGCTAATTATACCAACTCATCATGCAATATATAACTAGCTGCATCACAAACTGTACATGCGGGAAAAACTAAACACAGATTTGAAATCAGCATGAAAAACACTACAAAACCCATAAACTTATCTCTGATGATTTTGACCTGTTGACCTGTGTAATCATGGTAATCATGTAATTTAATTCTCATGCACTCTGCTAGGTTTTAATAGTACTAACTGGCTTTCTTTTGTAAACCTGAATCCTTCTGCCATTGATGAATAGACTCCTTTTTTATTCATTATTCTTTACTCATTATTCACTCTTGTATGATTCCTCCTCACAATGAATTGCTCTTGTGTTTCTTGTTTGCTATTCATTGTGGATCAGAGGAGGATGAGTGTCTTTCTCTTGCTCTGAGGGTTTTTATTTTACTTACTTGTTTTATTTTTCCTTGACTTTGTCCGTTTGGGATTTCCACAAGGTTGCTTTGTGAACTTATTTGAATTACGCATAATCTTTGCCCTGTGAAACAGATGCCACCTAGTGGCTCTCCTTGTTTTTCTACCAGTCCTGTTGACTGTTGGTGTTCCCCAAAAGTGGCCTTGGAGTTCCCCTGCTCTGCATATTTCAGGTATTTCTATGCTCCTGATACAACTAATCACTTCAACAAGCCTTTCCTGAGCTGAAGTGACACACTGTGAAACAGAAGTTGGTGTGAATGTAGAAAGGACCCAACATTTCCTACAGTCACTTAAGAAATCTCAAGCTGACAGCATATAGCATATATGCCATGCATCCATCACCACACTGAAAAGTGTTGCAAGTAAAAAAGTAGTTCTTTTGGTGAAAAAAATGCTTTTTCCCTGATAAAACCCCTCTTAAGAGCCATTATTGAGCGAGTGCAGAAATAATATTTCTGCATTGGCTCAGACATATTAGCATTGGGACCAGGCAGTTTGGACTGAGGCCATTTTCAAGAGCCAGGAAGCCACCCACCCACACACACATCAATATGTGTACACATGCTTACGCACACATGGTATTACTGACTTCTGGGGGTTTTCAATTCCACAGTGTTAAAGTATAGCTAAATAGTGCTTTACCAAGACTGGAAACGTCAGTAACCAAAAGGAGGCATATTTTTGGCATATTTAGTTCTCCTACTTAAAGCAGCAATTTGCATCATAAAGATCATCATAATGTCCCAATGAGCATCAAAGATTAGAATGTTTTCCATTCACCGAACGCGCATTCAGTCCCCACAAAGTGACTTAAACAAAGTACACTGTTTCAGCTGGAGGAAAAATCATAGCAGCTGATTGAGTCATGAACAGTAACTGTCACTCAACAAATTATTAATATCAGTGACCAAAACAGGGCCACAACACATTACATTAACACTCCAACACTGAGCTACATCACTACAACAAAATTAGGAAAAAAGGCTTTGCCCTAAAACTAACACTAAACTACTGCTAAACTACTAAACTACTAAAGCACACATGATTACTGCTAAACTACTGCTAAAGCACACATGATTGCACACTAGCTTGGTTTGAAGGGCCCATACGTTTCTTCTATTTTTTTTCCCATTTATTTTTACAGAACTATGCAAAAAAACGGTGGCGATATAACCTTAAACCGTAAAGCATTGGTGACCAATCAGAAGCCATGGAGGTGGGATTACTAGTGGTGTGCGATACTACAAGACTTGGTATCGATCCAGTACCAAGTAAATACAGGGCCAGTATCACCGATACTTATACCGATATCAATACTTTTTAATGATTAAGGCGGATGCCTCATTAAATTGCATGACCTTTAAGTGTTTTTGTGATTTTTCCTTTGGATTATTTAAAACCCAGGATAGAATTTTGGCAAAGTTATATATGGAAAATACTTTATAATCATAATAACAATAACAATAGAACAAAACAATTTTTCTTAAATAAAGAAAGTACACAAAATTATTACTCCAAACTACAATATTAAAATAAAACAAAATTTCTCCACTTCAGTGCACTTCAGGCTTTGAAAAATAATGTAAAAAAACTGTTAGTGAAAATACAATAAATAAAGTGCAAATAACTAAAAAAAATCCCCAAAGCCTTAAGTTCAAAGAAATATTCTCAGAAGCCTCCCTGTCAGGGATTTTTCTCCTGTTCTCTCTGTTTCTGTAGGTCGGTATTTTCTTTCTTATGAGTTTTCATATGCTTATACAAAGTTTCCACTGTATCTTACAGACTTTTTACACATTAGACAGCACGCTCTTTCATTTTTGGCCTGAAAATATCACTACGTGTCGCCCCTTTTTTTCCTCTGCCATTCCTCTGGACCTTTATGCGCGCTCTGCTCCATCTCTGCTTGTGTGTGTGCTACTGAGTCACATGACACATCATCTAAACACAGAGAGGAGAGGAAGAGCAGAGTGTGCCACTCCGTTCTGTGACTGAAGAAACACTTGAAAGCACCAACACCAAGCAGCAAGTATCGATCTCATTACATTGGTATCTTTCAATATCAATACCAATGTTGACATCGATATTATCAATATTTGGATTGATCCGCCCACCACTAGTCATTACCAAAGACAGTGTCCATGCTGCCTTGTCACAAAATGCTAACTTTGAGTTTATACAGTTTATAGTCCGTTTATAACACTGATGAGAAATAGGCAAATAATATGCATAATCAGGGAAAAATATATTTTATTTAAATGAGAAGAGCCTAGACAGATAGATGTTTAGAGGTGCATAGAGCCAGTTTATACGGTCAGGTTCTAACACTGAGAAATGCTACTGTGAAGCAGGGCACAGCCTACTTCAAATTGTGCCATTCTTCCAGCTACTAGAAAAACCTCAGTTTTCAGAAACGGCCAGGCGCTCTCATTGCTTTCCAAACATAAAATTGACCTTTGTTTACATTATTCACTGTCATTTGTGTGGAACAGCATGTATAACATGTGACCAAAAAGAGGTCAGCTGGTGACCAACGGAAATGTGATGAACGTCTCTTTTTTACCTTCATATTGCTGCAGACTGTGACTCAGGAGAGTGAAATCAATTTTATTCAATCAATGTTATTAGACATGCTGCCACCCCTTAATGAGCAACATAAGCAACATATTTATGTGCTTTTGTGTGACCAGGCAAAGTCAAGGCTGTCTGAGCACCAGTGGGTGGTGCTCAGACAGCAGTGGGGTGGTGCTCCATTACCAGTCTATGCCACTGATCCAGCTCCAGTTTCCATGGTTAATCCTTCTCCTTTTTATGCCACCTGATTCTCCCGAGGGTACTGTACCAATAGCACTGATCCCACTACTTTTACTGAGCCTGGCAGAGTGTGGTCGTCACATTGAAGTTATGACCTACTCAGAACAATCTGTCCCCTGGTCAAATATGTGCATCCATTTTCCCTTATAAAGAAAGTAGGTGGGGTTCACTGGAGGTCCTGTGAAAGTGATATGATTTGATTCACAAAATGACCATAGCAACAATGGGGCTTGGACTGCCCAATGCAGAGATTTGCTTCTCCCAAGTCATCTATCACTGCACCAGTTCCAAAAACAACACTACCTGCTGTAATGACTACAAATCTGTTGCCTTACCACCTGTGATCAAAGATTAACAAAGATCACTCAATCTGCAAACGAACCTACACTCTTCAGAAAGGTCATATAAAGCTGCACCACTATTTAGTTGTCCTACTAGCTTTGTTATAGAAAAATTGTAGGGATTACATGGTGGAGACCACATTCTCAGGAACAACGCTACCAGCATGGGCATCCCCACCATTCAGTCTGAAGGTGACGTGTCCCCTTCACATTTCAGAATTATTCGTTTGGACCCCACCCCACATTTAACATAAAATATTAGTTCACCCAGTGCTGTCGAATCTGGAATCTTTCGTGAAAGAATCCATTCCACTTAATCAATAGGAGCATACCACTGAAAATCCGGATGCAAGTGAAGTGAATCGTCAGTGCAAACCCGCCCCCCGCACCTAGATTGATGCGGCCCCCTCACATTAAAAAGCCCCCTGGCTACCAGTCAGAAGTTTTCACACACCTATCTGAATATGCATCTTAATGCCTATATTTACATGCAAATGAAACAGTAAAGTTGATGCCTGTGTTGAAATTAAAAATAAAATTCCAAAACATTAAACTGTATTTTTTTTAAAGCTGTGCTTTTATAGTCACTGCACAATTCCATGTGTATTATATCATAGTTTGTATCTCTTTACAATTACTCTCCATTAGTCTATTATAATTATTACTATTAAAGTGGAAAATGATAAAAATAAGAAAAACCTTTCTGTGACGTAGACAGATGCAGCCCCCACACGGCAACACTGGTCAAAATCCTTTACTGGTACTATACTGTGTTACAATAGTCATTTAACAAAAAGAAAGCATAAAATACACTGTGTATTGTTTACACACCTGCCTCTCTGTACATTTACAATTCTGTATAGTGTTGTTATAATAGTGTTTTTAAAAAGTACCTTTCGTGAGCAGCAAAATTTGTGAGCAGCTCCCCACATTATATTAGAATCAGAATTCTCCTGACTTTATTAATACATAAATATTAATACTATAAATATTATAAATGAAAATAACTAAAGATACTATAAATCCTGTACGTATTTATGAGTGAGACAATGTACTGCGGGAGTCTCTGAGATAGCTGAACATTTTGCTTGCTGATTTGTGGGGCTAGTGGAAAGGGGTTTAAACATCATGCTATTGGCTTGTACTATTTTTCTCCACCCACTGGTGCTCACTGATGTAATAAAAACTCAAGACTTTTTAGAATCAAGCAAAATTCAATTTTCTCTAAAATGTTATGGTATCATTAATCATGCTAAATATGAACAGGGGCATAAAACAAGAAAAGGTGAAAGTTAATGTCACCTACCTCTGTTTGTGCTGAGCACTGTTCTGTTGATTATATATTTATTATTTTGGTGATGAGTAGTATAATATCTGGCAAATTCTATATAGACGACATATGGCTGAATAGGTGATTGTGATTCTGATATCTTAGAACGCCCCCTGCTGGACCTCCAAGGAACAACATTTTTTATAACCACATTTATAAGGTGATATTTTAACGTAAATATTAAAATTTATAGGATTCACCCAAACAGCATTCACATCCCTAATGATAAACACCCAGGCTGAATATTAAAGAGTTAGAAATCACATTGTTAAACAACAGTTGACATTCCTGAAAAAAAAAATAAAAATGCGGGAACAGTTTAATTTGTTTTATTCTAAATCATATAATAAAGAATAAATCATTTAAAATAAGTCATTGTCATCAATCACACACAATTTAACTTCTTTCCTCAAAACATGTTTGCCCTTTTGATTCTTTATTGTGCCTCCAGTGATCACCTCTGTAAATCTACTCCAGCCAGTATTCATCTACAAAACCAAATACAATTTAGCCACTTTGGCCAGGCCCATTCTGTACCTTAAGAATAAACTAGAGATTTTGCACTGCAGTCCATGTAATTAATAAGCAATAAGCCTTACAGGGTAATAAGCCTGGATTTTAAGGGGTTGTATCATTAAAAAAAACACATTTATTGGTATGAAAATTTGACACATATGTACAACAGATTTTGAATAATAATACCGAACAGCTAGACTGATCGATTGCTGGGAATGGCATTGAGATCTTAGAGGAAAGGAATCTCTTTGAGCAAAGTACAATTTAAAACACTGTTTACTTCAATTACAGAATGTTGTGATATTCTCATCCATTCTCAACAGCTCTATAGTAAGTACCATTACCAATTCCACAACATTAACACAAAATATTAAGGCTGTTACATGATTAAACTAATCAATCTAATTAATTACAAGCTCAGAAACATGAGATACACTATATGGACAAAGTATTGGGATCCCTGACCATTAGACCAAAAGGGACACTGCATTCAAATACATGGACTTTAATATAGAGTTGGTACCCCTTTGCAGCTACAAAAGCTTCCACTCTTCTTGGAAGGGTTTCCACAAGATTTTGAAATGTTACAGTATGAAGTTGTGCCCATTTATACTGTAGAGCATTTACAACGCTAGGCACTGATGTTGGATGTGCTAGTCCTTAGGGATGTGAATGCTGTTTGGGTGAATCCTGTAAGGATTGGCTCGTAATCTCAACTCCAGGTGTTGGATGGGGTTGAGGTCAGGGCTCTGTGTAGGCCTGTCAAGTTCTTCCACACCACACTCATCCAACCTTGTCTTTATGCAGCTTGCTTTGTGCACCAGGGCACAGTCGTGCTGGAATAGAAAAAGGCCTTCCCCACAAAGTTGGAATCATGGCGTTGTCCAAAATGTATTGGTATGTTGAAGATTACCCTTCACTGGAAGTAAGGGGCCTAGTCCAAACCCTGAAAAACAGGTGAGCCCCAATTATTTTGTCCATATAGTGTTCAGGATGGTGTTTTAGGAGGAGCTATGCAAGCATTACTCCCTGCTTCCTATTTCTCTTGTATGCCTGGGCGCGTTATTGAGTGGACAGATTTTACTACAAGGACACTGGTAGCTGTCCCCAGATGCACCATGGTAGTTCACGCCAGTAAACATTTCCTATTGTGTCAACATCTGAACTGACCTTCACAGCATTTGTAATGTCAACTAAAGGTCTTGTCTACTATGCTTATATACTTTCTGTTCTTATTAGCTGTGCAGATGTGCAGGAATATGCCAGGTTTACAATAGTTCCTCTAATTGTAAAGCTACAGAATTATAGTACGGCTATTGTAAAACATCAAACAGGGCAACACTGTACATTCGCACCTAACCTGGCATTATAGAGTTACTGTAACGTTTTTGACTAGTGCTATTTCTGGGCAGTTTTAATAAATAAAAAAAAACACACACACAGTAATTATCAGCAAGTTTTTATTAGATACGGGATCTCCTTAGTTACAGCTATATGACACTATACATGTTCTACTGGAGCATCCTAATTGTCTTTTAATGTTTGTTCCCTTTTGACCTTGTTACAGATTTCTAGGTTTGACATAAAAAGGCAACACTTGAAACACATTATTGTTCACGTAACTAGATCATTTCAGTCCCTTTGTTCAACAAATTCTACAATACAGCTAAGATACACCTATTCAATAATTTTAAGGGACATGTTAGATGAGTTTTAAAATAGACCTTGAATACATAGTTTCTCTGGAAATCCCTGAAAATAGCTGCTTCAACATAGGAATTTGAAAAAAAAAATGTGTGGCGATTTTTAGTGAGCTATTTTTAAAAAAAAGCCTCATAAACTAAGCCTGTTTCCCAAAAGCAATACTGCATCAAGAACATCATGAGGTTGGTGTTGGGTATCACCGCCATAGTTATTGCACTACTGTACCAGTCAAAAGTTTAGAGACACCTGATTTAATTGTATGGTTTTCAGACATTTTGGTCTGAAGCCTTTTGCTTAAATGCTTGAAAACTGTTTTGTAGACACACAGAAACAGGTGAAAAGAAGTTTTTCCAAGACAACTAATTTTAAGCATCAAGCTCTTTGCATGTGATGAACATCTGCAAACCTCTCAGAAGAGCACCACAGGTGGCTCCTTGTGAGGTTGTTTGGGGAAATGGCAAGAGGTTTATCTAAGTGGGGTTGAAAGATCTAAAATATAGGTTTTGGTGTCCCTGCTATTTTTTTATGTAAAAAACAGTAAATATAAGGAAAACCCTTCTAAGCGTGTGTCCAACCATTGATTGGTGCTTTAGATTTGAGTCTTAAAGCAGACTATTTAAAGCAGTGGTTCTTAATCCTCCTAACTCACAGCAGCACTACACAATTTTAAGTATCTTTGATTCACACCTGATCCGACTCATCAACTGATAATGGAGCCCTTCATAAGCAGAGTCAGGTGTGCTGGGTAAGGAATAGTCCAAAGTGGCCAGAAGCAGGACTGAAAAACTCTGGCATCTTCAACCTAAGCTCAATATCTCCTGCATCTGTACAGTTGATTAACACAGACAATGTTTATATGTATCCCTGTACTGAAAAATGTCATTAGGTAATGACTAATCTTGTGTCTACACTCTTTCTCCATTTTATCAACTCCATTGACCATATATACATTTGTTAATTTACAGTTAACTCCCCTATACCCTGTTCATCAATGGTTAGGACCTTCACAGGACCACCAGTGGGCAACTATTATTTGGGTAATATATCATTCTTAGCCCAGTGCAGAGGTTGAAAAACTTCAGCAGCACTGCTATGTATTTATTTGTGGTGTGTTTGTGTTACTGCACACACACACACACACACACAGAAGCAGATGAACTTCAGTCTGTAACTGTAAACTACAAAGGGCACCTGTAAGCCAGTGGAGCTGAAGAACTGGACAATGAGTGAAGGTGTATTGTATGGTATGGGAGCCTTGAAGCAACATGTTTTCTGTACTTCCGTAAACTAATTGTCTGGGGTTTTTGATCATACAGTACAGATGCAGCTGGAATGTTCCTTTCACTGGACAGTGATGAACAAGTGGATCATTTTTCATGTTCACTCTCAGACTAGTAGCATTTTGGCCTTTTGCTACATGCCCCGTCATTGAAATGAAAATAACTCAACCTAATTACATTAGTTCGTCCCTTGAGCAGTTGACCAAAGCACAGTCTCTATGGCAACCGGTGATTCACTGAATGATCCAGCTTGACTGCTTCACTAAACAACCACCAGTAAATACAGCAATGCAATAACCTAGCAAAAGTTACACTCATTTGTGTTGCTGCGTTGAGGGCAAGATAAACAGAACAAACACCTTTCGACACTCATGGCATCCATGCAGAACAGATTATTGTATATGTTTTACAAAATCATTTGATAAATAAATAATACACACCGCCCAGGTTTATACAACTGAGGAAGGCAGTAAGCTAGTAAAAAGTTTAGAAATAAAAAAACGACACAAGAAATACAGTACAGAGTTGGGAGAAAGCTTACTCACACTCCTGTAATATACATAAATGAATAAGATATGCTGAGTGGAAGTTTAATTTCGACTGAGAAAAAAATGACACTTACAATTAAACTGTGCAAAGTGGTTGCACATAAATAACTATGCTACATCAACACAAATCTTGTCAAAAAAGCAAACCTAAACATATGGGCCATATTTTATTTGTGTGCAACCACTTTTAATCATCATAAATTATTTGTCCAAAGTATACAGTGTGGAGTGTAGAGTGCGCAGTTACCAAACAGGACAGGTAGACTTGTGGGGTTGGCACGAACATTCAAGCATTTGTTATGTTGGTATTAGTTTTTATATTTATATTTTATATTTTATAGCTTCTCTGAAGGGCAAGATCAAGTTACATATTTAAAGGCAAAGACAGGCAGTCATATTCAGGTACTTGTTTTGCCTGTTAAACAAAAGGGTAAAGTGTAATGTGACATGACCCTGTTTACACTTGTTCACACATGGTCACTTCATGTGACTAGTATGTGGGTTGTAACAGGTAATATGTAAAGTAATATGCAAATCAGCCTGTATACAAAAAACAATTGCCTGTGCTGCTCCCCATTTTCAGTTTTATTCAAAAGGGAGGCACAGTTTGCACAAAATATAAGGAGAGGCTGTTAAAAATAATTACACTCCTGGGTCATTTGCATCATAGCAGGAAGATGGTGAAAAATGATGAAGTGGGGTAAAGTTTAAACAGACTGGTGCTTTATTTGAACTAACACTCCTAAACTGGGGAGCAGCAATATCTGCATTAAACGGCATCAGTCTTAAAGGCGGTCTCTTCACAGTACTGGGAGGGGTTTTGCTTATCGAATGTGTCTCGAAGAGACGGATAAGTTTATACTGCTATAACATGTAGCTCGAATACGTCTCAGATGATCCTCCTGAAGTGTCTGAGCAATTTCATTTGTATGTGTTTTAAAAGTGTCTTAGGTGTGTTCAATGTGGCTTGGCCTTACGCACATAATCCTGATACTTGATGCATGAAGTAAGCAGGTGTAAACGGGGTCTCTGATTGAAGGAGTTGAGTTCAGTCATTGTCTAAACACCGTAAAGCTTGTAGATTGAAATAAACAGAAATAGTTGTACAGCTAAATTCCTAATCTATACGAATTTAGAATAAAACATTGAAATAACTTGCTGGATAAACCATTTAAGGTGGAAAGGAAATGTCCTACAAAGATTCCTAGCAACTGAACAGAAACTTGGCTTTTCATTTGATGAAGAAACTAAAGTGACAACTAAAATATGTCACTAAACAAAGATTGTAAGATATTTATGTCTTGACCTTACTGTATCATTGCTGTTATTTAGCCAGACTCCCGCTTCCTTATCTGAGAGATCTGAGAGAGGCTCATGTAATATTACTCTTAGCATGATTGTAAAGGGATGTATACATGCAGAAAAACTATTACAAACAAATGGAATATTGTTATAAGTGAATGTTATAAAACAAATAACTATATTCAAATGGTGGTTAATAAATGAAATGTAATTTTTAGTACTATGAAAGATACAAAAGTGATTCAGGTCAGCCCTAATGACAATGCATCACTGAAAACCTTACATTGCGTCCCAAACCACACACTAGTAGGCCAATTGGGATGCTGCCACAAAGTCACTACAGTGGAAATCCCTAAGCTCTACAAACACCTAAACCCCTTAAGTTTGTATGTTATTTATGTACACATTTGTATAGAACTACATTCCATTTAATGTACAGTATGGCTAGAGAGAACACAGATCAATGAGAATTTAGCCCTGACACAATCAGACGAGTTTAGCACACAGACAGCTGGCGTGTTAGCAGTGTTCCTTTAATATTCACAGAGCACTTTGCAGCTTTTTAGAGATACTGTATATCTGTCATTCTGGCAGTGTGGAATAATGGTTAGGCTGAGAAGCTTACTGCAGTTAGCCCTTCTCCCGGTCCTTGTCCAGGATACCTCAACGCTCCTGTCCATGTCGGCCGGACAGCACCGGTTAAAAAGTGCACGTTCGTGACTCTGCGTTGGCAGACCCCTCAGAGCTGCTGGGTGGCCGCCTGCTCCCTGTAGCCTGACAGAAGAAGGAAGGGGTCAGATTCAGGGAGCAGAACTTGGCAAGATGCTGTTAGTGGGTGGTCCTGAAACAAACAAGTTTCCTGGCATTTCAGCATTCAAAATTTGTGGAAGGTATGGTAGCCTAAACACTGAAGGGACAAAAAATGAACCCTTGATGACTAAGACTGCACCTCCTTTTTGGTTTTTGTGGGAAAAGTCACTGTAAAAATCACAAGTCAGTGGGTGGAACTGCTAATCAGCTAATCTTCACTACTCTGTTATTCCTTGGACACTACACATGACTTTCAAAGTGGACAGGTCACTGTAATTTTTACACTACCTGCCTTGACGTTTTGTAATGAGATACGTTGACACACTTCATGGTCGAGCAGTGAAAAAGGATAACATCTTTCTCCAGGAAGAATCACCAAACTATGCTTAAGGTGGGACATCTACAGATGGAAGTGTTAATTTTTTAAAACACCAGATATCACAATGAATCTTTGCTAGTTGATTTCCAATTTATTTTATTTTAAATTTTTCTATAGGGAGCTTTGCAAAAAAAAAAAACATGCATTAAGCTACACTTAATACATGTACAGCTATAAAAATGGGTCTCAGAACAGCATCAACTAGTGAGATCTCGAATATAATGCACCTTTGTGTAACTGCTGTCATTTGTACAAAGGAAACAGACACATATGAAAATTATATTTATAGCTTAGCTTTTCAGTGATAAGCTTTTCAGTGATACAGTAGGACATGACATGATGATGCCAAGTGTGGGCCAAGAAAAGCCTTCATTAAATTAAACACAAGTAAACACACCAAAATAAACATACTGGGAACAAAATCCTCATTTCTGCCAAAATCCTCATTTCTGCTTTATTTCTGCCTTGCCCTAAGTCAGAGCTATTTCTGGAGTGGTCTGGTTCAACAGTTGCCCTTGGGGCTATTCATTCCCTCTAACTGTTAGAGATATTTTAAAGACCTATTCACCAAACACTAGATGCATGAAGATTTCTCCACACCCTTTCACTGAAAAAACTATGTCAGATCTTCCCCAAGTCTGGGGAGTGTGCACCAGATACAGATTACATGTTTCTGTTTTTAAAGGCAATGCTGTGCTGAAGGGTTGTTGTCCTTTTATGGTCTGTGTTGTTGTAGCACCAAAAAGCAGGCAAAACAGCTACATCCTGCCAGCTGCAGCCATTCTTGACCGAGGCTTGAAGAACCACCTGGAGCTGGGCTGCATCTGACACATCAACAGACCGCCTGCAGGGATCAGACTGCTGGGCCATCACGAGACTAATACGGCACCTTACAGGTGCCACATTATTCAAAGCCAATGCACATCTTTACTATAAAAAAGATTTAGGGTAAAATTTCAAAAGGTGTCCCCCTTCATGCTTATTAGTTCAAAACATGACTTGTGGTTCACTATGCAAAACAAAAGCTTTCGTGAACTCTGTGGGGCTTTGGTGATGTTAATTATAAGATATAAGAGCTTATTTGAAGCCAACATGCGATAAAGGGGCCTCATCCATGAGGGCAAAATTGTGTAGTTGAAGCAAGCGATGGCCATTTTGTCTCTATGAATCTTCGACATCATCTCATTATAATGGGCACTGAGAAAACGTGGCTCCACTGGCATGCTGCAGACAAAACCCAGATCAAATGGCCTGCAAAGAGACTGACAGATGGAAGGAGGTGGGAGGCACATGAGCAGAGACGGACTGAAGTGAACAAAACGGGAGCGGCAGGGCTAACAGGCTGCAAGAAAAGGTTGGCTGGCTTGGCATTGCTGTGATCAGACCTGCATCAAAACACCGATTTAGGAGCACAGTGAAATCTATAGTAATCAGCTGAAAAACACTGAAGCAAAAAAGCCCATATTCTAGATTTTATTTTGTCCCCTGAGGTCCGTTTACAATATTTGTGTGGGTTTGAGTACTAAAACAGTTGTCTTTTTTCTGACAATTTCTAATCAATATAAGAAGTTTTTTACATGAAATGGGAAATGAAAGGTACATTTTGAAACTGTAACAGTGTCTACATACTACATTTAACTATTTTATCTTACCAATGTAATGAATGATATGGGCCCTTTTATAGCACAACAAGAACAAGGGAACTATTGTGGTATTTTAGTATGGAATTCATAAAAAAAGATGCCATAAGAATTGGTCCATTTAAGGTTTAAGGAAGTGGTGTTAAACAAGTCATGCAGAGAATGACACACCTACCTTCGGAGACTTGAAGATTGAAGGGGGGCAGCATGGAAAAGAAATCAGAAAAGAGCTGAAATTAAGTCTCGGCAGTGTCTGAGAATAGCAACTAGTCTTGGGAAAAAATTCCCAGGCAAAATACACCAAGGCTCCAAAACAGCAGGAAAACAGGGCTGTGTTTGAAAATGATCACAGTGGGTTTTAAATAAGTTACAGGGGAAATACATTTAACAGCGATACAGCTGTTACACAATGAACATTTAGAGAAAGAGTTCTAGGAGTTGTCTCAACCGCCTACATGCAGTAATTATCACAGCACTTTCCATCCGCACCCTACTGCCATATAGTAGGAACTGTCACTGTTCAAAGGCTTCTAGATTTGCAAATTGGAATGGGGGAGATGTTGTAGCATTAAAGCAGTAGGAAAAAACAACAAGTGGGAGAAACTGTGTAGATGTGGATCCCTTTGATTCAAACATGGCTTGAGGCATTCTAACCTTACACACTTGTAATTAAATATGTATGCTGAACATTTCCATTTTCAGTGGAACAATGCAGCATACTGAAAATAGACTGGAACAGAATATGCTGTGGGACCCCTATTATATAACTTTAGTAGAATTAACATCAAAAGATCATTTCTAGAGCCCTAGTATGATGCTCACTTGCAAGGATAACCATGTCCATGCCCCAGAATATGCTCATAATCCAGCCCACCATGACCACGGCGGTGAGGATCTGGATGAAGGCCGCAGCAATGTTCAGCCAGAACACACAGCACACGTGCCGATCTGGCAAATCCGTCCTGGCACCGCACAGCACTGTGAAGGCCGAGATGAAAGTACCTGTCCATTCGGATGCAAAGAAAACACTCAAAATGTAAAGGAGATGGTGTTAAGACGATATTCTGCTGAACACTAAACTTTCAATGTAAGTTAACAAAATGAACTAATGTAAATTAATGAGATTATTTTACATAATTTTGCACAATTTCTGTTAGTACATTTTTTAGAAAATTTGAAACAGTGTAATTGCCATCTGGTATTTTCAGATTATGTTATAAATAAAACAACAAAAATAGAAGCGCAAGGTTTTGTTCCGATAGAGTTATATTTGTTAATGCTTAAAAATAACACGAAAGTGAAAGTGAAAGTGACAATTAATGAAAACTAGTGAAAAACAGCGTTTGGAAAATACACTAGCATTCAACCATTCTTAGCAAATTTGGACAGTTTTTTTCTCACATTCAAGGTGAAACCATGTTTATGAGACACTTTTAAAAACATGCTTTGTCTAAACACTGTTCATCTTTGCATGCAAAAAAAAAACAAACAAAAACAATACATTGTTTAAGAGATGTGGTTAGAAAACATTTTGTCTGACATGTCTAACCATTATTTGAATCATTTGAATTAATAAATGCCTTAAAAAAGATGGGGGCTGTCAGACAATGTTTTACCCAGTCAGGTTTGCTTCTGCTCATTGCTGTTTCCACACATCTGAAAAGCACTGGTGTGGTATATACAATGCCTGAGAAAAGTCGCTTTTTGTGCTGTGTGCCAATGGAGGAGCGCCATACATAATCCATATCTAAACAGTTATTAACAAGGATTCCTTTTTTATTCATTATTACATAAATTTTATATAATATATATTTATTATGCATATATCATTACTGCCCGTCATGCTTGTTTCACATTCTCTCCATTCTCTGCAAACCGCTACTTGTCAATCACAGATGTATCCTGCTTCCTTTTAAGCATGAGAAGCAGCTGCTTCACATTGACAAAGGCATGTGAATACAACCTTGTCATTGCTCATTTTGATAAAACTACTTATATTCCACACATTATTAGCCTCTTTTAATATTTTCAGACAAGCCATGTCCTCTAATGGCACACAGCAACAACCTTGTCTAGAGCTGTGCTGCCTGCACACAAAAGAGCTGGAGGCGGTAAAATGAAGCTGTCTTATTATAAGGTTGCATCAGTCCTGCTGTTAATAACGGAGAACTTTATTAAGAGGCCAGAGCTTAATCAAAGTTTGAAATATTTAAAACATGGGTCAGGTTGAAGTGCAGTAAGGAGCTTAGTAAGATTAAGATGAGGTTGTCTATTTTGGATGGATTAAACCTTGCTATGATTATTTTGAAATTTTTTCAGAAGCAAAAAGTTCCATGCTACCATCAAGCTAGGCAGTCTGCGTGTACCTCCACTATTTAGCCGTTACAGGACCATACAGTGAGTACAGGAGTGGGCACCAGGTAGAAAAGAATTCCTTAAACTTTGCAGTAAAGATACATTTTCATGAATATTTCCTCAATAAATTGTTGATAATCTCAACAAGATATCTTTTATGTGCCAGATGTATTTCTCTAGTTTCCTACAATTCATTGTTATCAGTATAAGAAAAGCACTCCTCCATGTGGCAGATAAAGATTTCATCAGCAAAAAATCAGCATCATGATATTTTCCAAATATATCATGGTATCAGATTATAGAAGCACTCATGAACACAACAAGGCTTGTTTTGATTACACAGTTCTGCTTCTCTTTAATTTATACTGTGGGTGTCAAAAATGTGAATGAAAATGCAGTGTAAAGTTCTGTTCTTTTATTATTATTATTTGATTTAATTCAAATGCTGCTGTCAAACCATGTTGAAATGTGGGGCTGAAGCCCCCACACCACCCCCACGTCCCATGTTCCTGTGTAACTACTTGGCTAACAATAATTTGACATAAGCACTGGGAGTAATCAGTTATTTAGTATAGTGTTTGTAAAAAATACGTAGAGAACCCAACACTGAATATACTGCAGTATGCTGCCTCCTACATTTGACTTTCAGTGTAAAATCATCAGTAGTTGTTATATTTAACACATGAATGTTATTTCCTTAAGCAAATTGCTTTTTGTATCAGTTATCGTAATTAGATAAATGTGCTATCTATAAATCAGCACAGTTAAACATCCTGATCACATTGTGTTGCTCTTGCTCTTTGGGCATTCTCTAATTTTCTTCTTCCCACAGGAATGTGTGACCTTTGACTCTTTTCTATAAATAACATACCAAACTTGTTTCTCTTTGTTTGTGAATCACATACCATAGCATTTACTTTCCACTTCCTTTATGAACAAGAAAAAAATGAATCCACCATTCCAGCTCGGCTAAAAGTCTTACCAATGATAACGCAGAGCTCAGAATAGCACTAGCAGGCTGGTTTTTGAGGGCTGGGACAATTATTAAGAAACACCGGGCTCTCTAAAGCGACTGTGATCTCATCACGCCCACGGCGCTTTCTTTTGGCTCAGCCTTCTAAGTGGACAAACGCTTTTGAAGCACTACACTAACGCTGCTCTTTCCACTCATGATTCCTGGTACAAACAGTGCTCCTTCCTTAATCCGCCTTCTAAGTCACACTCAACCCTGAAAGAACGTACAGAAATTCTTCACACACGTTATTCTTTCCTTATCCCCCCATTTCTCTCTTTCACTCTCTGTACTGCTTTCTCTGTCTCACTTCATCTCACCCTCCGTTTTGTGTTTCCTTCTGTATACTTGAGTGGGCATTACTTGTGTGTGTGACTAACAGAGCTTACGGGGTCGGGTGTTAATGGCACTCTAATTACTGACAGTGACGTGAAGACCCCTGTTTCTTCCATTTCAGCCCTCCACCCACATTTTTCTTTCTCTTATACACATTTAAACACATCTTTCTCCCTCTAGATCTCTTTCTTTTTCCGTGCCCTGAATATACATGTATCCATAAACATGCACACACACACACGTACTTGGCTTTAACTAAATTGGAGCCAAAAAAGGATACTGACAGATTACTCTAGCATTTACATGTTTTATCTGTTTTTTTATAGCAGTCTGTGCTCTGTTAAATCATATTTGAGAACCTCAGTCTGTATATCCTCTGTCCCTGTTGTGAAGAAGAAATAAAAGCGGGCCTTAGGAGGAACACACAGAGCTTTGGTAAGGGGTCCTCATCCCTGCACATTAGGCTTCAGATGACTGTAATTTCACCCCAGCCTCATTCATAGAGTGTCAACTGCAAGTGTGGGAGGTTAATTATCCAGTTTGGCCCCCTTTTTGCAGCGAGGAAGAGACTGCTTACTCAATACGGTCTGTCTTAAGAGAACACTGTTTTTTATGTGTCCATCTGCCGTGAAGAAGCTAAGTTTTGGTGTTCTACATTGTGTTGTTTGTAACACCTCAGTTATGCAAGCAACTTAAATAAAAATAGCACTAATGACCCTCACAGTTGCTGGCAGGAATCAAAATAAAAAAATCAACACCCACTGTTGTCTCATATGAGCTAATACTCGTCAATCTGGCCAGCGGTGCTGTTGTGAACGTGTGAACACCTCTCTTCAAGGTCTGAGTGGTGCTTGGGAGCGAAACACTCCAAACTGTAATATTTTTTGCAGAACTGTTGACGATGATTGGACTTGTCACTACTTGATTTATCATATTAAAAGAGCAAGGATGAATCACCACAACTAGACATCATCGTGTTTTGAAACCTAAGTCTCCTCAGGACTGAAATAGGTGGCTAGAAGAGGCAAATGCACAACCTCTACTGCCTCTTCCCCCTCCCCTCCCCGTTCTTCTGCCATCAGCTCTTCTTCCACACCACTAGCAGCAAGAATGTTTGTCAACATTTGCACAGCAAGGCTGATGCCTCGTGTGTCGGGTACAGAATCTCCTGGCAGTTCCACACAATCAATTACCAGCCCCCACTCACACCATCTATGGTTACAGCACCCTCCACTTCTCTCCATGACTAGAGGGAACACAAGCCTCATTTATAATCCCTCTCATAGGGCTTACATGTTGCTAAAATATCTTATTCAGGGTATATCATTTAATACTGTCAACAGGCAACATGCATTTCTTAACTGCATCCACTTATAAATTGGTTGCCTGATAATATATGTCAATATAAATGACCAACAAATGTATCTGTATTAAACACTGTTGGTAAATGACCAATCATTTGAGACATATATGTTGGGAATTACTAGGAATCCAGCTCATGAATTCACGCTGATATGATACAATTTCACAGTGTCATCACACTGATATGGTCTGAACAGATCTGAACAGATATCATTTTACATGTCACTGTACTACTGTTGATTCCAAGTGCAAACTAGACATTTGTAACTTGGGGAAGACATTATCACAATACAAGATTGTTTTATAGGTCAGACATGCTTTATGGCTTTATAACTCCAGCAAATTATCTGAATGTGGGATAAAACTGGTTCAGGGCTATTTTGATGAAAGTGGACAGCTTGTTTCTTCCCCAGCAATGACAAAACTGGGACTGACAGCATGGTATCTGGCAGAAAGAGAGAGAGGATGAGGAAGAGGATGATGGCCATCTTGAAGCCAGCCTCAGTCAAGGAAACGTACGTGGGGACTGAAGTGGAAATGGAAAATTCCACAGGGGGCCAGTTTATGATGATAAAAGGGGCAAGCAGCAGGTCAAGGTTGAAAACAAGGTGAAAGAAATGCATTGACTCAGACAGGCAACTGCTGTCATGATTCACAGCCAACTGCCCAGGGCAGGAGGTGGAATGTTTATATAGCAGTCTGTGTTCTGCAAGGAATAATTGTAGTAAATTAAGGAAACCTGTGTATTCTTACTCGTGGAATTCATTTTATAGTGATTTTTGAAGGGAAGCCTTTTGCTAACAACAATAATGAAGGTCTGAGGTATCTCATTAGGTCTCTGTCAGAAACCATTTTGGTATCACTTCACTGAAGGCTAGTAATTGTGAGAAAATGAGCACAAACCTTTCTGCCATAAACCTACATAAACATTTACAAAAGCATATTCCAACTATATTTACTATAGCAACAGACACTAGTTGGAATATTTTTGTAGTTATTTGGCATGAAACGTTTATATAAGTGCCATGAAGGCTTATGAATACAAGTCTTGAAAGATTCCTCCAACTGTAGCAGAAGGCATAAAATAATAGAACATTATCTCACAAGCTGTATAATGCACTTGCCACTTAGGCTAATGCATTAGTTATTAACATTAGAAAAGCAGACCACTGTGATGACCGCTAAAATATTTGACAGTATATTAGACTCATGATTTCCTCATTCCTTGAAAAAGCTACTTGATACTGAGCTATGCTAGCATATTCTGTTTTCTGAAATGGAAATCACGGGAGTCTCCAGTTGACGTCAGGGTGAAGGCTTGTGTTTATTACTAAAAGAGCTCAGACCATTAATTACTCTGCAAATCATCTCAATTACATGTGACACCTGTGTTGTGGTGTCATTTCTTATGAGCTGTTCCACCTGATTTCCAATGTGCAGCAGTTTTAAAATCACAATGCAGGAACGGAAGGCTCTGAATGAAGCAATCTCATTTATCTCATCCTTCTGGGACCATCTTAGCGCCTCTATGAGAACAAAATGCCAGAATCAGTAGCAGTGCTGAGCTACATACCTTCATTTATAGCGACTCCTGTTGAGTGTTAAGTTTATAAGTTAAGGGTCTAACAATCTGAGATGGATGGAATACTGAAAATCCCTACTTACTGTTACTGGAGTAATTAGTCACTGGGGTCTGCCTCCCTGCAGTCTGCAGCCAATGCATCTGGTACTGGCAAATAGGGCTGGTTCTAAAATCTGATTAACTTAAATATGATCAAAGTCATTATACTACATATAATGGATAATTTTGTTTACACTGAGGCCCTGTTCAGAAAATCCTATAATGAGAGGACAGAGCAAAATACATATATTATGATCAATGTCAAGATGCACTGCAATCACTCACACCTTGCCAAGGTGGTTTAGGACATGTGGCATGTGACCACATATATTTGCATATATTTGCAGCATAAACCCTAATGAGCCCAGCAAGGAAAAACAGTATTTTTCACACTACAGTGCTGGTGAAACCAATCTTATCCACAAAGGGCCGGTGTGGCTGCAGGCTTTCATTCCAACAAAGCTGTAGCACTCCTCATATCACTTGATATAGGCTGGGAGCCAGCTGGTGTGCTGGTGGGGTTTAAGTTGATTGCAACCTTTAAACAATGCAGCTGCATTAGACAGATAAATTAATCTTCAAATAAATACATCATTTCGCTGTAAAGACACTCTAGCAGAACATCCAAATAACACTGATATCCTGCTGGAAGATTAGCGGAAATGAATTAGATTTATTGGAGTGCTTTGCTGAGTTGCTCCGTTTATGAGGCTCAAGCTTGAGGCAGCAGCCATGGTACTGGGACGCGTTATTTTGCTGCCTTATGCAATTGTAAGAATTGAATTACAGAGATCAAATGATCAAAGCTGCAAACCAAAACAATATTTTGCATTCAGGTTGCATATTACTAGCTCGCTGCTAGTCACCTGGTATCTCTGGGTTGTAATACAAAAAGAGAACAGTATTTTACCATATAATGTGCAAGTATAAGCTAACTGGGTTACCTTTAATCTTAGCAGTAACTGGTGAGACTGGCATAGGCCTCTATAGCATTTGCTGTCATGGAAACAGGCTGTAACAGGCTGGTACAATAGGTCCCCAGTACCATTCACAGAGCTGTGGAGTAACAATGGGAATGAATCAAACTTATTACCCACTTCCCCAAAAGTCTACATCTCAAGTACTGAGTGTTTTTTACTTAGCCTAGCCTAGATATTGGATGAAACTAAAGAAAGCAGGGAGAGATAGCGGGAGAGCAAGCAAACAGTTAAAACAGGCCTACATGAGGGACATTTTTGGGATGTTATCCAGTTCTGGTAAAACATGGAACCTCTTCTATATTTGAGACTAAATGCCTGAGACTAAAAAAAGTCTCATTTGGCTGAAGCTCCAGAAGCCAAAGCCCAGTGACCTTTTAAACAGCACTTGTAGTGTAATTCAGTTGCTCTCTGTTGCACTCACCATAACATTCAATACTAATGCTTACATTAACCCTTGAGTTGCATTCACTGTACTTTTCACAGGGCAAACTGACACATTTTTAAATAAAATATCTTACCAATTAATCATATGCCTGCTCATCATCTCAACTGCAGTATGAACAACATTTGTGAAGACAGGGTTATGAAAATGATATTTGGATTATACTTGGCTCATACTTGGCTCCTCTTGTTCAGACCCCTCCTGTTCCCTTAGTGCTCTGCCCTCGTCTCTTTAGCTCCAGGGCTTATTTAGTTCTTACCACATTTATCTGAATGTGGTCTTGTTCTAGATAGTCTGTAAAGTGTTTCACTGCTCAGGTTGTTTATCAGTATATATTTTCATTGTTTGTGGCTACTGAGAAGTCAGAGGCAAGGACAGATTTAGAAATGTATGCAGACTTGCTGTCACACTGTTACAGTATATACAGTATATATACAGTATACTGTATATACAGTATATTAGTAGTTTGATATGGTTGTTTGTAGTAAAATAAGTCACTGTCAACTTACAAAAATGGGCTTACTGTTTACTAATAAATAATCACATCCCTTCTTATGTCTGCCCCAGTCAGTTGTTGTCTTCTGTCAGTCATGTGCTTTCTGTATATATTTTGATCCTTATTCACAACCTCTGTCAAATGCGCTTTCTGCTTTGTGTTTTCATCTCGATCTCTGCCCCTGTCCTGCCTCCCTGTTGAATGCCTACACCTATTTGTTAGTCCAACACATCTCAGCTGTTCTCTGTTATATACAGTAAACCCCTGCAAATTCGTGGTTCAGAGTTTGCAGGTTTTTCTTAGAACCTAACTAAAAACTGTTCACGGAAACCCCTGCAAACTCGCAGACACCGCTGATATCCTCCGCATGTTTTTTGGTAGCAATATATAATTTATTTATGCATTGTAGTGCTAAATTATAAGGAAAACATAATTTACTAATTTTGTAACAAATACTAATATAAATTCAGTTAAATTTCCATTTAAAATATAACTACAAGGGTGGTCCTTAATTTTTTTTTTTAGTTTTTCTGAGATTTGGGAAATTTCCTTGATAGCCAAGCAGTTGAGATCAGTGCCGATAGCCCCGTTACTGTAAGACTCCTCAA
>JBBPCY010000156.1:13778059-13791234 GCA_037974405.1 Brachyalestes nurse | reverse complement strand
TATATATATGTTTATATATATTCTGGTGTACATTTTTAAGGATTAAATGACGCATTCACCGTCAAAGTTCACAGTAATGATCACGTCATTATTTTTGAGGAAGTTTCTCCTCTTAAGCTGTTGATGAGACATGAAGGTGCTCCAGCCAAACTCGGGCCCTCTGAAACACTGGCAACTGTCTTCCCACATTCCAGAGATGGATGGTTTATTCCACCAATCGGATTCATCTGAAAAACCAATGTCAAACTGTCTCAGGTCATTTAAAAATTCACATTTTTTGCATACATGGACACAGTTAATAACAGCTTAGAAATGAGATTATTTCCCAGCTACTAGCCAAGTGATAGGACCAAAAGAACAAAAAGCCCATAAAAGGATATCAGCAAGAGTAGAGAGTGAAGGAGAGAAGGTTGCAGTTGGGGGAGGAGCTGAGAAAAGAGGTGTCAGGCCAGACAGTTTATCTTCTTCAAAATGCACTACACTGGGCCAGGTGACAGTCTGTGCATGTTAAGTTGAATAAGCCTGTCATCATCTCACAAAAACTGTGCAAAATGACCATACATGGAATTGTACAATGAAGTCAGAAGAGCCTAATAATGAGATAATAATGAGCACCTCCTACAAACATGCTGGATATGGACTCAAGTAGTTGAGTCAGTTGTGAAATCACCCTTAGTAAATCAAATAAAAACAATGAATAATTGGGATGTTTTAAGGCAGACTAACCAGTGGTGAAGCTTCTGCTGTTGGACATCTGAAGGGTCGCATCTGGATCTTGATCCATGATGGTAATGGTGGCCTGTCTATTAGTAGCTGGCCATTCTAACACTGCATCATTCTCACCACTGCACAGGTGAAAAGTTACTCCCACATAGTCTGCAGATGAGTTGATCCTGCCATTAGGGTACACATCAAAACCATAGCCATAGCCCTCCGAGTTGTAGAAGCAAGCACTGCGGACACTTTCACCATGTGGGGTGCTTTCAAGCAATCCAGTGAAATTCTGGATCTTCCAGTCTGCACCCGGGCAGGTTGTCTCTGACAGAATGATGTCATCAATGAAAATTCCCCCAGATGTCTTTTTTGAGCCCACGATGCCTTGGAAGAAGTAGCGGAATTTTTGCTCCACATTCAGGGTCACGTAGGCGATCTTCCATGAGTTGTCACCATCACCTTAAGCATTAGAAGAAACTGGTGGTGAATACAGTACAATTATCTTTGCCAAAGATAAAAATGCTAAGTGTAATTGTAGCAGCTAAACATATGATGAGGAAAGTTGGAATGTATCTTTCTTCAATAGCTTTCTAATGGTGCATACCAAAGGATTAACATTCGCTAATTGTGGGCAACCAAGAGAAGCACAGCTACAATTTCTATTTTATATAATTAAACTGATGTCTTTTACAAACTGCAGTTTGTCGTCTCTTTCCATTTTCAGCAATGAGCGAACATTTTTAAAAATATTGTTTTTTAAAAGCCTGTCACAGGCATTTCTTTTTTCTCAAAATGTACAATTATGCTAAATTATTTAGCATTCCCCACACATGACACTCATTAAGAGCAGTCTGTCACACATATTACATGTATATTGGGCGGCGTTCACACCTCCAGTTTAATAACAGAAACAGTGCTGGGCTTATATGATGTGATTTAAACTTAAAATTCAACTTAAACTTAAAATACACACATCACCCTGACTCTAACTCTGCTGATGATATGCTGTTAATATGCTTCACTCCACAGTTTAACAGTTTGAGAGAGTGTAGATAACTTGGGAGAAAATGTATACAGTGTGAAAATACGCTATAGGCAACCATGAAAATAAAGTGTTGTTAAGATAACTGATATGTAGGAACAATTTGTGTAGACTTACGCAGTACTAAGCAGTACTGACTGACTCACCCTTGATAGTGTGTAATTTCTGGACTTTGCGAACACTGCCAGTGCCATCATCCACCCTGAGCCAAATAACCAGCAGATCCCCTGGATCTCCAGACATCTTGTAGAAGAATTGTAGGCACTGGTAGCTCCTCTTAGGGTAGAGAATACGAGATTCTAGAGAAGCACTGTGTCCAACCTCTTCATTGGCCGTGTCAAATTTCATGTAATATCCAGCATCTGTAAAAAAAGAGGGACGTTTATTGGTTTTCTTGGCAAGCAATTTCCTCCGGGATCAATAAAGTTCTCTGATTATGATTTTGATTCTGATAATAGTTTGAATAATGTTCCCTGTCTGACTATTTAGAAGCATCTAACATTGTGCAGAAACAGTCAGTAACTGCACCAAAAGCTTTTACAGTCATTTAGGCACCACTCACTGAGTTATGTTTTGTGGATGTGTAAATAAGAATTATGTATATACACATTATGATGCCCATTCACTGCTTATTCTGAATTTAACATACTGGGTGTAATTAAAACAAGATATTGCCTGTGCCAAATTGTACAAAAAGTGATTAACAGTTTTAACTGTATTAACAGTTATTTTCATGAAGAAAACTGAAAAAACATACATTTTCCACATGACTATTTACGATGGATGTTTCTAAAACAACTGGCCAATGAGTGTAGGCACAAAGCAGACGTACCCAGCTGATATCTTTTTTTGGGTTAACAAGCAAAAGTCAGATTCAGGCTCTGTACCTCGGCACTGTCCTCCAAGAGTGTGGTCCTGCTCATCTGCAGAGCTCAAAGTTTGAACCCAGTCTGCATTGTCGTTCTCGTTCTGGATCATCCCGCAGATGTTGATTTGCTCAAAGGCACACTGGTCCAGGAGAGTGTGTGTTTCGGCTACAAACACAGTTTTGGGTCATTTAGTAACATGTGTGCCGGAACCATTATAGCAGACGTGTCCCCATCACTTTTCAAAATCACCCCCCCCCCCACTTTTCCCCTCCAAGACAACAGTCCAGTTGAAGAGAGCAGTGCGTCAAAAAAGTCATCTCATACAGTTTCCCACATGTTTTAGGTACAATAGCGATTTAAATTTTACAATAAAGAAGCAAACTTTCTTATTCAAAATTCAGCAATTCTTAACTTACACAAAAAAACATTCTTACTTTTTCATACAAAATCGGAGAGATTAAGTTCTGCTGTTGATTCAGAGAAAAAACGTTTGGAGTGGCCGTTATTAGGTTCACTAATGGTTTCATTTTGTTTTGTATACGTATACTATTACTTTACTGCATTGAGATTCATTCATTCAAGAGGATATGCTCTCATTATTACTGTAAACGTGTTTCTGTAGATGCTACATCTTTTGTTTTATCCAACGTCTTTTTCCTACATTTCCTTTTCTTTCAAATCTGTGGGTGTTCCAGTATTATACAGATTGGCATATTGGTATCAGTCCAACAGGGGCCAAAATCAAGGGCTTGGACATCGGGAGAAGTCTGAACTATCACACTTCTCTAAGCACACAAAGAAAAGTGTGTCAGAACATGAGTAACACAGGTGAGCATCAAGGCTGTATCTTCAATGGCTCCCTACATAATGCACTATGCAGGAATTAAAATACAGGCTCATGCGCCCAAACAGTGTATAACATGTTTTACAAAGAGTCAATGGCGATTTAGCCATGTACGCAGAATTCCGCAATGGACAAATTGTGTATTATATGGGTGTAGAATATCCAATTTGATAACTTACATAGCGCACTACAGGAAGTATGGAGCAATTTTGGACTCAAAGTGCAACCAGAATGCTTTAACAGCATCATTGCTTAAGAGTAGGTATCTTATCAAGGCCTTGTGTCATCTGTTGCTTAGAATCTTAGAGACTGTCTTTTTTCTTGCATCTTATTCAAGTTCTTTTATGAATCTTTTTTTTGTGTATATAATTTGAACCACTAACAAACGTAAGTTTAATTTATCTTCGCAGTCACTTACCACAGTCATACATGCGGTTCAGTCTCTCCAGATCAATAGCACTGAAGTCCAGGCGTTGTCCAATGATCTCATTGAAAGCAGGAATGGCTGTAGTGATGGTTGGGATGTCGGGATTGATGTTAAAGGAGAGCGGCCTGTAATGCATGATGGACTCATAGTCGTAGGGAGTGTTTAGATCAGTGATAAAGTTGTCATTATATTTGTTGAAGTTGTGCTCCTTTCCTGTTTGAGGTGAACAATTAAAGTGTAGGTATTACAACATTATACAAAACACACACAACACAAGGTAAGAGGTTATTCAGTGAGCAATGTTTTAATGTTGGAATCCATGCAGTTGGTCTAAAGGCCTACCAAAGAACACACTATTAAACTAAAGGTGCTACAAAAGGCTCTTGGTGTGATACTGCTGTAGGTTCACTTTGTTTTCAGTGGATGGTTTTTAAAGAATCATTTTTGTGAATATGATGTGTATTAGTGTGAAGAACCTTTTAAAAATTTAAAGAATCTTTAAATAATGTGAGTGTTCTTAAAAGAACTCATAAATTGGTAAGGAACAATATGTGAAGGTTCTTTACACTGCTGAAACCTTCTTCCTGCTCATATCTCCTTTACAAGCATACACTAAATGGACAAAAGTATTGGGACACACCTGTTATTCAGGATTTGAACTAGGCCTTTTACTTCCAGCACACAAAGACATTTCAGACAACACCATGTCTCCACCTTTGTGGACACAGTTTGGGGAAGAACCTTTTCTATTCCAGCATGACTGTGTCCCAGTGCACAAAGCAAGGTCCCTAAAGACATGGTTGGATGAGTTTCGGTGTGGAAGAACTTGACTGGCCCACACAGAGCCCTGACCTGAACTGGAGCAGAGATTGTGAGCCAGGCCTTCTTGTCCAACATCAGTGCCTGACCTCATAAATGCTCTACAGAATGAACGAACACTTCAAAATCTAGTGGAAAGCCTAGTCAGGCAGCCTATTTTTTTTGTCCATATAGTGTCATTCTTTGGGCAGCTAAAATGGTTCTCCATAGCTGTTTGTGGAACCTTTATTTATTAGGCTTCTCTAAGTGAAGGGGTAAAGGAACCTACCTGAAATTATTTGGTCCCACCAGATTTTAACATAGTCATCCCTGTCTGAGCGTGACTGCTCATGGTAGAAACCCAGAGCATGGAGGAGTTCATGCTCCACAATGGCCTTTGTGTCACATCTTTCTCCAATGGAGACATTCTGCCCTGTCTGTAGATCTCCAACAAATGACCAGCACCTGTTGTCAAGGGAAAAAATGGTCAGTATTAAAGAACCTTTTTAGTATTCAATTTTTAAAATTCAAACCTTTAACTATTTGGAACACAATCTTAAACCGTTGCTGCATTTTACCAATTAAATAAAAGTAATTGTTTCAATTTTCTTTTGTAAATCCATGCAGTGACCTGTCAATCCCTACTTCATATGAAACATAGCAGAAACATTATTTTAAAGATTACCCATCCAACTTGGTGAAAGAAATGTAGGTGCTCTCTCCTTCATAAGGCTTGAAGTCCACACAGGACTTCAGACGGTACATTTCAAATGCTTGAAGGATTACTCCTTTTGCATTAAGATCTAAAAGACAAATCCATTTAAATAAAAAATACCTAAATGTAACACCATGTGACACCATGTGATCAATTCAGGTTATCAGTAAAAGAGTTAACCAAAAAAACCTACCCAAAGAATCTGTAAGTATGTAGGGAATGGGAAATTTCCATCTTTTTGATTCATCCAAAATAGCATTTCTTCTTGGCTGGAAAGTAAATATTTTATATAGATAGATGGTCACACACTTGCTCACACACTTAAAATCACAATGCATTACTTATTTGTATTTATTTTAATATCACATTATGTGCTCGGACACTTCTGCACTGCATTGTATACGTGATCTTGAGTAATTCTGAACCCAATTCATATTATACTGTGTATAAAACTTCACTTACATCTCTAGCAATATCGCCCTCAAACAAATACCTCTGGGATTCTGAAAAACAATGGGTGAAAATCAACATGGGAGCTTGCACAAATAACCAGAAAATATTATTTAAAAAATTAGCGCAATCAGAATGACTTTTCAAAAAATGCTGAAAATGTGGCAAGAAGAGCTTGTGTGAGCTCCCATGTACAGTTAGGAGGAAGCCAGAAGAAGCAAAGAGGAACCCAAAGATCACAGTTTCAGAACTGCACAGTTTAATGGAAACTTTTGGTGTTCAAATGTCAAAATCCATTGTCAGATGCTACACTGGTGACCAGAAGTTTTTTGGAAGAAGCCTTTCCCAGAAGCAGATGAGACATAATGAACTTTTAGATCATGCACAAGACGAATAGTATAGTGAATTCCACTAAATACCAGGAGATTTCAGCACAAAATCTGTCTGCCTGTCACGCTAAAACTTTCAGCAAGTTAATGATCTCAAGTCTTGCTGGTTTTCTTTTGATCACAGGCGAAGCGCAAAATGTGCCTTGACGAGACTGTAATATACACTCCAGCTGGGCTGAAATTGACATTTGATTTCCTGAGACTGCAGCTTATCTCTCAGTCTGCACGTAGCCCTGCCCACTAACTGAGGGCTCTTTTAAGAGTTTAAAAGATTGGTTGAAATGACAAAGCTCTAAAGAAAACATAATAAAAGTTAAGAGAGAGCAGTGCTCATATTTTATGTTCTTTCCACCACAGCAATGCATCACGGCATATTCTGATCCTGTGATGTCCCGATGGAAAATGTAAATAAAGTTTTTTGAGGTTTGGATCTGCTGCTCCTCTTAAAGGAACACCTTTTGGCATTTTACCACAAACACCTCAAAAGGTGCAGGACAGTTAGAGCAACACTGACTGCCACAAGCTGCTTTACACTTTCGTAAACCAAGTTGAATATGTAAACAGCCACATATGTAATATCTCCTCCCACTTTTTGTGCAACACTCTGCCAAATTTAGATGCATGAGGGAGAGGAGTGCATTTTGAAATGTTTTGCGTGGAGAGCTGATGGCCTAGTGGTTAGAAACTTGCCCCTACAACCAGAAGGTTGTGGGTTCGAATCCCTGGACTGCTAGTGTTATCACTGAGGTACCCTTGAACAAGAGACTGTCCCCACACACTACTCCCTGGGCGGCCCTCATTGGTGGCAGCTCTCTGCTTCACTTGGTGAATGGGTTAAATGCAGAGAAAGAATTTCACACTGTTATTCCTGGCAGGGGAGTCTTCACCATATATTAATAATTGGGGAGCCAATTTTATCAAACCTCTTATGCTTTTTTATTCCAAAATTGCTTTTTTGGTCCAAAACACAGTAAAAAATAGCATCAATTAACAAAAAATATTCTTCATTTTACTGTCACTTTTCATTTTACTGTCTCTTTTCATTTTACTGTACAGTATTGTCTCCTTTAAACAATGTTTCAAAATGTCAAAAATTACTCAATACTTCAACTTATATTGAAGTTACGAATGTCCTTCTTTCTGAAAAAGACTGCTTTAGAGAGAGCAGCAATATGCAGTATGCCCAATTTTTTAGGCTTAAAAGAGCCATCATTGCATGTCTGGTGTATTAAATAAACTGGTTTAAGATAATTTTTGGGGTGGGTTCCCATGATTTTGAAGTTGACTGTGCTTTTTTTATGTACTTGAAGTTCATTTCAGTCATTGGATCAGACTGTGGTTTCATTTGAAAACACGAGACACTGACCTGAATTTATTTCAAGAATGTCCTCCCGCAATTCCCCAGCATCAGCGTCTCCACCTGTTCACGCCAAAACACCATTCAGCCGTGAGAGTGACTACAGGATCAGTGAGGATGTCAATATCAATGATACTTCATTTATATACAGAATCTGTGGAAAGTTACCATATTCTGCAGGGAGAGCGTGCAGCTAAAAGTAGACAAAGAAAGACAAAAAGAGTGTACTTTTAAGGAAAGTAAGACTTAGAAATTGAACAAATAGCCTGTAATGTTCACATACTGTATCACCACACAGCATGTTCAAACAAATATGAACATCTAACATGTATCTAAATTACTTAAATTATTTTTTCAGTTCATTTCAGCTGTAAGTGAGAGTTTACTTTACTTGGTCTAAAATGTAAAACTTTGGCAAGAGAACTAAAATACCTTTAATGTGAGCAGAACAGTCAGAAAGATGATTTTCCACGAGAAGTCCATGTTAGCTTGAGGAAGCGAGTGCATGTGTCGCACTGGCAGGTTAAATATGCCAATAAAGAATGAAGTTAGAGGAGTACTTTGATCTCGAAATCATGGACCCTTCCTGTCTGTGCTTCACACATGGAGGGAGCCACCAGTTTACACCATGTGTTTTATGGAGTTATTATACAACGCGTGTCAGCAATATTATGCACCTTTATCTCTCAAGGTTTTTCTCACCAGTTTATTACAGCAATATCTGATACATTTAAATGCGGTTCAAGTGTTTGGGGTTAACTCAGGCAATGTGAAATTTGACAAAACAACAGAAAGAGATAGAAGTTTATAGAAAATACACCACAGCATGGAGTGAGATGCTGGCAAATGCAATTTATTGTGGCAGAAATCTGATTTACAGTTGTATAATTATCCTTCAGATCAATCGTAAAGAAACAATGGTGGGCTCAAATCACTCAAAATAAAGCATTCAGTAATGATGCGTAGGTCATCAGTTCCTTAAATGTCTTCAGATCAGTGGGCTCAAATCTGAAAACAAAAACAAGAATCAGTTCAATTTAGTGCTTTAGCTTGTAACAATAGAGGAACCTTTTGATTGCTATATAGAACCATTTAAAAATGTTTTTAAAGAACAATATACACTTCTCCATTATAGAGAAGAATCATGTAATCATGCAAAGAACCATTTAGCCATGGTTATATATATATAGATGTATAGGTCTATATATATATAAACTGATGCCTTCTTATTAAAGAAGTCCTTTTTAATAATGTACTGCCCTGTGCAAGCATGTTAGGCACCTAATAAAATATTTAAAATGTTATTTTATTAGCCAGTAATTTACTAACATTACAGAAAATACTGCACAACAAGATTAAATACAAACAACATTAATATATATTATGATTTAATTTATGTCATGAAAAAATTATAATAATATTTGCACAGGCTGACACATAGTAATGATTTGATTGAGTAAATCAGTTGGGTGTGGGATTTGTACATCATCCTCTTGTTACGACTTTACATAGAACTCTCTGTGTATGTGTCTGTGTGATTTTGATTAAGGCCCTTTTACACTCGAGGTCTATAGCAAGGCTCCGGTATGTTTAATGAACACATGGCCTTACCCAGCTAAATAGTTTTAAACAATTTCCATAGGTGTCTCAGACTTTTGCACAGAATAGGACAACGTGTATGCTGTGTAAAGTAAACGACATTTAATAGGTGTACCTTCAAACTCGATGAAGAGAATTAAGTCATCATTCTTCAAGTAGCTCCTGCGGCTAAGATCAAAATGGGAGAAGAAAGCATTGTAGCCCCACGTCCAGCCACGGTAGCAATCACAGGAAGGGTCATAAGAGCCCACCTTAGAGGGACTGTCCCAGTACAGGCTATCAGTACCTAGAAAACCAAACAAATCCCATGTCTATCATTGAAGAAGACCCATAAGCAGGTAACTTATTTATGTTATCTCCCATATAAGGTTTAAGGCCTCTGTAAGAGTCTGAATGTACCTGGTATGAGCTGTTTGCCATTTGTTGTAAAACTGTAAGAGAAGGACTGTCGTTGTGTGACATCAGGGTCCTGGTCCAGCACTGTCATGGTGACCTGCCTGTTTCCAGCAGGCCAGTGCAAGACCTTGTCATGCTCGCCACTAGTCAAATGGAAAAAGGCTCCGATGTAACCACTGACATAGGACTTAGGTATGAGTTGTAGGCCAAAGCCGTAACCCTCAGGACTGTAAAAACGCGGGCTCTGGATATACTCGCCCACAGCATAGCTAGCCAGGTAAGAACTGAAGTTGGCTATTCTCCAGGTAGCACTGGGGCACCGTGTTTCTGCCAAACTAATGTCGTCCAGCAGAATACCTCCAGACGAATGGGACGGGTCACCACTAATGGCCTGGAATGCATAGTGGGACTTTCCATCCATTCTAAGAGGCACATGTGCAATCTTCCAAGATTGATCTTCGTCACCTAAAGCAGTCACGTGAAACATAAGCACTCTCTTGCAAAATATAGCCTTTACATTTTCATATCAACAGCAGAATTATGCAGAAAACTGGTTACTCACCATTTAGTGTTACTACTGTCGTGCCAGTAGGAGTACCATCTGATGCCACCTGTTTTGTCCAGATGACCAGTTTGTCTTTTGGGCTTCCAGTCATTTTGTAGAATAATTGAAGGCACTGTAGCCTTCGCTTTGGATTGAGGGTCCTCGACTCCAGGAAGCCAGATTCACCAGGCTTTCCAGAGCTTGTGCTGAAGAACATGTAATGTCCTGCATCTTAAAGAGAGGTTGCAAAACTATTATATTATGTTATCTTTAGTGTTATATGTAGTCTATTATCTACACATTTCATATACATTTTTTTGCAGAATTTTAAAAACGACGCTTCTACTTTATTATTTGATCTGATTAAAGGGGAAAGAATTGGCAAAAGTACAGTGAAATGGGTAAAGAGCCAACATTTCTCCCTTCCCCTAACCCTCCTCTTAACATATACCACTGCACATCTTGAGCATATGTGGTATTATGAGAGGAGACTGTATAATTGTAGGATGTGGGAATTTGGGCTGAAGCCCTGGTGGGCTTCTGTTTTGGTCTGGAAGGCCAGAACCGCCGCAGTGAGGTGAGGCTCAGAGAGAGAACAGGTAGGAAATGGAGTGATGAAAAGCTGGAAATGACACTAGCTTAGAAGAAGGAAGTATAGTCCTCTTCCCAAACTTTAATTGTATGCAAAAGTTTAAATACAAATTACAAACGTGTTGTTCATAATACATTGTCTACAGTGAAAAAACTCAAACAAGCAATTATTCTGCGAATCCAGTGTTGAATTCAGAAAATAAGTAACTATACATTAAAAAGTGTAGATGTGTGTTCTGTCTAGTGTATTTTCACACAGACAACATGCTCAAACATTTACATATAAGTAGTTCATTTTAATGAACCAAAGTTAGACTTTCCAGTTGGCATTAGCTCAAATAAAGAAGTCATCTTCATCATGCATATGATCCGGAAAGTACCGTATTGGCCTGAATATAAGACCCAGTTTTTGTTCTAAAAATACTTTTTAAAAAAGGGGGGTCGTCTTATATTCGTGGACTAGATAAAATAGGGGAAGCTTGCGCTTTTTTCCCAAAAATGAACCTGGAAAAGGGGCGGTCGTCTTATATTCAGTTCGTCTTATATTCGGGCCAGTACGGTAATACACGATCTTAAACTTTCATAAGTGGGAATGACAGACCTCTGCACTGGCCAGCCAGAGTATGGTCAGGCGACTGATGGGAGCCCTGTGTCTGCACCCACTGGACTCCATTCTCCTGATGCCTACGTACCATGCCACAAATCCCAAGTGTTTCAAAGGAACACTGATCCAGCAGAGTGAGAGGAGCAGCTACAAAAATACGTAAGACTCCATTTCATTTCTACTGTTCACATTTAATATAGCTGTCACACAAATTTACCAGTTACTTGTTAAAAGTACATATCATTGCACCAGCACCACATTATTCTCATAACAAAACCTAATTTCTCCAAAACTGTAACTTTACAGAACATTCATAGTTTTACTGAAATGTTCTGAATAATTTTGGACTATTTGTATGTGTCTGTCTGATCTAATGAAAAACTTACTGCAGTTGTACATTCGGTTCAGTCTCAGCAAATCCAGAGTGCTGAAGTCATTGTACTGGCCAAGGGCTTTGGTGAGCTCTGGGTCCTTCGCCGTGATGGTGGGGTAACGAGAGTCTACATTGAAGGAGTACGGTCCGTAGTGCATAATAGACTCATAATCATAGGGGGTGTTCTGATCAGTTATGAAAGAGTCATCATATTTATTGAAGTTGTGCTCCATACCTGCAACAAAACATTCATTTTAAAACCGGGCCTAATATGTCATCTGACTAATTCCTCGTTGCCATTCATTTCAGTAGTAATGCAAATTCTAAATGACAGTTGAGGAAATGACCCCATGATACCACACTTTCTAAACATTACATTATGATTCAGTAGACGGCTCAAACCTGAATCCCAAAAACCACAATGACAGCTTAATTTCTAAAAGCATTTATAGGGGTTTACCAGGAATTATCTGATTCCACCAAATGTTGATGTACTCATCCCTGTCAGTCCGAGACTGCTCATGGTAGAAACCCAGTGCATGAAGAATTTCATGCATTATGGTGCCTTTGTAGTCACAGTTTTCACCAAGGGAGAGCTGCTGACCTTCTTTAAGGTCTCCAACCATTGACCAGCATCTGTAGAGAACAGCATCACAGCAGAGGAGTAACTAGCAATATCTGAGCATTAATAGGGTAGCTGAGGCTACGGCAATAAGAAGCCAGCCATTACAGTGATTTTTTTTGCCGTGATTAAGAGATCCTGATAGGCACAGGGCAGTGTAAAACCTTAAACTTCAAAAACGCTGAAGAACTTTATGTATCATAAACAACAACAACATCCTACATAATTTGTTGTCAATGCATAAACTGCACAGCAAGTAGCTGAGTGGCATCAGCTGACTGAATTATGAGTATTTTGCTAACTATTCTTTAATGTCGTTTTTGATTTTTAAATAGAACTTTTTGTACATATTGAATGCAAAACCAAAACACGCTACTCAATTTTCATGGTCTTTTTTTTATTGATTTGACAATAAAAAATTCCCAAACCTCACAAAAACATCACTCACTCACTTTCTATAATCGCTTAATCCTCAAAAGGTAAATAAGGCAGGGCGCACACACCATTCACTCACACATATGGTCAATTTAGAAACCCCAGTTCACATGATGTGCTTGTCTTTGGACTGTGGGAGAAACCAAACCCCACACACACAAGGCCAGGACCCAGATTCAAACCTTGGAGGTGTGACTTACATACCCATTTAACTTTTCAAATCTGATGAAGCTCTTCTCTCCTTCATAAGGTTTGAAATCTACACAGGACTTCAGACGGTAGGTCTCAAAGGCCTGGAAAATGACACCCTTTGCATTCAGATCTAAAAAGAGCGAGCACTCGGTTAGTAAGTAGTGCATAGTTTAGCGAATACTTCCAATTATATAGTGTTTTTATTATAAGAATA
>JBBPCY010000156.1:13755060-13778007 GCA_037974405.1 Brachyalestes nurse | reverse complement strand
GGGTTTTCTGTAGGAACTTTCTTTAGCCAATCACAAAACCAGGAGCCATCGGCCAATAGGATTCGCAGGCAGAAACAGCCAATGCCCCGCCCCCAAACTGCCAAAACCCGCCCCTTTCAAACCATAAGAATAGAAATCTCACATGAGAAAAAAAGCCGTTCGTCGATAATCTGCTCTGCGCGCGAGGGCATTTAACACATCAAGAGGAAAAAAGACATTAGAGAGAGGAAAAACGCAATATTACCACAACCGCACACTTGATTCTTAATTTTGTGCTCTCAAGTTTCACATTTGTGCTCACAATTTAGGAGAGAAAATTTTTTGCAGCAAGCCATTTTGCGCACTTTAGTTTTAGCATTGATGTAACGCCATAGTGCATGCTGCGGAAAAAACTCTTGGCAAATTTAGAAGAAATTTACAAATGCAGATAAACAATGCATACTAAAATAAAAGTACTTTCTGGATGTTTTATTTTCACTAGTCTGAAACAAGACGTGATCAAATCCAACTAGTTTAAAACCTCAAACATGTCCCGTCCATGAAAAAAGGATGTTTTGCCTGCTGTGTCTTGCGTTAAATCTTCACAGAAATACGTAACCATCCAGTGTAAAGCCTTCCAGAAGAGTAGAGACTGTTACTGCAGCAAAGGCTGGATGCAAACTTTTGTAAATAAAGTGTATCTGGGACTTCCAGAAAGCCCAGAGTGATATCTTCCCTCACAAAATTGGTCACACCAAAATCTAATTGGTTGTACCACTGTCAGTTCTTATTAATGTTGGTAGTTAGTCGGACACACAAGCACTTTAGTCCAGCTTCTGAAGATCTAACCAATGGGAATGGTTGCTTGGCAAAATTTGCCTTGATACCACAGAGAAAAACAAGGTGTTTCAAGTTACATAGAATATTGTACTAAATTAAAATTTAGTAGAAAAACATTTTTACTTTACTACTTCTGGTTTTCCCCCTTTTATCCTTATACACACTTGACCATCACACAAATGCAGTGCTGATGGTAGAAAGAAAGAGAAGCACCCTTTCTGTTATTTTGTTTTTTTCATTTCATTATGATTGAACAAATAGTTCTGAAATGGGTCTGGATTACCATTTCGCACACAACAAAAATCAGTGTACAAGAAGACTGTTAAAAGAGTCAGCATTGTACTGGGATACAAGACTTGGTATTCTTTAGTATTGCATCAAAAGGAAAACTGCCTACCTTTTATTAGGGAGATAAAAAATTGTTCTTTTTTTAATGTTCAAAATAAAAAAAATTCCTATGCAACAGCAGCTGATAACATTACCAATCATTAATTGTTAGCTGTGCCCAAGAAGTAAACCCTATCAAGATATAGATAACCTTGGCAGGTTCAAAGTGTCAAATACAGATAAGATCACAATACAATTTACTCACAGGAACCGCAATGTCACCACCGACCAGTGGTGTCTTCACATCTAGTCCAGAAATAATAGAATTTATACATTACATTACATTATTAGCAAAGTAATTTTATTGAGCAATGGTGAAGCTAATATCAAAGCTACCTTTATTGATGAAAGGGATGTCCCGTCTCATGACCTCCTCACCATCAATGGCATGAGCTACAGTAAGAATGGAATAGTTAGGATTTTTGGTGTCTTCAGAGAAGCAAATCCCAGTTGGGTCTTCATGTTCATTTCAAAGTATAATGTGATCGTAAAAATACACTTCCATCTAATGCTATGTGGATTATCTCTACATTATCTAAACAGGTATCTCCAACACAGAATCAATGAGAAAGAAAGGTGATCTCTTACAGGTCTCCCTGGAGAATCGTCCAATCTGTTGTTGTATAGAAAATAAGTGAAGCATGGATCAACAACAACACCAGTGAGAAAAACAACAAAGCCCTCAAGCCAGCATAGCTTTAATGTATTTCATCAAGAGAAAAGGAGAGTGAGCCTACTGTAAAAGATGAGGCGAGGGAGAGAAAAACAATGCAGCTTAGAAGCCTCAGGATCTGCATTTTTGAGGTGACACCAATTCCACGACTTTACAATTAGCGAAGGAAAGAGAGGGCATCAGTTTAAATAGGCTGCCCCTTTATTAGCGCAAAGGACTTTGCACTGCAGCTCTTTTTATTCTGAGCGCGCACACACATGGAGCAATGGAGGACAGCAAAGGTGGCGAGGAAAGGGTAACGTAAGTTTATAGACTGCTGAAGACAGGAGAAACACTGAGTGAATAAAAGACCATAAACCGAGCAACCCTTATCTCTGATAAGATTTGACGGCAAGATATCCTTTATGAATTTTGTTTTTATGACTGGACAGGAGCACAGTTCTAAGTAGGGGTAGGCAGATGGATACGTCTTGTTTTGAGGTTCAGTGTGCAAATGAAAATATGTGTCTGGTGGCAAAAAACCCCCAAAACAATGCAGAATAGAAGTCATCTTTTCTTCAGTGCTCTTCTTATGATTCTCATACGCTCAGTTAATATTTGTGCAGAAACTTTTAAATATGCATTTTACCCACATTTACAGGTTTTCATAACAGAAAGAAATACCCCTCTTTAGGTATCCTTAGTTATTAGGGCCACCACATGTCCTCTCTTTTCTGGACACATACTGGTTTTGGAACTTAAAAATGCCAGGATTGCTTAATGGTCTAAAATGTCCATGATTCAGCTTTGGGATTTTCATGTTGACCTTTGCTTTCTATAGCCTGATCCATCTGATCCATACCTCCCTCAGTGTCCTCTTTTTTGTTAAATCTGGAATGTGCTCATGTAATAAGCAAAATGTTTCAGACCGTACACCTAAAATAAGCGCTATTTGTAAAAGTACAGTTTTAACCAGTGCATCATGTTAATAAGCCTATTAATAAAGAGCAAAAATATTTATTACATTAGACATGTTGAAATGCATGAGACACATGATTATTTATTTTTGTAATATTTTTAATGGGTTTATACAGTAAAATATATTTGAACACATTTTTATTCATGTCATTTCAATACAGCCTCTTCTCGTCCTCAATAACTCTTCATTTCTTCAGGACTTACTGTTCCAGGATATGAAACACTGAAAGAGAAGACACACAAAGTCCTGTCACACATATCTGACATGACTGCTAAGATATCAGAGCATGACTGCCCAAGAACTGATTCAGTGTTTCAGTGTTTATGCACTCTGAAAAAAAAGCCTCTTGGCTCTAATGTCTGATTCTAGAAAAGAAAAAAAAATCTTAATACTTAATATCTTGTTTACAAAATTGTTCTGTTGAGAAGATCTATAGTTTTTTAAACCAGTCCTCAGGGCCGAGCTCCAAACAAGTCTAAACCAGGTGTTAAATGCCCTGAATATATTGCTTCAGGTGTTCTGGGGGCTTGGATAGGGTCAAATGTGAATCAAATCTCAGGTTTGAGGACCAATTCTAAAAAAACACATTCTTGTGCAGTTAGACTCTAGTCAGTATATGAATTTTACTGGCTGCAGTACAACAGTGAAATGTTAAGAGCCTATTTTTGCTGCACTAGCAAGTTGAGGCAATTCCTGATTAGGTCTTTAAAGTTTTACTTCACAGACTGACAATAAACCAGTATATCCTGTTATAGCACAAATTACGCCAAGTTGGGCAAAGATCAAAGTCATTATCCATTCACACATCTACATCCTTACGCAACAGAATTCCTCGTGTAATTTGGCCTCAAGGAAAAGGGTAAACAATATTTTTTTCATTCTGATACCATCATGTACAAGTCGAGACAGGCTGCGAGTAGACAGGACAGTACCTGGTATACATAACACAACAAAACTCTACACTGTGCTAGAGGGTAATATAGAATTGATACAAAAGTGTAGAGCAAAGAGAGGATATGATTCATGAAAAAGAGAATATATAACCCTATATAAAATGTAAATATAAAATGTAACCCTCCTCTGTTCCTCACACCATTAAAAAATGTTTTAGATCACTAATTCTCACTCTTACATCATACGTTCCCACTCCAGGAAGTGAAACAAGCAGAAAAACTCTCTGTGAATTCTCAACTTTCACTTGGTACCCTGTTGGAAGTTTGTAAAAAGATATTTTACAATAATTTGGGTGTGATGAAAACGTGTTGTTCGTGTACAGTCCTGTTTTGCAGCAAAGAAAAAAAAAACATATTTTACATTTTGACCCATAATTGTTTTTAACATATATGTTATTAAAAGATAACATAAAAGTCTTGCTTCTATCAAATGCAAATGTAATTACAAACCTGACAATATTATCCATTATGTAATCATTTGATCATATGTCTCAGTTGTAATATGTATTGTATGTGTGGTGAATGAATAGCAAAACAGCAATAATAATACTAGAGTTCTGACATACAGGTGAACACACATTGGACTGCATGCATTTAAATGAGTGCAATATTCTGGTGTGAGCATTTGAATATGTTGTTGCAGATGTGTATGGAGAGGATCACTGTGTTCCAAACTCTAAAAACTGATCTGAATTTTAATGTTCTGAAACAATGAATGTGAAAAAAGCAGGATGAGAGGTGATCTTGTGAACAAAATACTACAGAAATAAGAGCAACTGCAAAATGTACATCTATATTACCATGAAATCACTTACGCATTGAAGTGTATTCAGCTATTTTTGACCTTTGTGTTTGACTTCTAGAACCATTAATATGACTTTTAGGACTTTCAAAAGCCGGGTTGTTGTACCCCAATATATTTGGTCAAATTACAAACTTACTTCGTCACTCCACTGTTGTAACAGGGACTTCACTGTTCTTCAAGGGTGTTAAATCTTAATAAAAAAAAAAAACACCAAACAGTTGAAAAAATAAGAATAAGAACTTGAAATATCCCATGGTGTGCTTGGAGACTTAATCAAAGTCATCATAAGCTTACCTTCAAAGTCAACAAAGATGATGAGGTCATCGTTTTTCAGGTAATTTCGTCGGCGTAGGTCAAAGTGTTTGATGAAATTTCTCCAACCTCTTGATTCCCCTCTGTAGCACTGGCAGGCAGGGTCATAGGTCCCAACCTTGGTCGGATCATCCCAATACAGTTTGCCTTCAGAAGCTGAATGGAAGAAAATGGTTAGTAAGCTTTTAATATGATCTTTGGCTCGGGTTTACACCATTCCTTGAGCACAACTAGTAATGCAACGCTCACCCATCTGTGAAACTGCCAAAAATTGGAAGTCACTCTGCATAAGGGTGTCTGCCAGTGCTATTCATTATGCAACTATTTAAATTATGTGATTATATTGTTACATTTAAAATTTTGGCGAAGTGACAATCTATGGATTTAAGGCTTAAACTAGCTCAAGATTTAAGTAAAAAAGAAATACTTGTTGCAAGGTCCGTGGTGAGACTTCGAGCAGAGGACATCCTTAGCTTGATATCCGGATCCTGGTCCATAACTACTAAAGTAGCCTGGCGGTCCACAGCAGGCCACTGCATGACCACATCGTTCTCCCCGCTGGCCAGATGGAAGTAAAGGCCAGTGTAGTTGCCTGTGTAATCAGTGTAGCTTGAAAGAGGGTACACACGAACACCAAAGGCATAGCCTTCAGGGCTGTAAAAGCGTGGGCTGTCTAAGAAAGTTTCATTATCCGCAGTCTCCATAAGTTGAGAGAAGTTCGGGATGCGCCACACAGCAGAGGGGCAGCGTGTCTCAGCCAGGCTGATGTCATCTATGAATATGCCCCCTCCAGAATTAGCAGGGTCCCCCTTCACCGCCTGAAAGGCATAACGGAACTTCGCTCCAACTTCCATAGGCACGTGAGCAATCTTCCAGCCCTTATCATCATCAGCTAACAAAAGAAAACATATTGTTGATACCTAACATACATGTTTGGTGACATATATAGATGCCAGTTTATTTAGAAGTCAGGTACGCCTACTCTGTACAGACACTCACTCTCCATTTCTGTATCAGAAACTCCTAACCTATAGGTGCACTTAACCTGTACTGACTGATTCACTGCCCACCTGTTGTTCCTCTACCCAGTTCATCAGTGGAATTGTTTAGTTTCCAGTGGAATCCTTTTCATCATAGCAGTGCCTGTATTCTATTTTTTTCCCTGGGTTTACCTGATGTTTATGTGGTTTTATGTACTCCAAAAAATGATCATTCATTTTTCAAGGCAAATTTTCAACTTCTTATATCTCTTAAACAGGCTTTAAGACTGATGCCTGCCCTGCGCCATTCAAGAGGAAATACTTCAATGTGATTGGTGGACACTAATGAAGGCTGAATTCGTGGATATATGTAAATGCTTAGAATTTATGATGACACCAAAACTTTTTGCAGCTTAATTTCTACATATGGTGAACTTGTGGGTGAACATCACATCTTGAAACTTTAATAGCTTTTATGTTACTCTTTAAGGTCTTTAAATCTATTGGCCCTTCAATAGATGAGCAGGCACAGATTGCACAACGTCGTTATATACTACTCTTCTAGGACCAGAATTTATTAATGCCTAGAGAATGGCTAGAGAATGACTAACACAAGGATAAATATAGTATCTAATTGTACATTTCCATGATGCTGTTGTTACTAATAAAGTGGTCAGTAAGTGTAAATAGTATGAATCACAGCCATACTGCCGTGGTTGATTTACACAAATCTGTGCAGCATACACTAACATGCCACTACCATGCTGTTGTCACTGCTGTGCTGAGAATAGTCCACAACCCAAACAATGTCTAATCACTGGGGTCCTTCAGAGTGCAGTACCAGACAGGCTACAATCAGTAATTGTACAGTGACAAAGTGCGGCTGTATTTTTTCGCACATAGATAAAGCATCTTCACTGTAGATTGTAAGGAGGAAAAAATAAATGTGCTGGTCCATTATTGTGCACACTCACTAGTACTTTATCATCTTTCATATGTATGATTTGGACAAATATATTTCATGTGTGATGCCAACAGATAATTACCCCAGATTGTGTGCACTTTCCTTAGCTTGCGCACCGTGCCTGTTCCATCATCCATCTTGACCCAAATGGTCAGTCTGTCCTTGGGACTGCCTGTCATTTTGTAGAAGAACTGAAGACACTGAAGCTTCCTTTTAGGGTAAAGCAGCCGGGACTCCAGCAGAGCAGATTCCTCTGCTTTTCCAACTGCAGTGTCAAAGTGCATCGTGTATCCTGCGTCTAAAAGATAGAAGATGGAAAAATATTACCAAGCCAAGCAGGAGTCACTGAAATTTTATACTGTAGCCAGCAGTTATCACTGACCTCTACACTGTCCATTAAGAGTGTGATCTTCAGAGCCAGGGGTGCTCTTGGTGTGGACCCAGTCACCGTCATCTGTAGAGCTCTGGATCATGCCACATATGTTGATGTATTCAAAAGTGCACTGGTCCAGCAAGGTCAGAGTGGAAGCTGAAAAAGCAAGGCTCTCCATCATCTTTCCCTCATTTAGTAGGTATTCACAATAAAGTCCTTTAGTACATTTCAGTACTGATTTATGAACATTGAAATAATAAGCAGCACTTACAGCAATTATACATTTTATTCAATCTCACTACGTCCTGTTCGCTGAAGTCCAGATACTGTCCGATGATGTTGTAGAACTCTGGGATGTTGGTGGTGATAGTGGGGATGTTGGGGTCTTTGTTGAAGGAGAATGGCCTGTAGTGCATGACTGACTCGTAGTCATATGGCGTGTTCATATCAGTGACAAAGCTATCGTCATATTTATTGAAGTTGTGCTGCAGACCTGAACAAACCAACATGTAGCTGCTTCAGTATTATGGACACTTAACAAAATTGCAGATTAGTAGATGAATATGACTGGCAGCTATTAAATTTAATAGTTTCCCTCTACATTTTCTTGTCTATTGACAAGTTTTACATCATAAATAATAAGCATAGCCTTGGACTACAGTGCAATGCCAATGATGAAACAAGAATGAAAGTCCTGATATCTTTAAGCCCCAAACTCTAAATTTCAGTTCTTTACTCTCAAAACTGCACATGTCACATATTAGTTTCAGGGTTGTTATTAACTAATTTAATGTAGTTACAGACCAATGGGCTTCCTAGCCTTAAAACCGAATCCTTGACTTTTCAGTCAGTTATCTTAAAACATAATGGAGCAGTTTACAGGACCTAGATTAAGCTTAAGCCAAGACTAAAAAGAAAGTCCAATGGTTATTCATGACTGGCGCTAATCAAATCCTGTTAGGCTGGTTTGCCCAACATGGATAAAGCCAACTCTTTTTAGGTTTAAATCAGGAGTAATCTACATCTGGAAAACTCCCCACTAAATCTTAAGACAAATAATTTCAAAGACTGGCATGGAAGGTGTTAAATCCAGGCTTGAGGTTTAATCAGTACTTTTCTGCAGGGTTTATGAGCTTACCATCGATGACTTGGTCCAGCCATATCTTTACGTAGTCGTCTCGATCCTGACGAGACTGCATGTGGTAAAAGCCCAGTGCATGCAGCAGCTCATGCTCAACAATAGCCTTATGATCACAACCTGGGCCAAGCGATAACACCTGCCCACTGGACTGTTTACCCACACTTGAAAAGCATCTAGAAACAGCAACATTGAAGGTCCACTTAGTACAGTTCAGTGCAATACTGCCATTTAGCTGAGCAGTGCAGTACAATGTACAACAAATACAACATATCCAGGACAATTTATTTCCATACAGGTCCATTTGTTACAATGCTGTTGAATTTGGCACTGCTTAAGACTCATATAGAGAGATGATACACACCCGTCGCGTTTCTCAAACTTGATGTACGCCTTTTCTCCTTCATAAGGTTTAAAGTCAACACAGGACTTGAGCCGATACACTTCGAAAGCTTGAAAGATAGTTCCTTTAGCATTCAGATCTGGAGAAGTCAAGCAGGAATAATTTTGTGTATTAATTTAGAGTATTAATGTCACCATGAATCACTATTGCTCTATTATAGGAGGCAGTTCAGATATAACTGTTTGGGTAACATCATTATTCTCTTCCAGATTTAAAGCACAGTAATATTATCCAAACCTACCGAGGGTATCAGACAGAATGTAGGGAATAGGGAATGTCCATCTGTAAACTGTGTTGATAAGAGCATTTCGTCCAGTCTATTGATGGTAAAACAAAAACAATACATTTCCAACACAAATTGTGATACATAGAATCAAAAATACTTTTCATTTATATTTTGTGATATCTTGACCATATATTTTCTATTCCATCTTCAAAAGGGTAAAACGCGATTTTAACAGAAAAAGATAAATAAACCCCAAGCTCCCTGTATAATAAAAGCATACAGCATAACAGCAGTATTTAAAAATACTACTCGTACTCACGGGAAGTAAAATATCTCCTTCAAACAAGGGTGTTTTTGCTCCTGTTAAACAAAACACAGAACCAATATCAATAAACCTATGTAACTATGTATATACATTTTTTAAGTTTAAAATAATGCTTTAGAAAAGGGACATTTACTCTTTATGAAATACAACATTCAAAGAAAAATTGCATAATCTCACCCAGGTTACTGAATGGGTTATCATTCGGCTCATCTTCTACCTCTGTGAAAGGAAAACACACAAGTAAACTTAACATGTCTTATTCTTGTCATATGTGCAATGTATATATGAGATTGAGATTCACTATCTGATGTACCGTGCACTCGAGATGGTAGTGGGATCTTTAAAGAAAAATAAAATACATAGTTAAATAAATGTACTAAACATAAGAAAGCATGGGAGACATATAGTTACGGAAAGAATCAAAATTTAAAAGGAATTTGGTTACTTACTGCAGAGGAGGAGGCTCCTACAGCCAGCCCAGTAATGACAAGAAGCCCCAACAGGTGCATTCTGAATATGCATGTAGGAGAAATTTTGCGCAGGCTTAAATGGTATAGGAAAGGAACTTTGACCATGTTTATATGAGTTATAGCTCTAGGATTATTAAAAGACCTTGAAGTTTCTTGGTTCTAAAAGTTGCATCATTTTATGACCCGAGGAACACGTGTTACACACTGTTCTTCAATATTTAATACAGCCTCCAGGCAGCTATGCTATCACCGTATGTATGTATGTATGTATGTATGTATGTATGTATGTATGTTTGTATATATTTTACTGATTAGCAATAATACTAGAATAATCTGTCTAATACTGTGCAGGCCCCTCTCATGCTGCCAAAACAGCTCTGATGCAACAAGGCATGGACTCCACAAAACCTCTAAAGACGTTAGAGGCAGATACTTTAAGTTTTATATGTTTCAGCCAGCCTCCCTGCATCAGACTAGTTTTTCCAGCACATTATTCAGATGCACAATTGGATCTATTAATTAATTTAAAGTGACTTTTAATTGTGTGGTTTTGGAAGAAAATATACATACTTCTAGTATCTGTATTCCCACATATGTGGCAACATACATTTTACATTTTATATTTTTGCAATATACATTTTAATATTTATAATAATCAGACAAGTGAAAATAAACAAATGAATGAATAAATCAATCGCTTATCCAGAGCAACTTACAATCATTAGTTACAGGGACAGTCCCCCTGGAGCAACTGAGGGTTAAGTGAAAGGGGAGGGTTTGAAACAGCTACTTTGTGGTCATCGGGTTCACAAGCAAGTGTTTTACCTACTCACCTACAACCAACCCTGTAAAGTGCACATGTAATGTGGGGCTCGAACCGACACCCCTGAGAGTAAGAGTTTCATTCTCTACCAGCTATTTGGCATATGTGAACACATCACAGCAAACAGTGTGAACGGCACAAAATTGTTCTTTCCATTTAACCCATTCACCAAGCGAAGCAGTGCGCAGCCAGCGACTCAGCGCACGGGGAGCAGTGTGTGGGGATGGTACTTTGCTCAAGTACCTCAGTAGCACCACTGGCAGTCCTGGGATTCGAACCCTTGGCCTTCCGATCACCGGGACTCCCTGAAAAACAGGCAACTGGCTGTCCTTGTTATTATTATTATTAGTAGTAGTAGGGTGAGTCTACAGAAATGGTGCCATTTGTGATTGAGAAGGATGGTGAAAATGTACATTTTATGATTTGATAATAGCTGATAATGCCAGTACTGTATAAAAATACATTTTCCCACCTTAACATAGAAAATAAAGTTTTTTTTGCATATTTGTCTGACACAAGTCACATTTTAACCCAACCCCGTCACAGCCATTTTGTAATTCCGCTATTATGTTTTACAATAGGCTTATGAGCTGCCACTAGCATGGCCTAGCAGTTTATGTGTCCCTTGTAATTAATAATATATTTTTATTAGATAGAAAATAAAAGAAACCCCTGAATTTCTACTCCATAATCTGCAAAAGCATGACTGTTTGTCATTTAACTTTGTATTTTGTGCAATAATATCATGTAATGTTTACAAAATATAACTTGACATATTTGTCATAACATCTTGATAAAGCTATTTTGGTTATTTATGACAAAAAGGTAAAAAATGTATTTCATAACAGGGTTGAATGCTTTAAAATAGGGTTGAACATTGTGTAACAGGGTTGATCGCCCAAGGATCACTCACCACATTGTCATCAATTTTATGAGTCTGCATGCATGCTGTATATTTTAAAACAAGTTGTGGTGTGAACTAAAACTAATTTCTAACACAGCACTGCTGGCAGTATTATACCGTCTGATATTTTAGATGAAATATAGACAGAATAAAAACATCAGTGAAATGCAATAGTAGCTGTATTTGAATAACATCATTATTACAGTATTTAACTTTTGTGTTTTATTAGTATTATTGAGTTTATGGTGTCCCTTTGCCATACGTGAACACACCCCGTTCACCCAAGAGAAGCAGGGGGCAGCCAGACACACTCCGCCACGAGGAGCAGTGTGTGGGGACAGTGCCTTGCTCAAGGGTACCTCAGTGGTGCAATTGGCTGTCCTGGGATTCAAACCCACAACCTTCTGAGTAGTAATAGCAGTAGTATAGAAAATAAAGTTTTGGTGCCATAGTAGTAGTAGTAATAGCAGTAGTATATTAACGACAACAACAATAAACATCATAATGATTTGAAGTATTTGAAGGCTCTTCCCTGCTCCCCCTGCTCCACCGTGTGTGCTGCTGTGGTCGTGATAATGAACTGAGCCGCTTGGGGCGCTGTTGTGCTCTGTCAGCCTGGTCCCGGAACTGCAGGGCAGTGTGAGAGTCATGGTGGTTTGTGGAGTATGTGAGGTGGGTAGGAGTTAAGCTCTGTGAAAGCAGCTCCAGTCTATGTCTGCTTATGGTAGACTTGTACAGGCGCCACTGTTCCAGAAGATATATGAGTGGTCGCTCTTAGCCGGTAAGGCTTTTAAACCTTCATTTCTTTGTCTTCGGAGCGGACTGTGTCACTGTAAACAAGTAAACAACAGAAAAGTCAGTTCTTATTTAAAAGTGTAGTACTGACATATTATCGACTTGCCAAAGAAACTGAGATGCTGACTTGTTGCAGACTAATGTGTCTAATGGAGGTATTATTTGTAGAAAGACATTAGAATAGCCAAAAGTTGGTGTTAACAGCAGTTTGCTGGAATAAAGTCCAAGTTTCAGGGGAAAACTGGGCTGGCGGTGAAAACGGGATCAGCTGGATGTGTGTCTGACTTGTTAACTGACAACAGGCAGTCTTTATTCTCACAACAGTAAGACTAAAGTAATAATAAACTGATGTGGACCTGAGGGGTGTTGTAGATGTATATAAAGAAGTAAAGGTGAGACAGTGTTAGTTATTGTTGAATCAAGGCCAGTTAACTAAATAACCAGGGCTGGTATTTACAGGACTGATCTCAGATCAGATTACTCGGCTAACTGGCACAAATGCTGATTCTGGTACTGGTTTTTGGACCTAATGCGTGCTGTAGTAGATGTGTGTAGCGAGGTAAAGGTTATAGTTATTGTTGAACTAAGGCCAGTTGATTAAATAAGCAGGTCTGGTGTTCACAAAGTTGATTAAATAACCAGGACTGTTTTTTACAAAGATGACTAAATAACCAGGACTGGTATTCACGAAGTTGATTAAATAACCAGAGCTGGTATTAACAAACTTGGTGAAACAACCAGGGCTGCTATTTATGGGACTGATCTCAGATCAGATTCCTTTGGTAACTGGCACAAATACTGATTCTGGTGCTGGTTTGTGAATACAGACTACAAATAGTGCGTTTTTTTCCACACCATATTATTTTTCCAAAAACAGGAAAAAATGTGTCAACAAGTGTGTTAATGTGCTAATGACAGTCACAAGTGATTGTTCACATGTTTACTTGTGGCTTTTAGACACTTCTCATATGAAATGTAATGTGGCTTTTCTGTAAGAGGATCTTTGCCTGCTGAGTTAGGTTAGAACACCCTCAACATTGATTCAAGAGTTGGTGACTTGGCTGTTTCCTATTGAGTCATGGCACCATGTCTGTCTGACAGGGTTAAAGAACAAGTGGGGCCATCTGACATCTGTAACAATGGGGAATTCAAGCTGCCACAACAACAACCTGGGAATACCTGCAGGAAAAGGGCCACACCAGGTGGGATGTGCCGATTTAATGGTGGGCCACACAGTGCAGGTGAGCAAGCGAGGATGTCTGGTAAAGGGTATGTGGGTGTGTTAACAAATGTGTCATTCACAGTGGTTAGATAAACTGAAAGGAAATGACTGTATGAAAACAACTTCTTTAAGGCTGTTTACAAAGATTTTTTTGGTATTTTGTTGTCTCTGAACTACTGGGATCAGTGACCTTTCACTGAATACAGCCCAGGATAAGGGTGCAGGGTGTTCCTGCTTCCAGCCTATTATGACTCACCGAGTGGGCACTTGTATTGTGTTTTCTTTTTTTCACACAGGAAATGTCATTTACCCATCAGCTGTTTTTTTTAACCAGAAATTCTTTCATTTACAGGGAACTTTCTTCAGATTATACTATCCATGCCAAGCATCTGAAGGTGCTGAAAAGCCAGATTGGGTTCCATGCCGGGAATACTTCAATGGGCTTGCAGACTTCATGAAAATAAGCAGAGCGCTGAGTGAACGAATTTTTAACTACCTCTTTGGTAAAAGTCTTCGTGCAACTATACTTTTAATATAGTTGGTCATTACAGACTTAAGTATGCTTCTTAGTCAAAATGAAATGTTTTTTGTTTTTCTCTGGAAAAAGGGTCTTACAAAATCCCAGCAGCATGGAATGCATCTTTTAAACCTAATGGAAAATACCCAGTGGTTATCTTCTCCCATGGCCTAGGAGCCTTCAGGTACGTTTTTTCAGAATAGTTACAGTTTGAAGGCTTCTGAACTATTAGTGGCATGCTGTGTCCCCCATGGAGTTGTCTGTGTGTATTTTACAGGACATTGTATTCAGCCATATGTGCAGAGCTGGCCTCACAGGGCTTTGTTGTGGCTGCAGTGGAACACAGGTTTGCCCCCTTTTAAACTACCATTTGCACACAAAGTCAGTCTATGACTGAGGCAAGGGGTTAGAAATGATAGTTGACTGTAAATGGACATGGTCAACAACAGAAAAGGACACCTCATAAATGAACTGTTAATGAGATGCTGTTTACATCATAGTAAGTGCGCGAGTAAGTGTGTAGACAATGGTACAAACTAGGTCATCACATTCTTACTAGTATGCTTTAGTGTGCCCATATGAAAAGCAGGGCTGAACTGCAGAGAGATTCTAGGTTTACAAACTGAAAGTGGCATTAGACAGTTTGTTTTCTACTCTTTGTGTACTTTTACATATATGAATACAATTAACATTTTTCTTTAATAAAGCTAAGTACATGCCGTTAGAGTGGTAAATATGTGGCCTCGGCATCGGTACCATCCCATTTGTTCTTTTCCAGTGAATATACTGGAAATGCCTACTAAGCTTTAAATAAGCTATTTTAATTAAAGATCTTTATTCTTTAATTTAATTAAGTAGGCTGTCATGCCTAAACTATTACTATTAAATGGTCTTTCTCTATTATGGAAAACTTGTGGTAAACCTTTTCAGAATTGGTTCTATATAGATCTAAAAAGAGTCCTGCTTTTGTTACAAGTAATAGGACCTTTTTTGGCACCATATAGGTATTTTTATTCTGTTTTTCTCACACATATGCTGTTTGAGGAGTATACATTCACACTAAATTAGAGATGGGCCCGATCCAATATGATATTGGCATTGGGTCCAATATAGCCGTAAATCCGTTATCGGATATCGGTCGGACAGCCCTGATCTCTATATTCCAGTTCGCAGCTTGTGCTGGACCTTAAACTCGACGCTGTGTAATACCATCCACATACCATGAACCTGCGGCAACTTCAATCTGAGCGAGCCGTTGTTTTGAAATGTCACTCGTTTGGAGATACTTTTGTTTGGAAACGCTGAAAAGTAAGATGGCAACTTGCACTTTGTGTAAAAATGCAACAAATTTACAGCAGACAACCCAAAAGCGAAAGGAATATCAGAAAAGACTCTTAGCTTTCCCTCAAGACTTCTTTGGGGTTCTCTCAGGGGCTATTTTGTGTATTTTGTTAGCTTGTTTTGCCCTCTCCCCCTCTCACTGTCTCTCAAAACATGGGCTAAAGTTGGGATCTCGTAACTCGGCCGGTCCACCTTAAATACAGCAGTGGTTAGATTACACTCTGTTCATGTTGTGTCTCTGAATTCATGTCATTTAAAATGTATTAATTTCGCGTTTTATTTTCTACACAGTTGTTGCTGCTAAAATGGACATAATACTTGAACTATTTATTTGATTCAGCCAAGATTGTTGTGTTTTTGATATTTACAAAATTTTACAGCTGTTGCTGCTACCTTTTGGTGAAATGTGACATAAATAAATTCCATTGGAATGCCTTTAAATTCACTGGAGTTTTTTTGCTCTTGTAATAAGTGCTTAGTAGTTTATCTATTCTGTGATTTCAACAAACAGCACAATTTCAACAAAAACAATGCTAATATTAAAGTAAAAAGGATGTATTATAACAGAATCTGTATCATATCGGAATCGGATCGGAACTGGAAAAATACATTCTTATTTTATTCTTGTATTAGTACTACAGCGTCATTTCCTACATCGCCGTATTACAAAATGCCGACATAGAAATGTTGTCATTCCATTTTTATAGAACCTTTTCCACAAGCAGTTTTCTCTATCTTTTTCAGAGATGAATCATCTTCTGCAACATTCTACTACAAAGAGATAAGTGAGGCAGAACAAAAACCTCATTCCACACATGGAAACTTCCGGCCAGTGTCCGACAATTTGGAGGAGCAGTGGATGTACTATAGAGCGCTGAAACCAGGCGAGAGTGAATTCCCTCTAAGAAACAAGCAAGTGAGAGACTCAGCACTGCACTGGAGTTATAGAGAAACAAAAATATTATAGTTATTGTACATTGTATTTATAAGGCACTTTTCAAAGACACAGTCATAAACACACAGAACTGTACAGAAATGTAAGAGTACATGAGAAGACAAGAAGAGAGAAGACATTTTAAACACACAGACATTAGAGATATTAGATTAAGTCTGGGGTATGTCTTTGCTCCAGAAACTAGGAGCAAATCTAGAAAATGTTCACTTAGACTGAGACTGTGGATTAGACGACGTAATGGTGAATAGACTAGCTGAGGATGAGAGAGAACAGGTGGGTTTATAGGGATGAAAATGATCTGATAAATGTTAAGTTTAAGAGCTTTGTATGTGAGCAGAAGAATGTTGAAGTATGTTCAGTACCTAATAGGAAGCCAGTGGAGATTTTGGAGAAGTCTTATGACACCAGGACTGAGTGAGAAGTGGGGTAGCATCGTTCTGTGCCACCTGAAACTAAGCCCAAAAAGAAGATAACTACACAAGTGCAAGTGGCTAGAGAAGAAAGCATAAATAAAAGACTAGCAGCAGCAGACTAAGAAAGAGATGGTCTAATTTTGGCAATGTTGCATAGTCAAAAAAAAGAACAAACAGAGGCATCACATAAGAGTTGTGGCTAGAGGGGAAGAGGAGAGATGAGACAGCTACACTAACAATGGAGATGGTTTATGGACCTAAGGCGTGTTGTAGTGGATGTGTGTAGCGAGGTAAAAGTAAGACAGTGTTAGTTATTCTTGAACTAAGGCCAGTTGATTAAATAAGCAGGTCTGGTGTTGACAAAGTTGATTAAATAACCAGGACTGGTATTAACAAACTTGATTAAAATAACCAGGGCTGCTATTTACAGGACTGATCTCAGATCAGATTCCTCTGCTAACTGGCACAAATACTGAGTCTGGTGCTGGTTTGTGAATACAGACTACAAACTGTGCGTTTTTGCGCACCATACATGTTGTTTTTCACATACATGAAAAGGGGAATAAAATGTGTCAACAACTGTGTTCATGTGCTAATGAGGGTCACGAGTGATTGTTCACATGTTTACTTGTGGCTTTTAGACACTTCTCATATGAAATGTAATGTGGCTTTTCTGTAAGAGGATCTTTGCCTGCTGAGGGTTAGAACACCCTCAACATTGATTCAAGAGTTGGTGACTTGTTGATGTGGCTGTTTCCTGTGGTAATAAAACAGGATCAGTTTACTACCACTATACACTGATCTGCCATAACATTAAAACCACCTGCTGTGGTGTCTGGCACCAAGACATAAGCAGTGCATCCTTATAGTCCTACAAGTTGTGTGGCAGGGCCTCCATGGATTGGACCATTTTTGCTGTGTGGGAGGGCACATTATCTGACTGGAAGAGGCCACTGCCATTTGGAATACTGTTGCCATGAGTGTTTTTGGTCTGCAACTATGTTTAGGTAGGTGGTACATCTATGTGAGTGCCAGGATCCAAGGCTTCTAGTAGACCATTGTATCAAAACCCTCCTTCCCCTAACTCGTCCTGGTTCCATCTCTTCACCAGGTAAGTAACGCACAGGCACCTGGCTGCCCTCTTTATGGAAATGAAAGCGTTATTCATTAGGCCACATTCTTCCACAGTCTAATTCTCATGCCTACGTGTCCATTGCTTTTGGTGTTGGACAGTGGTCGGCATGGGCACTCTGACTGGTCTGCTGTGACTCAACAAGCTCCAAATCACTGTGTTTTCACACCTTTCTATCATAGCCAGCATGAACCACTACTGGAGCTCTTATTTGCGCTCCGACCAGATGTGTTAGCCATCGCTCCTTACATGAATATATGTGCTGTGTGTGCTCATGACCCTGTTGCCTGTTGTCCTTCCTTGGACCATTGCATACCAGTAACACCCCACACAAAGTGCTGTTTTAAAGAAGCTCTGATCCAGTCATCAAGCCATCACAGTTTGGCCCTTATCAAAGAATTCTCCTGCCTTCAACACAACCGCTTCATGAACTGGCCGTTTACTTGCTGTCTAATATATCCCAACGCTTGATAGTTGCCGTTACAACAAAACAAACAGTATTATTTTACCAGTCAGATGATTTTAATGTTATGGCTCATTGGTGTATATGAGGAAAAGTGTGAAGGGGCCTTACAAAATGATGCAAAGAAACAGACGGACCACTTACTGTACTACAAAGTGCACCTATATAGGAAGTGGAGCTGATAAAATGTGTGTGTGTGTCGATACAAGGAATTAAGTGCCTTGTGCTTTTTTTTTTTCATTAAATTTCTTTTTTAGGTGAAACAAAGAGCGGATGAATGCATCAGAGCTTTGGATCTTCTTATCGACATCAACGCAGGAAAGTCAGTAGAAAATGTCTTGCTGTCTGAGTTTGACTTTACAACGTTAGAGGTGAGTGACAATAATAAAACGTACAAATGTTAGAACACTAAAATACTGGCTCAGAAACCATTTAATTATTTTTTTTCACAAAAATGACAGGATTCTATATAGTTTAAAAAGTAGGCACTGAATAATTAAGGCTAAGTTTATCATTACAGCCAGTCTGCAACTTTGCTGTAACTGGTACCAACATATTCGTATGTTTCTTTACAGAACTCTTTGGACCTTTGTAGAATAGCAATTATGGGACACTCCTTTGGTGGAGCCACAGTGATTGAGTGTTTGTGCAAAGAAGTCAAATTCAAGTAAGTATCACACTGTAGTTGTGTTTTTCAGCATTTCCCAATGCCTTTTACCATGTTAAGAAAAGTGCAGCATATTTTGATATGCTTAGCATATTGGGTTCAGTTATCTTTTTGTAAAGGGAAAAAACATCTCATTTTATACAGCTTTTCACTTACCCCATTCGATAATAGGGTAATGTTGGACATGTTTGGTGTCCAGCTTTAGCGTTAGGTTTGTTCTGTAGCTACAAGATCAGTGTTACTAACAAACACTGTAAACCCCAAATCTTTTCTGTAAATTAGATTTTTTATGTATGTTTTCAATGAACCATTCCTTTAAAAAAAACACTCCCTTCAGATGTGGCATTGCATTGGATACTTGGATGTTTCCCCTTGAAGAGGAGATATTTCCAAGCGTGAAACAGCCCATTTTTTTCATAAACTCTGAGAAGTTTCAGTGGGCTGGAAATATCATTCGCATGAAGAAGCTGGACTCTGCAATGATTCCAAGGAAAATGATAACCATCAAGTCAGTCATTTTTAAAATAAAGAATTAGCTTAACCATTCTAATTGTGACAATGACTTTAGCAAATACAGTGTATATGTGTATCTTTTAACTCTTTATTAACTGTATTTTCTTTGGGTAGGGGAACAGTCCATCAGAGCTTCCCTGATTTCACCTTTCTAACCGGTAACTGGGTTGGGAAGATACTGAAGCTGAAAGGAGAGATCGATCCTCACATAGCAATGGATCTTTGCAACCGAGCGTCATTAGCATTCCTTCAGCGCCACTTGTGTAAGTTGGACGTTTTTGTAAAGTTTTACTTTAATTGGTTCGACTAGTTATTTTCCCCTTTTCCGTGTATGAGGATTTGAGTACTAGGTAGGGTGTTTTCTGAAGCTTGATAGTAGAGTTAAAATAATTTTTAAAATAATTTAAAACATAAAACAAGATTCTCCCAGATAAAAGTGGGATTACCTTCCAACAACTCCAATTTAAAGCAAGTTCAGTAAAAGCAACTTTTCCCTCATACTCTCAACCAAGACATGTTAAGCCTTGTCATTATTATTATTCACAAAAATGGAAAACGTGTTGCATAGCTAAAAGTCTGAATCTTGGTAATACTTTTCCCGAGTTTCATAAATTAACATTAGATCAAGACTGAAGTGACGTGAGTTGCATTCTCTCCGTTTGTTAACTGGTCAGCTACATTAGCCTTGCAGCTCCAGTGCAATACTAAAGAAGCAAACTACAGGCTCTAAATGTGTCTTGGCTGATTGACGACATTAGGTCGAGTAAATGTGCGTAAATTTTGATATATACTTTTGCATTAACATCTCCAGCAGAAATGGATAGCTTTGCTCTCCAGCTTGTTTTATAGTTTGATGCAGCATGGATAGTCTGACCAAAAAGGGCCAATAAATAAATAAGGTTTTAGCATGAATGTTTTGTTATTTCCTCCCCTTATCTTTGGTTAATTCATTTAAGGCAGGGGTGTGGAACTCCAGTCCTGGAGGTCCATGGTTCAGCATGTTTTGGTGATTTCCCTGCTCAGAAACACCTGGTTCACCTCGCCAGTTAATTGTCAGGTTTAGTGAACTGTGCTGGTCCGGCCCTCCAGGACCAGAGTTTGACACCCCTGATTTAAGGCAAAAGCATCTGCTAAGCAAAACTTTTTTCTCACTATCACCATATATTGCCAGCCATATTCTGTTTGTGTTTTGTGCAGCCTCATTTAAGGGTTGTTTTGCTGTGTCCCTTAAAAATTAAAAAGTGCATTGGTGCAGAGCTCTCTGACTAATCACGCATTTCTTTTTCTTCACAGCTCTAGACAGAGATTTCAACCAGTGGGATCATTTGATTGAGGGAAAAGATGACAACCTGATTCAAGGCACCAATATCACTATACCTCAGTCATCAATGTGATCCAGTAGTCCAAAATGAGCACGGTGCCATGTTGATGTTACCTACTACAGAAGAGCTAACACAATCAGACAGGGATAAATGATACAGTATCTAAACACTAGTATAAATATGTCCTAAATTTTAATTCATATTTATATCAAAGATGCATTTTGATTGTCGTGTGATAGAATTTCTAGAATTGGACCATCTTTGTCATAATTATTACAATAGGGTGAGATTTTTTTTTTATATACACTGTGATTTAAGGAAATCAACAGCTGGACGGTTTCTCATTAATTTCAATTCTGTTGGTGATGTTCAAAATATTTTAATCATTAGTGTAGTACATCACTGTCCCTTTAAATCTTGTGCCTCGTTTCTACAGCTGAATTTAATGGTGCTGCTTTTTTATACTCGGAATCAAAAGCGTCCCCACCTTCCTGTGAAATATTAGAAATCAGACACTGGTGTCAGTGCAGAGCAAGAAGACTGATTTGGGGATAAGTTACCTCAGTACCCAACTGTCGATCATTTGTTAGTTTTGTTTTTCCTCAAACAAGCACACCGATCAGCCACAAGATTAAAACACTGAGGTGAATGATTATCTTTAGTGGTACCTGGCAAAAGTTATGGTAACTGAGGCAGCAAGTGAAAAATCAGTTCTTGGAAGTTGATGTGTTGGACGCAGGAAAGATCAAAGCAACTTTGATGTTGGCTAAGTTGTGATGGTTAGAAGACTCAGAGCATCTCCAAAACAGCAAGTACCAACTAAGTGGCCCATGGCAGGACAACCAGCGAACCAGCAACAGGGTCATGGGTGCCCACGGCTCATTAATACACATGGGGTTTATTTCTAATCCCACATAAGAGCAAAATGCTGAAAAATGTTAACAGTGGTTGGGATAGAAAGTAATGGGAGGTGGTAGCCTCATGAGTTGCGTTTTCTTTTACATGTTGTAGTGTGCATCTCTTATCAGCCAGTAGAGGCAGTGTGATGTCCTGCTGGAAAACCCTGAGTCCTGGCATTCATGTGGAGGTCACTTTGACATGTACCTAAACACTGTTGCAGACCAGGTACACCCCTTCATGGCAGCAGTATTCCTAATGGCAGTGGCCTCTTTTAGCCAGAACTTGTGCCCTGCCACATCACAAAAAATGTTCATGAATGGTTTGAGGAAGAGTTTGTGTTGACTTGACCTCCAAATTCCTCAGTTATCAGTCCAGTTGAGTATCTGTGGGATGTGCTGGACTAGTCTGATCCAAAGGAGCTTTCAGGATTTAAAGAATCTACTGCCAACAATAGGATACCACATCGTCACAGCCATAGTCTGGGCAGGTCTTTCTTTGGTACCACTAGGGGACCTACAAAATATCAGGCAGGTGGTTTTAATGTTATGGGTGATTGGTGTACATTTATTGTAATCAGCTTAATGTCAGATCCTTCTGTTGGGTGATGCATCATGATGCAATCAGTGAAATTCAATTTTTACACTACAGCATGCCTTCCTTTTCTCAATGAAATGTTTGGCCTGTATATAGATGTTTATTAAACTTCATTTAAAAGGAGGCAAACATTTTTGTAAATTTTGTACAAACAAAAACCTCATGAAACTCCACTACATACAATAGTACTAGCATAACTGAAATAGAGACCCTTTCCAAAAAATTAGAATATCATGGAAATGTTTATTTATTTCCATAATTCCATTCAAAACTTTACGCTTTCATAGATTATAGATTCAGGGCCCACACCTTAAACCATTTCAAGTACTTAGTTGTTCATTTGTACATAATTTTAGCTTCCAGCTCATAAAACCCATGAAAACAGGAATTCAAAAGATTAGAATACTGTGAAGACATCGACCATTTACTTCTCAGTTGTTGCAGAAAAAAGAAAGAAATTAGGATCCCATCAAATCAATCAAAATATGGTACTTTCAAAACAATATGTCAGTCTTCAATACTCGGTTGGGAATCCCTTTGCCTTAACCCTCTGAGGTCCGAGGCCTTTCTGGCACTTTGAGGCAGTTTGCTACACCTTTA
>JBBPCY010000156.1:13743179-13754960 GCA_037974405.1 Brachyalestes nurse | reverse complement strand
CACACACACACACACACACACACACACACACACACACACACACACACACACACACACACACACCTCTTACCATTTCCTGACGAACATCAGGCCCTTCATCCAAAACGACCACATCATACAAAAAATCTGCAAATTATAATAAGACACTGGTGGGCACTGCCTTCATCTCTGATGGGTGCTTTACAGCCCTATCTTTTAGACTTTTCTGAATAGGTCAAAAAAGACTACTCACCCTTAGCCCCACTCGCCAATTCACTGGTTTTGTCTTGAGGCTGAAATAACAAGTACAGACGACTGGTGAAACATTCACAAAATGTTAAATCACTCCAGTCGTATGACTGCACTTTAAATTATGATTGTTATTATTATTATTATTATTATTATTATTATTCACATGCCAAATGTCAAAGAACATTTAAGGAACATCTTGGGTTTGCCAGGGTATGTAACATAGCCAGCAGTAACTTGGTTAAAAGTAGATGGTGATTTAAGTATAGCTTTACAAGTATGATGTGGACTACTAAAGCACTGATGTACATCGCTCTAGATAAGAGCGTCTGCTAAATGCTGTAACGTAAACAATTTACCTGTTCCTCAGTGATAACTGGGTCCATCCCACTAGGCTCATCAATTATCTCCTCACCAGAATCTTCAAGACTAGTTACAGTTTTGGGTTCCAGTTCTTCAGCCTATGAACAGTGGTAAGTCCACATCATTTTTATTATTTTATGTTTAATGCATTTTCATGTAAATAGCTCCTGTCAAAATAACATGAACACCTTTGATGGAGGATCCAGGTAAACAACTGCAGAATGACTCCTCCCAGACATCTCTTTGGCCTCCTCTATGAGACAATATTGCAGATTACTTGTCAATATGACATACAAAGCAATTGTTCAGGTCATTAATCAGATGTACACAGTTTTATATTAAAACTGTTTACCTTTTTTTTTTTAATTCTTAAAGCTTTTTGTTTTATTGTTCAGGGGGTCCAATTAGCTTACAAATATTCCAAGCAGCACAAAGAATAATTTGACCAGTTTTCAAACCTGCAATGCCTTAAAAACACTGCAAGTATCATTCACATTATTCAGAAGGGAATGTACCTTTTGATATGTCTTTGTCACCACCACTTAGGACCTGCAATTAATACACTTAAAATGAACTGAATGCAACACAAAATCAACATTTTAAGATTTTAATGTTAAAATATATGCCAGTGGTGAATATGACAATAAAATATAACCGTGCTTAGCTGTAATTACACTATACTTTAATGTCATTATTACCAGCCGATTGTTATTATGTCTCATATTGCCTCACTCTACCTGCAACTGATCCACTGGTATAATTTCAAAAATGTTAATCGGATCAACCACCATCTCTGAATCATGGTCCAAAAGCAGCACCTGTAAAACAAAGGCCAACCATTTTTTTACAATCACATATAATTGTTCTGTCGATCAGTGAGCCCAAACACCCATCGTCTGCATTATGATTTTCACTTGTGTGATGAAGTTCCTCGTAAAATATAAGCTTACCAAGGTAGAATCTTCGGTAATCTTTAAAATCTGTGCTTGACACCAGTTCTTGTGTGCATGGGACCAGATGACACATTCAGATCCAACATGATTTCTCTCTGCAGCCCTCCTTAAGTACCCCAAGTCTAAAAACAAGATTTTTAAAAAATGTATGCAATCGTGTACTTAATCCACTTATATATACAGAAAGTGGTTTCTACACACCTGTTTTAATGATCTCATAATTGTTCTCAGTCTTGCTCTCTTCATGTTCTAGAACGGATATACACTGCTCACTAAACTGGTCTTCCTGAAGTGTAGACTCCACCTGGTTCTCATGATTGTTTGAAATTGAGCAATCACTCTCAAAATGTCTCTGGAACTCAGCTCTTCCACAGGTCTTTGGGACATCAGACTGTGTACAAACGTCTGGAAAAGGACTTGCACTGGAATTCTTGGCTCTGGCTATATCATCATTTTCAATCCCTGCAGAGGTCTCTGTTAACTTTAAGTTATCTTTTGTAATCAGGTCATCATGTACAACCAGTTCTTCTAGAGATTGCATTATGCCCATATGATCATTACTTTTATCCAGGGTAAGCACAGATTCTACCGGTTCCTCCTTCACAACTGCTATATAATCACATGTAACTTCTGGGCGCTGCATGGTGAGTGTAGAAATGCAGGCATCACTGAGAATGTGCTCTGCAGCTGTAGCAGGACGATCCTTGGGCCTAACAGAAGATTCAGCCATACATTCAGGCTTAATTTCAATTACCACTGAAGAGTCAACGGAGGGCACATCTGTTTGATCAAGCGAAGTGCTCAGGCAATTCTCTGACAGAGTCCAACAGTTTTTCATGGCATCATTGATGACAAGGTCACCACATTCTAGCCTGACAAAATGAGGAGTCTCGGGATCAAACAAACTTCCTAGCTTCAAAATTGTGACTCTCAACAGCTGATCAGTGATCAGATCAGACAACTGATTGCCTGCTTTGTCATTCCAAGAGCCCTCAGAACTTTCAAAGCCATCAAGCTGACAGGCAAATGCCTGAGGAGGCACATCAGACACCTCACATGGCAAGGGTCTAACCTCAGTCATTTTTACTTTCGATTCGTTTCCAAAGTCAACAAACAAAATGGATAATGTATTATGTTCTCTAGAGGTCACCTTTGCACGATACCACAGCCCATCCTCAGGATAAAGGGCAATGCAGCCACTTCCAATTGGCAAGGATTCATCATTCAAAGCACCAGATTCCACAGCATTACCAGCCTTTTGAATAACATCAGAAATCTCTTGCAGTTTAACTGTCTCTGCATACTGACACCAGAAAAGCTGTGGCCCACTAATGAATGAGGCATATCCACTGATAGTTAGTCCATCTGAAATATCAGGATCCTTATAAAATGTACCAACGCTGATGGAAGAAAGTCCATGCTCTGGAACTGTGCCCTTTAATGCATCTGTTGGGGTCACGGTGGAAGCATCACTGGAGAAAGTGGATCCCAACAACGTACCACTGACTTTAAGTTCCACCTCCCACACAGATTCCACCAGTTTGATGAAAGTGCAAGTAACTCGATCAGCATTTCTTTCCATTTCTTTTTTTAGGTTAGAAGCCATTTCACTGTCTGCATTTGTCATCCCTGTCAATGAGCAGTGAATGCTATATCTTGGAAGTGAAAGCAATCCATCCAGAGTACACATTTGTGAGGATGAAACCTTTGCAGTGTTTCCAAAGTCGATGAATTGTACATCAACTGTATCACTGATGGGCGTTTTCAAGACAACTGCACGATACCAACAACTGTCATCAGGGAACACTGCACTGACCAGGTCACCTTCATGAAGGTCACTGGGGTTAATGTCCATACATTTTGACTGATCATCATTCAGCTTCTCTACCAGAGTGTAAATGTCATCTTCATCATTTAACAACTGAACAAAGAAGTCCAAAGGACTACTGTAATGAGAGATGAAAACTTCTGCTTCCAGGCCTGGCTTAATCACTTTCAAAGGAAGGTCTGCTTCTTTTAGGTTGCTTGATTTGGCAAATACACTACTCATTTTTGCAGACTCACAACGGGATTCTCCGAGAGAATCGTCATGATGTGATGCCATCCTTTTTCTTATGTGCCCATCTTGAGACTTTGTTAGGCTTTCAACTGGTTCAGCACAGGTATCTTTTCGAGATCTCCAGTCCTCAGAAGTCCGTTGTGGTTCTTTTCCCCATTTGGATCGATCGAAGTTGTTCTCATGTTTTGCATTCGTCTTACTGCCTAAACATGCTTTTTCAACACTCAATTTTTTGATCACACTGTGTGACCCATTTTGTGCATTCCGATCCTTGGAATTATATCCTTTAAGAGTAATTTGTTCATTTTTCTCGTATCTAATTTGAAACTTCTCTCGGATCATCGAATTCACTTGTGTTTTTCCATCATAGAGCTCAACAATTAGTTTGCCGCTCGGCCCTTTGGCAACTATCAGCGCTTTGAGAGGGCGATCAGTCACAAAATTCTCAAACCAATTATTTACTTCACATGGCACATTTTCAGGCATATCTGAGAGCCCACCTTTAATTGCTTGTACAGGTACGGACATTATTCCACCAGCTTCAAGTGGTACTGGCAAGAGGTCTGATTTCTCAACTTCCTGTGTGTTTCCATAATCCACAAAGTTGACTACAATCGAAGGCTTTGTAGATGTGATCTGTGCCCTGTACCACAGTCCATCGGTGTATTTTGCAAAGCAAACCTTTCCAAAGGTTTTTGGGCATGCTGTGTTCTCCAGCTGATTGCACAAAGTGTTGACTTTGTCTGAAAGTTCCTCAATTTGTGTAGAATTTCTTCCTAGATGGCAAAAGAAGTGATTGACATTTTTCACACTCGTGATGCTTACATCTTCTTCGGACCCAGTTTTCACACCATGTGTGGAGTAATAGTATGTGTCTAGACGAAAAGGTGGAATAGGAGCTTTATAAGAGGGTGCACGGGCAGCAAGCCCTCTCTGGACAAGAAGGCTGCAAACACTTTGAAATGGGGTCTCCAAATCAACCACATTAAACACCACTTTCTGAGCGTCATACATTACAGCATACACTGTACATGTCAAGTCCACATTCATAGAAGCTGCGTTTTCCACAAACTCTTTAAACTGAGATGTGGCATCTGGGCACCAGTCTAAAGGGGAGTGAGAGACTGGATGGATCAAGTTATACAAGCTGCATCGGAAGGCTTGTCCATTCAGCTTTAGGAACGCTTGATCAATGCAGCGAAGATCCTGTATGGCAACCTTCCTTGTCTGTCCATAATCAACAAACAGCACAGTCACATGAGGAGTCTGGTGCTTCTGAATGATCAAGGCTCGATACCACATTTCATTTTCTGGATGACGAGCAACACAGGCTGAATGAAAAGAGGGATTAAATTCACTGTTTGCGTAGTAATCCTGGAGGTCTTGCATTAGTACTTTCAGACGTTCTGCATTCTTGGCTTTTTGACACCAAAAATCACTGGGACTCTCAATGTAGGATACAGTAACCTCAACTGAACTCCCAATTGGAAACAAGTATTCCTTGAAGACAGTCCTGGTCTCTGTTATAGAAGACAAAGTGGATGACTGAGAAATATCTGTCTCTAACACGTCACAGGTCTGGCCCTTTGGAGTGTAATGCTTGACAGGTTTATCAACAGCTTTCTTTGGATCTACAACCCCCACAAACCCTGCAGTCCATAATAACTTTGACAAATCCTTTTCTCCATCTGTCAAAGGATCAGTTACTCGGACTACATGAGTATAATTGGACTTGGCAAGTACGTATACATCAAGGACTTTGTCTAGAACAGCTTTTGAGAAGAACAATGTGGACTTTTGATCCCAAAGTTCACAACTTGGTTGGAAGCCATAGAGAGAACACCTTATTGCCAAAGCTGGTAGCTTCTGATATTGGAGAGGCAATTCACGAAGGTTGAAACAGTCAACAACCTCTGTATTTCCATAATCAAGGAAGAAGACTTCTGCTTTGTCATCAATGACTTTACAAACAGCAGCCCTGTAGAACACACCATCTTGAGATTTGGCTACACAGAGTAAGCCAGGTACAGCCTTTCTGATCAATCCCTCAGTGCTGGCCAAGTCACTATACAGCTCTTCCAGGCCCCCCATTAACTGGTCAAACTCATCAGCATACCTTTGTGTTTGAATCCAAAATTTGCCAGGACTGTCAACATGCTGAACAACTGCCATATGAGAAGTGTTGGGGGACAGGCTGTCTGCAAAAAACACAGGTGTGTTTCCTTTCACATCTCCCAAGTTGATTAAACTGGAACCTTCTGCCTCGATGCCAACAGACTGGCAAGTGCACTTCTGAGAGGTTGTGTTCTTGTGAACCACATAGTGTCCATGGGCTTTTGAGTCCATCGAGCATTTTTCTCTCAATCCAAACAAGCTGTTAATGTTTGTATTTTCATCTCCATAGAGAGTGACATAGTGTACACCCTCTGAAGGGCTTTGATACTCAAACTTCGCAATAACAGTTCTGTTGAGCAGTAAGGATTTGAGGAAGTCAATCTGTGAAGCCGTCCAACCAACACCTCTGTCAACAATCCCATGGAGAGAACACACATAGGTCACAACAGGCATGCGAAAAAATTCTGAGGCCAGTGGCCTGACATGCTCTACTTGGACAACTTGTTTCTTTCCATAATCCACTTGTAATACCTCTGCCACATTGCTTGATGGCATGACCTGCTGCAAAAGTGACCGATACCACTTGCCATCACTTCCTCTTGACGCACAAGGGGTCCCCAAGTTCTCAGGCCTTGCAAAAGGAACTCCAACTCTTCCTTCATAATACTGAGTTATATGTTCTGTTAATTTCCTAAGCTCTTGTGAGAACACCTTCAGCTGACAAAAGACTCGGAGGGGATTTGTTACCTCTGTAACTATCACTGTCTCGACAGTTTCAGTTTGCAGCTCTGGATACATGTAACAGTGCTGCCTATCTGTTTGATCGAAGAGCTTAATTGGTTCGTTCGTCATTGTCACTGGAGGTTCTACAGACTCGCAATGAGACTGCAAAGACTTTGCAACAAAGTCTTTAAACTTTTCATTGGATAATTTCTTTGCAAATCCCATCTCAAACATTTGTTTGGACAGGCATGGTATATCAAGCAGAAAGGTACGCTGAGGTACAACGTCTTGAACACAGGCAGTGACAGTTTTCCCACGGAATGTTTTCATGTATTCCAAGGCCATTTTTGTCCATCTATTTTCATGGGACAGTGGTAGGACATTGGCAAGAACACAAAATTCAACTTCAGGAGGTAGGCAGAAAAAGTCAGTTTGGCCCCATGCCAAAGTGCTAGGAGTGGCATTCAGTGTTCTGCCTTCATCAATAAGAAACACACTGTAGTCAGCATCACTTCTTGACACTATACGGGCTCTATACCATGTTTCGTAGATCTGCACAAGGCAAAGGTCGCCAGGGCTGCCTTCGGCCTCATGAAATACTTGTCTGGGGTACTGAATCTCTTTTTTCATTCGCTGATAAGCAAGTTTCCGGTCTTGGTCAAAATTACCCCAAAACTCCACCAAAACACAAAGAGGATTCAAGTTTATTCGGGTAATGAGCACCGACAAACTGGATCCACGCGATGGGAGCCCAGGAATTGAACACATGTTGGCGTTTTCCTGGATTTGGGTTTCCATTCACTAGAAGTGAGACATCTACAATGAAAACAGAAAGAAGTGTGACATCTACAATGAAAACAGAAAGAAGTGTGACATCTACAATGAAATCAGTTATCACAAGCACAATAGGTATATTAGAACTTAGAATTCATCTCCATGACTGATGTTTATTGAGAAAACATTTTCATATAATTTGACATTTTCATTCAGAATTATGCTTAGCATTTAAAACGTTATTACTTCGCTTGTCTTAAGAGTAGTTACTGAATAAACAAAAATATGTGAGGAATAAAAACAATGAAGATTTCAAGCAACATTGATGCTTTGAGTTCTAAATCATGATCTATTTCAGGTTTGCTACAATTTCCAATCCCACCTTAGATCGCGTCATTTAGGAGACAGTCTAAATGAGCAAGAGAGGCATGAAGCCAACATGAACCTCACACTGGCAATATAAAAATCTCTGACAATCTGATGTTAACAATATAGTCATATACTTCACGCCATGTAAAATACGATGCCATTCATGAAGTACATTGGGTATATTGCCCAACAATATTCGGTGGATGCCAGGAGAACACAGGAACTCTAGCACAGAGCCCTGATCTGAACCTAACTGAACATTTTTAGAACTAATTGAAACATGAATTAAGCAAAACTCACAAGTCCAACATCACTGTATATTGTGTTCATGCTGTTGTCCTTCTAAAAGGAACAGGGTCATATGATGTAACTAGGCATCATACACTAGCCGAGGTAACCGACCATTAGCAGTTATTATAAGGATGTTATGGTACATAGATGTCACAGCTCGAGTTCAGTTTAACCATCAAAACCCAAAAGCATTTTGCTTGGTTTCTTTTCATTTATTTGAAAACATATTCTCACAATGTTATGTAAGGTTAATGAACAAAAGGGGTATTGGTCACAACTGGCTACAAAACAGAACCCACCCACCCCACATGTCTTGTAGTATTATGCACAATTAAATTACATTAAATGTGCGCGGGCCATGATTAAACTATTAGTGTGTAACTTTAAATGTTGCTGACACAAGAAACTAGGGTACCCCATTCTTAAAGAGATATTTAAAAAAAAAAAACACACACACTCATGTACCTTTCCTAAGCATTTAAGAGAATTTAAACCAGATCATGGCTGCCACTTAGATACTTTTGGGTTGTTTTACCCAGACAACTTCGTAAGCTAAATCTAAGCCAAGACTATTTGACAACAGCAAAAATGATGAAACTGAAGTAAACTGCTAAAGATGCTTTATGCACCTAGAGTTTTCTGTTCTACAATTTATAGTATGGGCAGCTGCACTTAAGGTGATTTAGAGAAGGGGTGTTGGTATAAATAAAAATTATAAAATAAAATGTGGTGTGTTCACGTGTGACTATAAGAGGCCACTTCTAATAATTCTATAAATTAATGGTCAGATGTTTGTGGAGCATACATCACCAGATGAGAACTTGTCTTTTTTACTGTGTCAACTTTGCTCCATCCTGCAGCCTGCATACATTCTCTGTGATGGGAACCATCTTCACAAAGACAATAAACCACAAGCTCGCAACCAACTATGGAGGGTTAGGAGTGCCAATATTAAATATATAAGGGGAGGGGGGGCCTCACTGTGGTCGCGCCTCTGTATTACAAGTATTAAATCAGTTTGGGTCAGAACAATTCCAATTTTTCCTCATAGTGGGAAGTTGATATTTGCCTGGCCCAAAGTGGTTTACACCTCCAAATGGACTTGGAAGCCTGGCTTCTTATTCACATCAATGAGAGTTACTGCACCATGTTTAAATCAGTTCGGGCCAGAAGAATTCCACATTTTCCTCATAGTGGGATGTCTGCTGTGTGGTGGGAAGCTGATATTTGCCCGCACCAAAGTGGTTTAAACCTCCAGAATGATCTGGGATGCCTGCCTTCTTATTCGAATGAATCTGCACAATCCAGTGGAATACCCGCTGTGTGCTGGGAATTAAGCATTTCATAAATGTGTTCAATCTTAAGCAACGTTGTATAAGAACGCGTTAAACAAAGAAACATTGACCACAACACGCAGTACTTCATTGTTAAAACGTTTTAATACATTTACAAGACGTGAGGATTGTTTACTGCGCAGCTTTCGCCCCGTGAACACTCCTCAAAATGACGCGGTGAATAAGGAGCTAACTTCAGCTCCGGATTCATACGCCGCCGAATAAGAAGCCAAACGGATCGGAAGCTACGAATAAGTGGCCAACTTCAGCATCGTAGGAGCACCTATGTACTTTCTCAAAGTATGCAAACACTCGAGGGTCAAAATCTTCTTCTGAAAGAGCCGAAATAACTCCAACAGCCTCAAGAAATTCCTTCGCTTTATAGCGCCATATAAGGACACAGCTTCAGACCAAAATAATCGTCTGAACGAAATCACGGAAGATCAGCGTTTGTCCCATCCACTGACTTTAATGGCCCGACTGACAGAAAAAAATAATTCATGATGTGCAGAACATTGCCAAAATGAAATAATTACTTAAATGTGTCATTAATTCATAATTACTGTGAATTGTGTAAAAGTTACACATGTTCTTTACCAACCACAGCTCCACAGACTGACCACACACATAGGCCACCTACACATTCTGCATTTTCCTGCGCTGCAAGAAGAGCAGTAACATGTTTTAAAAACAACAGCGAGGAGGTGACGGCTCGATCTGTGAACACATTTACACCTTAATGATTATGAAGCTCGTCCTCATCCAGATATAATCCCAGTGCTTAACATGAAGTGACTGTGTGTTAAATGGTTTTATTTTTTACCCAGATTCTACTTTCATTTTCACTACAACTCAGTTTTATTTATATAGTGCTTTTTACAACCAGGTTGTCACAAAGCAGCTTTACAAAGTCCAGGTCCCAGACCCTAGTGAGTCGAAGGCGACAGAGGCGAGGATAAATCCCTCAGCTGGAGGAAGAAACCTTGGGAGGAACCAAGACACAAAAGTGGAACCCGTCCTTCTCAGGTCGACCTGGAGAGAAAGGAACGAGAAACTTTATGGGACAAATAACAAAAGAAGGCCTTAATGAACAAGATTATAGACAGATAGGCCCTCTATGGCTAACAGGATCTTTCAGTTCTCTACTGAAAAGTGAAGTGAAAGAGATGCTAAGCAGTCTTGAACCCACAAATTCCTGGTCGGAGGGCAAACAACCTAACCACTAGGCTACTGCCTGCCTCAGAACAGTAACTGATTTCAAAAGGTTCACATGCGTATACATCTGTCACTGTTGACTTTAATATTTTTATTTGTGATCAATGCATTGTTTCAAATGTATGAGAAAAAGTGCAAGAACTTGTCTTAATTCGAAGTTTTCTTTTGTTTTCTTTGTGAGCAGTTCTCACGGGTTGTTAAGACGAGAATAAAATTGGATGGACGCTACACTATCCCATAATGCAGCGGGAGAGGCGGCGTCATATTCGAAAAATGGCGGAAAACAGAGACGCGGCTCTTCAAGTGTAAGTTGATTGTTCATTGTGGTTAAATTAAACTTGTGAGAAAATGCCCTCTGTAAAGGTAAAAAAATAATGCCATTGCATTTTCATGCTATTGTGACGACACTTGACACGTGACAACATCAACACAGCGGATGTAGTTCCATTCATACTGCTCTCATTCATACTGTATAGAACATACTGTTTTAACGGTAGAGCAGTACGTTCAAATTCAAATGTAGTACCTACCAACCCAGTGTATGCGATTTCGGACGCAGCAGTGTTCTGCACGGGGACGGAGAAGACGGTGCCGACAACAAGCAGCAGCTGCGTCGTCATCTAAACGAGGTGCAGCAGGTCCTCATCTGAATGAGTAGTGGCAGCAGAATCATCTGACACGGTGTTGCACAGCTGTAACAAGACTGCAAAAAAAGGTGCCCTTGATCAAAGGACTTAAAAGAATAGTTTTCATTGAAAAAGAGGAATTAATAAGCCTGTTCATTCTTAAACAAAAAGGGACGAAAGAAGGACTGGAATATTTTTCATCCTTATGGACCTTTCTGCTGCTATTAAGTGACTGATGTTTATAAAGTTTCATTGTTGATGTTTGTGATGATAAGCCACATATTTTCCGGGAGCGTTAGTGATACTCAGACACAATATTATTGTCTTGGTTAAGGTGACTTGTAGTCAGGGCTTTAAGTTCAGATCCTTCTTTGTAAAAAAAAAAATAGTAAAAAAAAACAGCTTCAGAGATTTAAGTTCAGATTTGATACATTTCAAAGCAATAACTTCTTTAAATTCAGATTTTGATACATTTAAAAGTAATAACTTCTTCAAATTCAGATTTTGATACATTTAAAGGGTAATAAAAGATTTTGTTTTAAATATTTTAAAACAAGATTTAGTACTATTAAAACAGCTTCCTACTTTACAAGATTAGACTTAATCAGATTTAAATTTGCATTAAATGTAAAGTAATAATAATCAACGCGAAATGGCAGAGTTAGAGACTAATTCAAAGACCAGCAAGGAAAGCAAGGAAGAACTTGTGACAGACAATCACTGAAGGTGTA
>JBBPCY010000156.1:13705834-13734603 GCA_037974405.1 Brachyalestes nurse | reverse complement strand
TCCATAAAGACATGGTTGGATGAGTTCGGTGTGGAAGAACTTGACTGGCCCGCACAGAGCCCTGACCTCAACCCCATACAACACCTTTGGAAAGAACTGGAACGGAGACTGTGAGCCAGGCCTTCTCATCCAACATCTGACCTCATAAATACTCTAAAGAATAAATGGACACAAATTCCCACAGAAACACTCCAAAATCAGAAGCCTTCCAAGAAGAGAGGAGGGTTTTATAGTTTCAAAAGGGGGACCAATTCCATATTAAAGTCTATATATTTGAATCCAATGTAAGTCTCTGTTGGTGTAATGTTCCCAATACCTTTGTCCATATAGTGTTTTTTATTGGACATCATTTAACAAGATCTGCCTCATAAACCCCATTAAGAGAAAGCACACACTTGCTTGATGGAACTCACACATTGGAGAAAAAAGCCCATATATTCTTTTATTTGTTTAAAACACAACACAAGGAGTAGTGCAGCCATGGCATCAGGGGCACAATACATGCTACATGTACAAAATAATTCAGAACTGAACCAGTTGCATGAATTTTGGTAACAGGCCGGTCAGGTAACCATTACGTGAAATGTATGTGTGTAAAGCTTTTATTCATGACATAGAACCCAATGTGTTCATCTTGACAATCTGATGATTAATAGTCAGTGAATAAATAAATATGCATCTGATGCAGAGAATAGGACATTTGTATTGATGACACTATGCTAATGATGACATTGGGCTAGGCAAAGCTTGAATAAGCACATTTACTTGCAGACACATCAAATGACTTGTCCCAGACAGTTTCTTCGTGGGATTTCCATTTCTGGAACTGAGTTTCTCATGAGGTCATTGTACTCCATGTTAACTGTCATAGATAAAATTTTAGAAAGAAGCTTTCAACAAACTTTCCGTTAGATAACACATAGGGAGGAAATGCACCAGTAATGTATCAGTGATACATTTTCTATTTCCAGTTAAGGGAATTATGTCATTTCCGACTGAATGAGGCCATTTGTAATTCTCTTCCGAGCAACACACCGTGTGGAATTCTGCATCGTGATCTGCAGCCCTATGTCTTAAGGGAACAGCATATATAAATTCTTTGTAATAAAATGGAACCACTTATAACAGGGTGACTCTTGCTTGTCAGAAATGCACACAGACATGCTTCATAATGGTCTCGCTTGGATTTCACCTCTGTTGTATTTTTCATTGTGTTACCAGCCACATTCAGTTCTCCTGTTCCAGGCTGTGCATACAATGGCGGGCAGACGGCTATAAACCACATGAGAAACCGTCGTCCCCGCAGGTGCCAAAAAACCAAATTCAAAACTGATGAATGGATCACAGTAAAACACATCCCTTGCAATACCACAGGATTTGCATATCCTAGTGAAATAGGTCTTCCTATTACTTCAGTTCTACAGACCAGTATGTTCACTTTTTTTCAATAAGGCTTTGTCTTTAGTATTTCTTTAGCATGAGATTTCTTTTAAGGCAGACCTAATGGCATGCAAATAAACTACTTTTTTTCATATCTACCGACAGTGCAAGCACGTTTGAATGTGAAAGTAAGATGAAAAAGAATACATTACCTGTCCACTCAAACAACGTATGAATAGTTCATCTGCAACAGTTACCATTATTACCATAGGAACTGATTTGGCTGACGTTACACAGTATTATGATACACATAGCTAGCATCAGTAAATTCGAACAATAAATAGTAGCTTAATGCAATAGAGCACATCAATGATGCGCAAGCTTCGGTGGAATGAAACTGTATGGAAAGTACTTTTGCACACTTCACATTTTGGCAGTTTATTTGAACAACTTTAGGTATATATATATATATATACTCTATTTGTTTGTGGTTTGTTCTTTGTGAGTGTATGCGCTTTGTAGTGTTTGTGTGTCTGTATGTGAGTGTGTGTTGTGTGTGAGGAGGTGTGTGCTTGTGTGCGTGCATGTGTAAAATTTGTTAGCAAAGAACATTCTCATGCACACAAGTGTTTCAAACACAGGAAGCGGATCCATTGAAAGGTAGTCCAAGCAATTTTTTTTCAGTGGAAATAGCTGCAAACTGAATGGAACATTAATCTTCTGTGCAGTCCAGTGGCGTTCCCTCAGACGCCACCCTCATTTTTGCAGGTCACACTGCAGCAATAATACAATGGACGGGTCACTCTTTGCTGCCTCTTTGAACTCCTCCAGGGAGATCTGGTCGTCGTTGTTCTTATCCATCTTACTGAAGATTTTGTCGACTCGCTGCTCGGGCGTCAGGCCGTCCTCATTCATCTTCATCATGATCACAGTGCCCACCATCTTGTAAATCGCCTGTCAATAGAGGGAGATGACAGTGGGTCTTGATTAAAGCTTACTGATGATTACGTTCAGTTTACAGCATCTTCATATGTGCACAACACATTTTTACATTTCCTTCTCAAACTGAAAGTTTGGTTTGCTTCCTCATGCTGGGGACATAGCTAAAGCCAGGAAGTAATGGAAGCTTCTACCCTACAAACGTAAATCAAGTAAACTGCATGAGTTACCTAAAACCAGTTAAGTAATTGTGAAATGATTGCTTATGCTTGTTTCTGACACAGAAACCACACAGGCAAGCAAGGTCGTATTCTGTGATGTAATGATACACCAGCATGTGTTTCCTAACGCTCCTTAACGAATAAAACTTGTTTTTTGTATAATGTTTCAACTTTATGTTTCAAGTACATATTTGTTACCTAAGTGTGAGATCAACATTCCATATGTAAGCTAAAACATGTGCCTCCAACTGGATCTGTCATAGAAACTATATATGAAATCTCATCTGACTGGCCGAATTGAGCCACATTTCCAGAGATACAATCTGAATGAGAACGTGGTTTGACTCTGATTGGAAAAAGTCAGATTTCATGTAGCTCAAATCAGATATGTTGCAAAATTGTATTTTGACTCACTGTATGAGCAATTCTACAACAATGGCAGAACAAAGTGTTTAACTGTTTTCTCACTTGATAACATGAAAAAAATGACCAAATAAACCAGGGTGTTACACTGAAAACAATGAATGTGTTATTAAGTGTAAACAAATAGGTTTCCAAATAAAAACACTGAAACTAGTGTTTCTGTCACAGTAGAGAGGCTAGGTTTACCCTTTAAAGGATAATCTTGTGGTACTCTACCATCTTCAGTTTCACTTCAGCAGTTATGATTAAACTATGTTTAAACTATAAAATTAGTTGCAAATTCAGATGGCGACTAAAATGGTCGCCAACGCGACTAGATTTTTTATTTTGCAACTAGTTTTTTCATTTCAATCGCCAATGGCGATCATTTGTCAAGACTAAGAGAAATTAAAATAAAAGGTGCAAATACGCTCAGCCAGAGTCTGCAGTTCCTACTACACTATCACGTGATTAGTTATGGGAATTTCTGCTTTTTTTTTTTGAGTCTGGCCATTTGGATCAGATCACTAAGAAGGGTCAGCTCATTTGGCTCCCAAACGCATAGACATATAGGGCAGACACCACATTCCCTGTTCCCAGTTCACACAATGTGTCAGCGCGTCCGACATGCTGCGAGTGGCGAAAGTACCATGTTAATTAATACAGGTAGATGTGGGTTTTCTGATGAAAACACAATAAGACTCCGTGACTAAAATACAAACATTTTATAGTATACAAATGGACTTAAGAAATCATTTCTGAAAACATTTCACTCATTCCTTTCTCACACACTATGTCGTTGCTGTGTTATCACTATAGTGGCTCAGTATTAAATATATACAAGACTGGATCTAAAAAAACCCTGGAATAGCTTTTTCCGTGTGTTGCCACTCTGCAAGAGTGTTTAGTCTTGGCAATGTGGTGCACCCTTAGTTCATGGAAGACCGACACAACTAAAGACAAGAGCATAAAATGATGGCTGTCAATTCCAAACTGTGGTCCGGACAAACTGATCGATCAAAGATACACTGACTATTTGCCCTGATGTTGACTGTCGTATAACACGACCCACTACTTAAACCACCTTGACTGTCCCCTCAGAAGGTATCATTAAACCTCCACTGTGTTTTAATGACACCAAGTGGTAGCTTTGACCATATGATGCCGGTTCAGTATTTGTTACCAAACTACGGTGGCACACATCACAATACAGCTTTCTCAAAATGTGTCGAATGACAAACAATTGTTTGAACAATTGTTTGATTATATTTGGCCACTATAAAATACCGTATTATAGTGCTTACGTTTAGCAAAACATTGTTTGGAGGCTGCATAGCTTTGCTAGCTTAGCTAAGGTTAAGATTCATAAACTGATGTGTTTTTTTTTCTCAAAACCTCCAGAGTTTGAGAAAAGTTAACTAAAGATCTAACAACAATCTTAATAGTTAGTGCCTATGTTTAGCCAATAATGTTGTTTGGAGGCTGACTTGAACACAAGAATGCACAGCTTTGATAGTTTAACCTGGCTTAGCTAAAGTTAAGGTTTATAAAACAGGATTTTAAAGTGGCCAAATATATTCAAACCAATTGTTCAGCCTTACTAATGAAATGTAATCCCTCGGGATCTGATTTGGAGCGTACAGCCCCATGCAGAACATCCATGAGGTATCTTTATCCACTGCTTCACTAGACAGCAGTGCCACTCGCAACATGGTGACGTTGTTGATGTACGATGCCGCTGGTCATGCGGCATCTAGTAATATTTTATGTCTATGATCTAGTCTAGCAGTATTCTATGTCTCTGATCAGTCTAGTAATATTCTATGTCTATGCCCAAACGGCTCCAAATTTCCCCAAATTTAGTCAAAGAACCAACTCGTTCAGCAGAGCGCATTCTAAAATATTGGGAAAAATAAACTTTAACTACACGAGAAACACTGTTTTACTTTGGCAACAATTTAGTCCATGTCGTGAAAATATTTTTTTTTATTTATATTACATGTGACAGAGATTATGGCTCCTAAAAATATAATTTGGCGCCCAAATATTTTGGGTTTAGGAGCCAATGGCTCCTAAGGTTTTTATTTTGTCTGGAGCCCTGAAATTAGATTAGACAAATCAGTTCATTTCTATCCACTTTTCTACCCACTGAGCCACAACCAGTGTCCTACTCCATTTCACAAAACACGCACAGGAACACCCACAAGCTTTATCTGATGCACATATACCCACATTCTTAACTGCTACATCATTAAATATGTTAACATGTGCTTGTCAGTCTACTCAAACTAATATCAGCCTTAAAGACTTTCAAGTACAGACAGCACATACAGAACTCTGTGCATTGGTAAGCTTTTCCATGTTAGGTTATTATCATAGCAGCGTCTGTACGTACTTCAATGATCTCCAGCATCTCCACTCGTGTGATCTTGCCATCTCCATCCAGGTCGTACATGTTAAAGGCCCAGTTCAGTTTCTGTTCGAAGCTGCCTCGCGATGTGATGGACAGGGCACAGATAAACTCCCTGAAGTCGATGGTGCCATCTCCATTTTTATCGAAGGTCCGGAAGGCATGCTGGGCAAACTTTGATGCATCTCCGTAAGGGAAAAACTGTAGGAGAGAGGAAAAGACATGCTGACTTACAACAGTCACTGGACGCTGACTGTGACTTGACCATCCTGTACTGAGGGGGTTAAAGTATCTGCTCAATTTCAAATGACCATATTATTTCCAATAACTCATTCTTAGGCAAAGAAATACATCCAGTCATTACTACACAATCCAGGGTGATCAAGGAGTGATTTGACATCATATGGGGTGTGTGCTGTATGTGTGTGTGCATGTGCCATCACTGTGCCATAATCTCCCAGTGCAGTTGACGGCCTCTCTGCGCTGCAGGAGTCGGCTGCAATGCGGACCTGAGCTGCAGCAGCACAAGCAACACGGCACATCACTCATATTTCTGGGGAGTTAATAGATGATCACTTGGGGTGTAAAAATTAAGATGGTGGTTCAAGACCATTGATTTCATATTGTTAGTATTGTTTAAACTCAAGAAATAATTTTTAATAGGGATGTCTGGAGAAAATCCAAGCATATTTTAATGGATCGGTTGTCGCCTGAGTTATACCTTTTCTAGCTCCAATCCTCCACTTCTTGTTTTTTTGTGTCCTGCTGAGACCACTGTTGGGGACGTAATGACATTATCAACAACCTACAGGAGTGAGGAGGGCTTTCAGAAGATAAAGAGATCAAAATGTCAATGTAGACCAATTTTAAATTAAAGAATGAAAACTTTTCGAGTGAGTGGAACGTAAAATGTGAGCTGAATGGTTTAACCTGGGCAGCATGCCAAAAGAAACATGTACAGAATACTCCTGCTACGTAACCGGTAGCCAAATCAGACTTGCTCATTAGCCAATATTAAACAACCTTTAAAATAACATACTGAAAATCACATTCTAAAAATAAAGTGATTTCACTACTGTATACAAGATGTGCAGCATTACATATCTAAGCATAACAGCACAACCTATCAAATCAGCGACCAAAAAATGGACTGGGACATCCATAATTCTTAAGCTATTTTCAGATCTACTAAAACACTATGCATGCAGCACTGGGAGGGATAGCAAACACCCTCAAATATCGTTGTTAATGAGACTTCATCTGAAATAGAGCTCCTCTATATTCATAAAAGTCTTGCTGTACATATACTGCACTTAGTTTAATAAACAGATGCCAGTTTAGATGTAGCTATTCTACTTTAAACTGAAAGCAAAAGTCTGTTGCGGGTTTTAATGAATATGTGGATTAAACAGGGTGTAGTTAGAGAATTCTGAAATCGTCTAATTAAAAACTGTGAGCGCTTCGAACCGGATGCCATGCTCAAAGAGTAAGTAATCAAATAGCTTTATTTTTTTAATAAAAGCTTTTTACTGAATAAAGAGTGAGTTTTCGATGTGTATGTGTGTGTAGGCATCAGACAGAATGGGTTTTTCTACTGGGATGTGCCAGTATTGAACTTGCTAGGCATAACGGTAAGGATAAGGATAACAGATCACTAACATGATGAATTGCAAGATTATATCGGTTATAGATCATATTGGTTGTGATAACGATAACAACCGATCAGTTGTATTTTTTGCATTTTAAATCAAGTTTACACTATAATCCATACAGGTAGTGCACTGTGTGCAAGACAGGTTAGAGCACTAATTAATTATGCAAGTACTGCACATGTTTACATGAATTTATACAAACATTTTACGATATTTAGTGTCCCTCAAGAGTCACTTATAACGTAAGATACTGGTTTGAAGGTTTGCTGTTTTGCCCCAGTACATTTTTGCAGCAGTCTGTGTGAATATTCTCACTGGTCTAGCGGTGGCATTGCTGTCTGGACAGGGAATCAGACCTTTATCTTCCACACATGGGAGTTGGTGTTATCCAGGGGAATGAGTCAGCTCTGTGAGCCAAACGCTGGAGGAAGACTCACATTAAAGAGCTGCAAAATGTATTTATTTTGTAAATCCTGCCAAAAAGGTTCAATCTTTTTTCACTGTAGCTGGAAATTATCATTAAACTTGTTTGCCGTGCTAGTTTGTCTCTGCCTTTGCCTTTGTTTCACCACTGAGACAGAAACAGAACCCCTTCAATTTGGTTTATTTCCCATACGCCACGCAAAAATGCTGCTGTTTTTTTTTTTCGTTTTGTTTTACTTTCACTGTATTGTCTAGATAGTTCCGCATGTATTTAAACAGTGTAGGTTTAAAAAAATAATAATTATAGATAGTATTGCTAATTTAGACCAAATTTAGACCCAATTTGGAGCAGTAAGGCTACTGGCTTTTGAAAGAGGCAGCTTTTATTAGGGAGCTGATCTAATATAGACAATTAATAAAAAAGTAAAATACCACTAAAATATTATGCTTCAATATTCCAATATAGAACCACTAATAAAATAATTAACAACACATTACATGATACTTCATAAAAAGAGCACAATGCATTAACGAAGCACATAAGTGAACAATGGGCTTATGCTCTGAAAGCCGAATGCAAGATAATGCAAGAAACACTGTTGACGTTAGTTTTTTTTTTTTTTTAAATCAGCATCTCTGTGAGTATGAAAACCATTCCATGCCAGTGTCTGTTAAACTCCTACACAAGCATCTCATTCTGCTTTATAAGGGACTGATTAGTGATCACCTGAATCACATATTATTTAATGAGTAAAAGCATAAAAAAACACTTTTTTAAAAAACAAGTTATAATAGGTCTATGGGCTGTACAAAACATGTTCATGAAGTTCTTTGCACAAAATCACTCTCACATAAAGAGATATCACTAGGTATATTCTTCACAGTTTCAGGCCCTTTCAAAATGAGCCGTTTGGACGGAGGGCCCAGTGTGACGTTCCACTGGGCCAATATGTTTTGCATAGCCCATAGACCTATTATAACTAAAGTGAGTTTTGCATAATATGTCCTCTTTAAGAGTGAACAAGAGATTTGGATTAGTAAAGCTCTGTAAACACTGAATCATTTCTTTTATTTTCTATACATTTCATGTACTTTGATATTATGCTTTGAAGAACAAAATATTTCAGTGGAAATTAAGAAAAAATATTGCCAGGCAAAGCTGTTCAGTTCAACACTTGCATCTATAAAAGATAAAACCTCAAAAACTGAACATTTTTTGTAGTGGTCTCTTATTTTTGTCTGGAAGGCTGTTCATTATGTGACAGTATTCCCACTGAACTAGCATATGCTGAAGTCACATTGCTGCAGAAGGACTTTGCCCAGCCCTTTTAGAAGACAACAGGTCTAATGTCATGACAGCTCAAAGTCCACAGAATTGTTTATTGTGCACTGTAAGCATCCTGACCAATCACATAAATTCCTAGGGGGGGGTTGTAGCTACGCTGACAAATCCACACAATCAAACATTAGTTTTTTGGTAGAAATAATGTTCTTTAAGCACCTCAGGAGTACACTAACGCTTTATACATCGCAAGACATTCTCCTCCTGCGGGCACAACGCGATTGGACACCCAGATGAGAAAAAAAGATGGCTGCACCAAACAGTACCACAGCTAGAGCTACACCTCACCCTGTGAGGATTTAACCCTGAGATTTTTTACACTGTCAGAGTACTCAGAAAAGGTGAGATATCCCCTCCCTCCAAGGCTGTACTGTCCCTTCCTGTCCTGCTCCCCTCCCTCAAACATTCAGACTGCCTATGGTGGAGGAACAGTATGTCAGGAGGCTCTGTGATGCGCCCTGCGCAAATGCAAAGTGACTCTCTCATGGGGCTGGCCCTTCTGCTCCATCTGGCCTTCCTCTACACATGGCGAGGAGGAAAAAAAAACAAAAAGCAAAACAAAAACAAAAAACAACTAAAAGCGCAAGTAATGGAGAAACAGAACTGCTGCAGCGACACCCCCTCTCTACTCGCTCTCCTGTGCAAATCTGGCAGGTTACGAAACGATTTGTTATGTAAAACACAGGGGTGAGGAGGGAAAAAAGACGGAAATCTGGGCCAAGCCTGCGCGACTGTGAAATTTCTCAATTTTCAGACCAAAGTTTTCTATTTTTAAAGGCTCTAAGAGTAAGTAATATTGTTTTATTGTCCTTTTGAAAGTGCTTCACTGAATAAAGAGAGGGTTAGGTGGGCAATGATGTTTTTTTCTGTGTGTCTGTATGTGTAGGCATCAGAAAGAATGGGGGTTTCAAATAGGATGTGCTAGTATTGAGCTTGCTAGGTATAACAATCTGATAACAGATCATTAACATGATTAGCAAGATTATATCAGTAACACATAGAAAAACAGAGTTTCCTGACTGAGCGAAGTATCAGTGCTGTGGGCTGTCAAAATTCCAGATGATCCAAATCTCCATGTGAGCCCACTATTGCATGATGCTTCTAAATATGACATTTCTCATTACCTTCTCATGATTAGTACTGAACAAACCGAGAATAGCTGGGACTAACCAGGCTCCCTGAAGTTGGTATTAGAGAACAGATTGCTTGAAAAACTGTTTGTGTTATGGATAGTGTTTCACACCCTTCTAAATCTCACTCATTCATTTTCCTTACTAGGGTCACGGGTACCCAGAGCCTATCCTGGGATCAATGGGCACGAGGCAGGGACTCACTCTGGGCGGGGCGCCAACCCACGGCAGACCTTTCTATATCATTCTGGTCAAACTTTAGGGGGCATTTATCTGAGAGTAATCCAGCCACAGTGCAGGAGATAAAAGCAGATTTCAGCGATAAACATGGACAGGTATGGAATTTGCAGATTTGAGGAACACAAACATTTTGTGCAATTAGTCCTTAAACTATGCAAACATGCTTGTTATATTGTGATGATTTTTGATTTGGTCTTTTCATATTTGGTCTTTTCATTTTTTTTCAGAAATGTAATTTAACTTCTGTATAAATCCTGGCATTCCGACCCAGCTTATCGGTAATGACACACAGGTTAGCTGGTAGACTTTTCGATATTAAAAACAGTCAGCAAATATGCAGTAGTTCAGAAAATATGCAGTTTACAGCAGCGCACGGCAGGTTAATGAATGTCCTACAGATAGACCTGTAATGACCTATAATTTCACTAAAGCCCTGCACAGCTGGGGTATTAAGCTAAGGTAGAGGATTGGGGGTCTGCAGGATCAGCCAAAACCCCCGAGAGACAGGTTTGGCTGTAAGTGGGCCATCATAACCCAGTACAATGAGAACCACAAGCTGCCACTGTTTCCAATCCACACACACAGCCTGTCTCTCTCCTGCTCCAGTTGACGCTGCCTCCCTGTTTCACTGTAATGGAGGTCATTTAGCAATGTCATAACTAGAGTTTCCAGCACCATGCTTCAAATGATGGGGGGCATAATGGAAGATGTTTTGTTATGATCATGGATGTTGACTATGGATATTAATGCTTTTTAAGCCACCTGGTAAATTCCTTTAGTGCCGAACGTCATGACAAAGACCCAGTAACTACATTTAGGCTACATGGTGATATCCTGTGCCACTTCTTGTTCCAGTAGACCTTAATCACTACTCTGCCTGATATTTTCCATAAGTATGACCTCAACAGTGACATAAACAGAACAGTTACTAATGACTATGATTCCATTACCATCTCTATGACTCTCTCACACACACACTTGGTGAGGGTGGTTACTGTTGTTGTGATACTGGCCTTTGTGATAATGATGCAGCAAAAGGCTGCAAAATGCAAATCAGCCCTGCAACTAATCACAGTGTTTTTTAATTGTTTCTGTGGGTGTTTGAATCAAGGTATGATTATATGATTAATCATGCTTGATATGTCCAAGGAACCAACAACGTGAATCAATTTTGAATTCTGAAAAAGTCAGACATGGCCCATCTCTGATCAGCCAGTAGAGGGAGCACATGGAAGAGAAGGAGCTATTCTTCGCACACTGAGTCAGCCTCCACTCCCACCATAGGGACATCACCATTGTATTCAATCAAATCACATCTTTTGAAACGTTACACCCAGAAAACCAAGGTATAATCATTAAATATATCACTGGTGTCAAATCACTTGTTTTTTTATTTTTACGAGCAGATTACATTAGTGTTTTGTCTATTTCATGTAGCTCTCCCACTGAAGAGATAAACATAAAGGCTTCCTTTTATTGGTCCTTTTATATTTGTGATGTATGGATGTAAAAGGAGTCAGGTATGAGAGAGAGAGACGGAGAGACAGAGGGACAGAGAAATCCAAAAATGGTTTTCATGCTGGCAGATTAAAACAGCTGCTTGATAATTTGTTCTGTATGGTCATTTACTGCATCTCACAAAGAACAAGCCTTATATATATTTGTGTGTGTGCGTGTGTGTGTCTGGGCGTACATATACATATATATAGAAAGAAAGGAGAGAGAGAGAGAGAGAGAGAGAGAGAGAGAGAGAGAGAAAGCACAAGCCTTTCCTTTAAATAAAAAATAGGTTGCTTGATTCCTGAGCAACACATTCAAGGTCTCCGTTTTCCTCTGCAAGTTTTCCTCAGTACCGCACACAGCACTGCAGCATATCGACTATTACAGAGGGCAAAAATGTGACTAAGAAACTGAATTATACTCCACTGATACTCTTGCACACTTCAACTGCAGAGGGCAAGATTTGAAAGGCTTCTTTTTATTCCTCAGAAAAGCGCTTCACTCTGAGCAGATGAATCATGCATAAAGAATACATGACGTTTTATGCAACCTTTCCTCCTTCCATAACACCCACGCTTATTTTCAGGCGGAACAGATTGCGTAAACTGCAGAGTAATGCAAGATCACTTTTACCTACATAAAAAAGGCTTTTTTTCTGAAAACTGTCTCCTCTCACAACACACAGTTAGGACGAGCTTGTCCAGCAGGCTTCTCGAGAATGTGGCCTCCAACCTCCAGGCAGCTTTAGGCCTGACAGAGAAGGCAAAACACAATGCTACAGACAATTTTTGCCAACAAAACAATATAGAGTAAATGCAGAATGGTGTGCCTGGGATATCTGAGGCTGTGTGAGAATGAGCTTTAGACGGCCCGAGAGAAGAGTTATATAAACCTTCTGCAACACGCTACATGGGGTCCAGGCTGCCTCGAGGTTTGAGGAGGCTTACAAAACAAGTACATGCTTAGTGAGTTCAACTCAACGCTGCCTAATTTGCCTTGAAATTACTGCAAAAGCAACATTTCACATTTAATGGGCCTTACTGAGCTATAATGTGTGCACTGTCTACAGAGGGGTCACTTCACCAGCATGAGCGTTAGACCTACTAATTCTGGCAAAAATAAATATAATTAAATAACTTATTTCACCTCGTGAAAAAATTGCCATATACCATCAATATATTCCAATATAGCCCCATGGTGGTGCAGTGGGTAGCGCTGTTGCCTCACACCTCCAGGGTTGGGGGGTTCGAATCAGGGTCCTGTGTGTGCGGAGTTTGCATCTCCTCCTTATTGTGCCGTGGGTGTCCCCTGGGGTCTTCAGTTTCTCCCACAGTTCAAGGACATGCGCAACAGGTGGATTGGGATTCTAAATTGACTGAAGGTGTGAGTGTGTGAACGAATGGAGTGTATGTTCACGCTGCGGTGGGCTGGTGCCCCGGCCAGGCTGAGTCCCTGTCTCTCACCCATAGACCCCAGGATAGGCTCTGAGTACCCGAGACCCTAGTAAGGAATAAACGGTTACAGAAAATGAATAAATTAATATTTCAATATATACTTAGAATATAATTTAAATATCTTATGTTTTGTCTGTTTGTATGTCTGTACGATAGACCAACCTTACAGTTATGAATCAAAAATCATCATAATGTTATTTGTCCTCACTCACTGGTGCATGATGATGTTACCAAAAATCAGTAGAGGTTTAAAAGGTGAGCAAACTTCACCCCTTTCTGATGGATCGTGTTAAATATAACCCAACAAGGTGAATCAACTGTGATTTCAGACTGACTTAAAACGAATGTTTTCATAAGAAGCCACTTTCCTTTCATTTTTATTTTCAAATACTAGCTAAAAACCTGGAAGGGCCAGAAAAGGCCTGTCTCAGATCTACCAGAAGAGGGAGCAGTAGGAAGAAGTAACTATGTTTCTCACAAACCAGCCTGTTCTCCCACATTGGGAATCACTAGCTGCTTGCGGCGAGATAGTCAATATAGAAACATTTTTTTTGTTTTCTCCTCAACTCAGCCACAAGTACAAAGTGCAATAATTCATTTTCCATAGCATCACAAACATGTAAGTATAAACCTCTCTGGACTAGCTGGTAATCTCCGCCTCAGTTTCTTCACATGCACAGAACATCATTCATTAGATTTATGAAAGGCTAAATCCTGGGATCAGTGCTGTCCCTCTGAGACATTTAAGAAAAATTCTCCAATATCTCTCTTTCCCCAGATACATTTCTCAGAAGACACAGTGAATCCCATAAAGCTTTGAGTGCTCCAGGCATAGCTAATCAAGTCATTTTTAAGGCACTCATTATTACTGAGACAACCTCTGGGCTGATTTCATAATGTTTCCATGCTGTTCCACTTCAGTTTATCATAAGACTGCCATGCAGAGTTTAGATCCACCATGTCTTCCTCCATGATTTTCACTCACCATGAGAGTGTTCGCCTAAAAGCCCTGAATTACAGTGTATAAATGTGTTAGTGATTCTGTACCTCACCTGAGGATATCTGATTATTTTGTTTTAAAATATTGCTCCTCTCTCTGTCCAGCCTTTTTACCAAATCAGACATTTCAAAATACAGTCCTTGGGGACTCACAACTAACTTCATTTTCAAGGTTCTAACACATTTTATGCAATTACTCGTATTCAAAGTTCCTACACGTACTGTAACATACCGAACTGAAAACTTCTACAGTACGCAGCCAGTCACTTTTATCTTCTAACAAAAAAGCTTAGTCTGGTGTGAAACACCAAACGATGTACTGTAGAGGCAGAACATGAAACAAACACAAAAACCTACAAAAGCCTACACTTTGAGGACGTTTCACTTCTTCACTATGCCTTTAAAAGTCTTAATCTTGAAATCTTAACAGTCAATCTTAACAGTCAGCTGGTTTCTGCAGTTCTGAGTGAATGGCTAGACTTCTGTTCCTTCCCCCTATAATGTGTAAAAGTACATACTGCAACAGTGTAATGATAAGAAGAACAGAGGAACAGAAAGCTATAAAAGAGCCAAGCATGCCATCACTGATATGTTAAATTCTGTCTAAAAGATCTAAAATTGATCATTTTTTTCACCGATGCCCAGTGTGGCCACTAAGCCTTATCATCAAAAAAAGATGTGTTCGCTATTGGTCATTTATTTTGCCTCTCATGTGGACTTTGAGTCTATCTACTCAAATGGAAAATAGCATTGCTTACACTACACTACCTTCCAACAATACCAGTGCATCATAACTTAATGGCAAAAGTGCATTTTACCAGGCTGAAAACAGGATTGGGAAATGGTTGTATAAACGAAGTGCATTAAGTCAAGTTAACACCATGAGGTCTCTCTCTTTCACTCTCTCTGCAGCAGAGTATGTCTAGATACGCATGTGCACCTCTCATTGCTGATTGAATGCGCTGGGTCCCCGCAGGGGCTGTTGAGCCTAGTTGGCACGCCCTCCCTCTGTGAAACGTACCCAAAAAGCATTATGTAAACACTTCCCCCACAGTCTACCATTATTTGAACAAAATAATGGTTCTATTTCTATGATGAAAAATGGTGATTAATAAAAGACTAGTTCAGACTGATTATGCACACAAATCACTTTGTGTGATGTAATGTATTTAAGTATTCTTAATGACTGTCTGTGTTCTAAATAGCTTAAAAGACTTATATTCTCCAACACATACTTGAAAGATCTGACCCTAAAGGGTATCACAATTGTGTGCTAAAAACATAGTTCAACCATAAAAGCTTCCTGTTTGGTCAAACTACTCCTTAATCAAACTGTATACTACTGCATTCTGGCTGAATTTATCTTGCTCGGCAAAATCCAACAGCCAGCAAGAGAGAAACAACTGAATTATGAGTAACAACCTTCTAGCCGACAAAGAGCCTTGGAGCTATCGTTCTCTTTTAAGCTTTTGTGAACTCTACAATATATCAATGTGCTATGAGGCGCCATGTGAAACATTTGTCACAATAATGTGGGCTATGTAGGCCCTTACTGTCTACAAGCTTGTCATGATACTCTTAGAAGAGTTCTCAAGACACTGTTAGTGACCCAAAATGCTTTACTTGTACCTGCTGCTACATTGGCACAATCACAATTATTGCTATCTCTGTTCTGCATTTTTGCACATGTAACTCCCCGCCGCTAAAACAGTGTAATTCATAATACTGTATTCATTCAGACTTGTACTGTAGCTATCGTCAGCTGAATTCAATGCTGTCCTGTCTGGTTGTTTTGTTGCTCTTTTGTTTTTCTTGTACTGTCTTTTGTTCTGTTTGGGGTCTCACGATGTTCTGTTTCTGTTCTTATGTTTCATCATAGTCCTGGAGGCATGTTGTTTTGTTTCACTGTATATGGTTGAAATGACAATAAACCTACTTGACTTGACTTGACTCACTAAAGTTTCTCAATCCCACATCAGGTCTACATGTAAAAAAAACAGTAAATCCCACCATGACATATAAGAGTTTCTCAACACTCCTCCTCGCTGGGCGTACTACAAGAGCGTAAAGCAGAAGGCGACAGTGGTACCGGATCCCTATCACATGTCCAGTAAATCGAAAGCCTTCGTCTGAGTGATGTCCTGCGGGCCCGGCACGCTGTTGATCACAGGCGGAGGGTGGGCCTGGCTGGTGGGAGACCTTGGGGTGACATTGAACAGACAGGCACCAGGGCTGCTGTTCTGACCACAGGCTAATCAGGGCAGCCATCCACGGCTTTTTTTCCACTCAAGCTCCTCTGCGTCACTGCGTCACATGGGCTCAGCCAGGGTCACACACCCAACATACGCATCCCGACCTTCCCATCATGCACTGAAAAATGCTGTTCTTCTCTGCTGAGGGGGTGGATATTGATTGCTTCACAGCGGTGCCATTTTTCAAGGATTAGAGCAGAGCACACTTAAAACCAATGAGCTTGTCAGCGGAGTGCTTGTTATTATGTAATTATTAATGAACAATAACAGGAAAAGCTCATAAGCAACAGGAAGTCTGAGAATAGGAATGCCACTATTTACTAGGCATGTTAGAGCCGATATTGACAAAATAAAACTCAATATACCAGCACTAAGATGTCCTAATTAAGTTTTGTTGACTATTGATGCTTCATTTAGTGTTTACAGATACGAACTCCAGTGCACATTTAATATACATATATCAAAGTTACTTTAAAAACTATTTACGTAATATATGTCAGGCTACTTTAATAGTAGCGATGCAACAAGCATGTTTTTTTTTAATGACTGATTTTGTTTATGATTTCTAAATGGCTAAACTGGTTTGTGACGGGTTTTCTGTCAATATTTTCTTTTTGACTCAAAGCTCATTTCCGGTACTTTCTTTTATTTGCAACGTGAATTGCGTTTGCTCTTTAATGGATCATCCTCGCATTTTAAATTTCCTAAATGAAAAATCTGCTTCCTTTTTAAATACCATGCATTAAATATAGCACAACATTAAAAACTTGAAGGCGACTGGCTATTTGGCACAGTGGGTTATGCGTAACTATGATATTTTGGTGCAGGTGTAGCAGCAGCATCCAAGCACACTTACCCGCTGCACATTAATTACCTCAAATTATCTGCAAAAATCAAGTAACAAATTGTCCGTCTGTGTGTTTGAGCTCGGTCGATTCCGTCTGCGCACAAATACTTGCGGCACTCTTACTACCATGCCTTTTTTAGACTACTATTCTTCCTGCTAAGTGCATGATTCCCCAGCATTGAAATTTTCCGTGTGGCTGATTTCACTCATTTTTAATGAAAAGTGGCTTAACTCAACCACAGTCAAAACAAGCGGCTAATGGGCTATTTCAAAGTGAAATAAAAAATGAAAATCGTTAAATCATTTGTTAGTCTCTGAAATGTGCTTTTCTGGAGACTGGCATTACTGGACTGATCACATTTGAGACTCCAGGTCACCACCTTCCCGGATCTGCAATCGCTGGGGCCCCCGTGGCAAAATGTCCTCGACTGGTTCGGCTGTTTACAACTCCTTACATGCTCTTCCCCATCCAAGGACAACTGCTGTCTAAAGCTCCAGCGGAGATTTTTGTTCCTGTTGTCATCGACTAGAAACTCTTCCAACAAATTCTACCTCTACTGCCTCTTAATTGTACCAGCTCTGTTAGTCGTAGATGGCCAATCTGTCAATAAGTTTGTTCATGAAGGCCTTCTTTTGTTAGTTATCCCCATAGAGACTATCCGGGTCGACCAGAGGAGGATGGGATTCCCCTCTGAGTCTTGGTTCCTCCTGAGTTTTCTTCCTCCAGCTTAGGGGGGTTTTCCTCGCCTTTGGGCTTCCTCAGGGGCTCGGACCTGGACTCTGCAAAGCTGCTTTGTGACAACTTTGGTTGTAAAAATTGCTATATAAAAAAGATATATTGTGCAGCTCTGGTTTACACAACCTCTATGACAGTAGTGTAAAACAGACCTGACAAATGATCATATAATTCACAGCCAAATAATGTGCCTTGAGGAACTCCAAAACTCCAAAATCTTTTTTACTTGCTTCAGTTATATGATATGGGCAACATTCATGTTTACCATGCCCTGAAGTACAATATAATGATACTATCAGTGACAAGGGATCCTTCACAAAACCAGAAAATCACAAATCCTCAAAAAACCATAGCGTTGGAGTGTCCACATGTCATTTCGAAAGCACTTCACCAAAATCACATCTTATAATGCCCAGTAAGGCTGTACACAAACATGGTGTAAAAAATAACGGGGTAATACATTTCGGCACTTCATACAAGGGCCTTTCACTCAATAAAGGTCAGCCCATAGATATCACAGACAAATAGTTAGGCAAGGCCTTCTATTGATCCTGGAGGAGATGTTTATTTCTCTTTTGCAGGGGATAACCTTGTGCGACATTGAGCCCATCCAGATCCACAGATGCATAGACATATCATATAACTAAATGGATTCTGCAATTTACCCAGAGTATTCCAGCCATTAGGAATTGCATTTGGCAATGAGGAAGAGGCCTTTGTCTGTCCAGGGTTGAGCAATACACCAATAAGGTCAATTCCTCCTGCCACATGACCAGCTGATTCATTAGGTCCCACGGGACAAATTCATTTCATAAAATTCCACTGCAACAGCAAAAGGTAATCAGTTAAATACTAAGAGATTACAGTATTTTAACTGAATGCTTGCATATGAAAGCATCAGGAGAAAGCAAAAAGGTTTGCAACTAATACAGATTTTTGTTTTGTGTTTCTAATCACCAGTTCAGCCTTTTACATTATTCACTATTCAATATTCTTATTTTAAATACTTTCAGATACTTATGTGTATGTAAGTATGCCTGCATCAGGTTGTATTTATACATTTATACATGTGTTTTGTTTTTATAATAAAGATGTTGTACTTTTCATTTGAACAGTTTTATAGTAATAAACGCAAAACAGACTTGTTCATTAAGCCATTAAAAGTTGAATCTACACACAATCCACACAGTGCCACAGTGTTGCTTAGCAGCAAGCCTTGTGAAATTTAAAATTCTGCTACCACAACAACCCCAGTTCAGTCTATACTGTATATTTTACTATAAATAACATTAGTAATAACCCAGTGATGGATATGCCAATTAATTGGGTGGCCATTCATAACAGGAATCATTTAATTTTACTTTATATACATGACATTTGAATGTATAAACATACATTCATGAGATCCTGCTGGTGTGGGTTCTCTCTCATTCAGCAATGGACACAAAAGCATTTAGTACTTTTACTCTCCCTTTGATGGAAGTACTGAAAAATAACTGTTCTCTATGATAAATGCATCTCTAAAATAAAACTAAAAATAAATGCTGCACATTAAAATTCTCTCATAGTCTTTTACTCATACTGTCCTTTGCTGCTAAAGTTCAGCGTGTTCATTCTCTGAATGCAGAGGGATTCATTCACACAAAATTAAGCTGAATACAGCCTTCCATTCCACTAAGGAAATGAATGCTCGCCAGATGTTGCCACGATCAAACTGTCCCTGTTTTAAGTGATTATTGTGAATAAAATAACATTCATGTCAAAACACTAATAGCATGCAACAACAGAAATAAAAGCTGTGCTGTAGTATGTCTGACTCTAATCACAAAAAGCAAAGTCGAACATGAATGAGCAGTGGCGAGGTAGATGAAGCGATCTCAGAGGTTCTGTTTTTTCTTAGCATAGGGAAAATAAAGGTGCATGGGGAGCTTGGGAGACGACGACTTGCTATTTTTAGAGGAGCTGCCGGTTGTGACAGTGACGGGACGCTAACTGTAATGATATAGTCATGTACTGTAGCTGCTGGTGTGCACTCAGGTGAGGGTAAGTGGGGATTGGGGAGAGAGAGAGAGACAGAAAGAGAGAGGAGGGATCGGACAATGAGAAAGAGCAAAAGAGAGCTTCATCTGAAAAAGAAACATGAAAGAATAGCACTACTCAAGGCATACTTTGATGAATAAACAACAAAACCACACCAAAACATCTCCATTCCCCAACCCCAGTTGTTTTGTGATCATACAAAATCTTTCATAGGTTTAGATTTAAGAATTATTCAATTCACCCTTGAACAACTTTTTTATTTCAGGTCTTATTTCAGGTCAGCATGGGGCCAGATGTCTGTCCCCCACTGGTCAGAATTGAGCAGATGTTCGAATCTCAAAGAGAGCAGCTGTGCCAGCCAATCAGGGCCTCTCATTGTGTGCTGATGTAACAGCGGAGTGGACAGCAGCTGGGCTTCTGTGCTAAAGCCAATTTAAACCAAAAAAATAAAATCTCTGAGGTGCAGACTTCTCTACATCTGACTTGGTTTTCGTAAGGTTCATAGTAATGTGGCATGGAGATTAGTTGATAGGCCTTTCAAATTTTAGATACAACTGCAATTAAGTAACATTGGCTTATGTCTCTAAGTTCGCATTTGATTGATCATGATCATTAAAAAATTTCAGCTTCTATAATGTCAAAAGCCCAGCACTGGGGCTATTGTTCTATATATGTAACACTATCAGGTTTAGATGTGCTATGAAAACCTGATTATTCAGCACAGACATGAAGAGCATTATCTTGCACCTCATCACTGTTGATGCAGCAACAACATCCAAAACAGCAGTGGTCGATCAAACACAGAGTGACAGACGGGTCACTTTACTGGCACGGTTGCTACTCACCCTCCCTCCCCCCCTGTCCAGCTGACAGATATAGCGACGGGACTTTACAAGTCTTTTGGCTGCAAGGTTACAAATGACTCCCTGAGTGCTAAGCAAGTCAGAATGTGAGAAAAAATGTCTCCTAAGCTGTCCTGGCCACCAAGCAGAGTGCCACTAGAGCAAAATTGCAACCATTTCTCTTCACACAGGCTGCCCATGATTCTTATATTTTCATATGAAATTGAAAAGGTTCATTACCTGTTTACCAAGAAGACGCTTCACACAACTACCTGAGAAACAAATGACTCTGCAGGAGCAGGGTGTTCCAGCTAGGAGATCTTTCTAGACTTTCGTATGAATTATTGAGACACTGTACAACACAACAAACTGGCACGGGTGAAATTATGACGACCCCCCCAGAATGTGTACAGTCAGAGCCCAGTGTGTGTTAAGCTCATACATAGGATTGATCTAATCCTCTGTCTAGTCTGGCAACCTGTTATTGAAAATCCTTGAGGCATATGCTCACACAGAGACAAAAAGGCCCTAAAATTAGCAGCAACCAATACAGTATCTGCCAAAATGCAGGGAACAACAATGGTGCCAGGAGCATGCCAAGCTTCAACCCACCATAAAGCTTCACTGTAAAATTGTTTGTGAAAGAAAAACAAAATGTAAGTGGAGGTCCAAGTACTTTGGCTCAACACCCCATCCTTTTATTTTCATAAAAACAGCACGAACTGTATGTGTCAGGAGGTTTGAAGCACTCAGACATTGTGACAGGGAAAGCTGACAGCCAGTAATTTCTGGAACAACGTGTCTTGGCTATTAACATCTCATCGCAAACAATGGTGAAGAAACATGTAAGCATTACAAAATGCCTTTATTTATTGAAAAAGATGAACAGGATTGTTCATTAAAAGTTTGTTAAACTAAAAGAGCGAGAAAGCCCAGACAGGAACATCATTATTAAAAAACGGAACATCACTATTAAGCATGTTTACTTAAATAACAATAAATGCACAGGCATGCAGAGGGTACACAACACACTCAATCATGTAAAACTCCTTTCCACTGTGCTGAGTACGGCGGACGTGTCAGCACATACGCATACACACACACTCTCTCTGGCCCTTATTCACAGGCCCCCGCTGGCCTGCTAATGCAGGGTCATCCATTTTCTTAGTATCTTCGCCTCTGGATTTTAATAAAACCATCTCTCTGATACCCTGTTGCTGGGAAACACATCACACAATTACTAAAAGGTTTAGTGACCAGCAGGCTAACCTCTTTTGTGCACGAAGCTGATGCGCAAGCAAGGCGGCCTCTGAACAGCGCAGATGAATTAACTGATCATTTAATTCAGTTGTTTCTGTTGTTGTGTAATGTGTTTACATAATACTTCACGCTGCCACATTTCTAAGGCCAAAGGAGCTGGATGTTTTTATAGCAACATGATTTCTTTTGAGGCGCATATGGAACACATTTTTTAAGCTATAACAAAGACTTGGGGACATTTTTCTAGAGTCACAAAAAATGCTCATTGGAAAAGCTCTATATACTATGTAAACGTGTCCTAATATTATTATTATTCTGCTATTCTGTGGCCCCTACATCTACCCAACATTATATTTTGTACTGGCTCAAGCATAGGCAAGGTAGTGACAGTAATCTCAACTTAATCTAGCCAGTTAATCTCTAAGGTGGTAAACACAACTCAGTCCCAGATGATTATACTCTTTTAAAGGGCCTGTATAATGCAAAACTGAGTTCAGTATGTTTTAATTAGTATTTCTTTATTTTAGCTTTTACTTTTATTTATTAACCCTTACTGATGTTACAAAATATGCCTTTCACTCCCCAGCACCTTCAGTCCATATGCTCTATAAACTGTAACAATATCCTGTTTTGAATTGTTTTTGTGATGTCACAAAAACATTTTTACATATCGCCACCTATTCAACCGACAACAGAATAGCTCCACCCATTAACACTAAAGTTTAAGCCACATTACATGATGACTAATCAGGACTTAGTTCATTTACGTACATCGGACTTGTAGCCAGAGTAAAAAAAACAAATTGGAAAGGTTGGAAAATGCAGAAACAATTTATGACGGTTTTTGGTAAACCTACATAATCATCGTAAGCTGACCAAGGGGGGCAAAATTAAAATATGAGAAAATATAAAATACTAGTACAGGCCACGGCACTGGCAGGTCACGTCTACAACAGATGAATCAAATTGCACATTTTTATGGCTCCAACATCGGCTCATAAGTCATGTGACGCATCTCGGCCACAAATCCCGGTGACCTCCCTGAGGGGTCTGGCATTGATCTAGAATCACTTTCATAATCATCATAAATCTGAAAAGGAATCTGATATAAGATTATCTCTGTAACTTACGACCGCTTTATAAATACCAGCCTGGGGCTGAACAACAGAAAGGCAACACAGACCACAAGGAAACAACCAGAAGTGGTGATATACTGCTCACCTTAACGTAGAGCTGCTGGAACTCCTCCAGGTTGAGGCGGCCACTGGGGCAGTCCTTCAGGAAGCCTTTGTACCACTGCTTGAGCTCGTGTTCGTTAAACTCTGTGCTTTTCACCAGGTCCTCCAGCACCTCAGGGGTCAGCTTGCTGTTCTGTTTCCCCATGGCGTCTCTGCAGGGCATAATCCAGGGAAAGTATCAGTATAACATCAGTATAAATATCACTTTAAACAAATCGAATTCACATTTATGTTCCTCAGTTTTCTAACTAGACAGAAGGGCCTATGTATGTATCCTGTGATAACTGTTTTTGTGGGGTTAGCTATAGCAATACTCATTTAGAATATTGATAAACGCTGCAGTGTGAAAAAAATCCCTCTAATTAATCATAGCTGTTTTTTTTCTGTGCTGTGGACATCCTTGATAATCCAGAACAGATGAAAATGAGCTCAATTAATTCAAATATTGGAGTATTTGCTAATTATGCTGGTATTTGTTTCCATATTTAGCATTCAGGTTCATCTTTAACCCATTGAAGGTAAACAATTTTTTTTGTTGTTTAAATAACAGAATGTTTAAACAATGTTACGACATAAAAAAATCATAATACTCATAAGGAAACATATATGGGTACATGTATGCTTTATATATCAGATGTATTTCAATTTGTATTGTTTAAATATAATCCAAACGCTACAGTCCATTAAACAAAAACACACTTTTTGGCCATTTTCAAATCATTTCATCATATTCAGAAAAATTTGAAGACACACTTTACATATATTTCTTCCTCTGTGGATACCCTGGTAATGTTAGCTGAAGACTAGCACAGCTAAACCCCCTTAATGATTTCACATCTCTAAAAACCAGTGTGACAATTTAACAACTTATTTTGGTTCCACCTTATCTTCTATTCTGCAACATTACATTCTGACTGCAATGAACCTGGAGCATTACATTAGTATAGGGACAGAAACGCGGTTCTTCGTTTGATAAAGCAGCTAAACTGACACTGGTGCGTCACTAAACAAGGCTTTGTCTGTAAAATGGACATTGTTAAATGTTTCCAAAATCTAGTGATATTAATGCTTGAAGAGCAGAGCGAAGCTATTATTAAGCTATTTGGTGATTAATGTTATGACTGCTGAGCTCAAACCATAGCGGTGGTGTATAAATGTGATGAACGGAGCCAGTCAAGGGGGATTATGTCATTTGAAAGCTAACATATCAAATGTGGGTTTGGTGTAATCAACCAGCCAAAGGAGCCCTGACAAAAAATAATGAGCTCAAAAAAGGATGAGCAATCAAAAGTAGTGTGCAAATGGGACCAGTTAATATGGCCACAGGGAACAATGCTGGTGACTAAGATACTGAGAAACGCGCGTACACACAGGCTGACGACAGTGAGACGTACCCTAGACTGCGTTACAGTTTTGAGGAGAGAGCCTTCCAGACAACCCGTGGATGATTGTTCGGATAATAGACGGAACAGCTTCACAGAAAATCACATGAGAAGAGACGCCAAACCCACTCAAATCCCTAAATTCTGCATGCTGCCATCATCCCGAATCTGATGGGCCATTTTTAGGGAAAACACTATTTCAGCCAACTCGCCTTTGCTTATCTGCACGGGCAGCAGCTGTTTTCCTGACCAAAATGTACATCAAGTCACTGTGCATTGGATGGGTTCATTAAACAGTGTTCCATTAGGATAATTACAAAAAAGGCCATCAAATTCGAAGCACTGTTTCATTTTGACCAAAAAAACATATTATAGATGCATACAGAAATTGTCACAAGAAATTCCAGAAAGAGGAGAACAGCAGTGCGAGGAGATAAGACACAGTGTGACATTTTCTGTTAGCTAATTTATCTTTGCAGGATGGTTCATTTATCAAAATAAAGGGTGCTTATAGGGTGCCATCTTCCTGTAGAACTAGCCATTATTAATTTGCATCTTGACATGAACGAGCAAAAGCGACAAAACAGCAGCAGACCGAAATTCCATAACAAACATTAATTAAATTACTCACATGAGTGCCATTTCATTTCAAAAGGAAATGGATGAGTGAACAACTGTTTTTTCCTTTTATGTGCCTTTGAAGGGAGTCGCTGAAGAGTAGGATTTGTTTTTTTTGGTTGTTTTTTTTTTTTTTCACTCCTCCCCTCTCCACCCACACCACGACGTCTAGGGAGCCATTAGCATTTCAAGTAAGCTGTGAACTGAACGCAGGGGTCATGGCCGAAGAGCCCACAACAACACGAAAGGCCCAACTACAGTGTGTTGACAAAAACAGATCCACATCAAATACTGCAGTAGAGCAGGAACACCACAGGTCAATCCCAGAGCCAATTTGAGGAATTATCTCTCATAGGATCCAACAACAAGAAGCCTGCCATACAGAGCAGCAGGATTCTCGGACAACGCGGCTGATAGCACTTCTGCTGTATTTGTAACTGGCAGTACCCTCAAGGCCTCAGAATCAGATAAAGCAGTGGTTTCCTATTCTGGTCCTGGAATGCCTTACCAAGCACATTTTAGTGGAGATGGCTCAATAACACATTTTTCCTTGATCCCAATGCCTATACCAAAACTCAAATTTATCTTCCTTTAGAAATAAACAGCCCAACATTATGAAATACAAAAGTTTTTTATTCAACTTTACTTATTTTTATGTAGTTCAACTCCAAAAACAGAAATATCACTTACGCCATGAAAGTTAAAGACTCTTTAAATCTGATTTTTTTTACCCACAAATATCTTATTCTGGTATTTCCTGCTGGTACCGACCTGATACTACTACTAGGTATAGGACTGGTGCTATCTTTTCTCAGCGATAACACGCCCCCGTCTGTCCAGCTGAAGAGTAAGGTATGCTAGAGCACTAAAAACAGGGAGATTTGTATGGCAGGTGGATTTCAGGACCTGGAATGGCAACCACTGTTGTAAAACAAAGATCAATCCTCTCTGGAATGTAGCGAGAGTAATTATGAGCAGACACCAGACTAATCACATAAACAGGGCCGTCCCCATAAATAAATTCTGTCCCAAATGATTCCTCCATTTTCCAGGTCTAATCTACAGTCAAGGCAAGACAAGTGGGGTGCGTCAGGGTGATTTGTAGACTTATTTAAGTCCAATATCATTCATTAAAGAGCCCCAGTCTTCATCAAATTAAAAGCAGGCTCGGATAACTCCATATGCCTACCTGTCAGGACGGCTTAATGCGGAAACAGCATTAGATTTTGTTGTGCCTAGTGTCTGAGACAGCCTGTCAGAGGGGTAATTAACATCAGCTGTGTCTGGAATAGACAAGTCAGTAGTAACCCTAACTCTTAATGAAATACTTTGGATCCATAGGTTTGATGGTAGGTGTGTATTGGCACCCTTGAGAGGCTGGAGAGCACTAGGCAGTCCGGTGATGGTATTCTTGGCCAATCTACAGCCTTGCTCCTGTGCCAAAGCAAACAGTGTCATCCACTTTCGCTTTTGAATGCACTGTCCTGCCATAAAATGTATTACCACCTCCATCTTGTCAAGCCCGTTCCTTGTAAATTCAAAGGGATACGACTGTTGACAGTTGCATCATTTTCTGGGGTTTGGCAGACAGGAGTTGCCGAGCAAAGTCTGTGCACCAGAAAAAACATATCGTGTGATGTTCAGGTGTTGAACGTCGCAAATTTTTCCGCCACAGACAAGACAAAAGATGCCCAAAGACAGCATCTGCACCATCTATGACCATGTTTTTTCTTCTACTTGCATTTTGCCTACATTACAGCTATCTCTGCTGCAACAAGAGGCCAGCGAGAAGCTTGCCCTGTGACAGCGGCCCAGGTCGAATCGATCCGCAAGAATGATTTTGCCTTTTCAGGCAACACAGCTTTAATGCAGCTCCACTGAATTGATCTTCACCAACCACATACCCAGAATAACAACGGTTACAGAGGGCAAAAGTGCCGCAGCAGAACCGACCCAACTCCGGCCCAGTTTCCGTCCATGACTAGATTAGGATTAATCGTTTTATTCAACAGTACACGTCGCACCTTGTTACCACATCTCAGACCACTACCCGCTGGCATTTACAGAGCAAATGTGATGTTTTTAGGATTAAGGGCGAAGTTTATTAGATGGCACAGTGCTGCTAAGCCTCTGAATGTATTATAATGACAAGGAAGGCTGAGCTCTGCCTAGAGATCACAGAGGCATTAACCAACCATCACCCCCCCTCACCCCCCCCCCCCCCACCACCTAAAAAAAACCCTGAGTCAACCCAACACTGTAGCGTCTATATCCACACCGGCCTGACGGATTATACCACGTATACACTGACCCTGGCCAGTGGCTTTAGCACATATGGTTTATTTTGAAATACACCTTACACAACGTTTTCATTTTCTTCACTGTATTTTTTTTTTTTGCTTTGACCTTGACAGCTTGATTACCAAGATTGCAGCACAGCCACAACCAAACAGCCGAGAAGACACCTCCAACCTCAAGATCTGCTGGAAGATCTTGCTTCAAGTCAACAACAACAAAACCCTTTACTGCTGCCCTGCTGAGAAAAGTTTGATGTGGGTTCTGAATAGTGATGCATGTGTAGCTGCTCCCTTCAAAAAACGCCAAAAAACACGTTTTCTTAAGCTTTTACAAACCAAGCATTTGTCTAAAACAAGTAAATAAATACAAACAAATAAAAACAAAAGAAAGAAATTAATATGATATCATAGTATATTATAGTATTTATATTATAGTATAATAAATATATTATATAAATAATTAATATTATAAATATATATGTTAAAAGACACAGACAGACCACCAACACACCATTCATCAGTCTGAACCTCTCTCTGCGTGAGGGTACCGCCGAGGCAGCAGGACAGTGTGACTGTTAGAAGCGCGCCACTGTTTTCATTTCTAAAAGCAGTTAACGGTTATTTTCCGTGCTCATTCAAAACACCTGCCACAATTTCAAACTCAACAAGCTTTTCTGAGAAAGGTTAGAGTCTTGTCTGCCGTCGTGGCGAAGGGCAAGATTCCCTAAAGAAGTTTACTGTCGTCCTGCATCGTCCGTAACGACATTCGAAATTCATGCAATGCGGTATATCTGCTGCAGCCGAGCCGTCCATTAAAAACGCCTTGCGCTCTCTTACCTTTCCGAGGAGGAGAAGGAAAAGCTGTGTGGGTTTTTTTTGTTCAGCAGTGCAGACGAAAGTGCTGCTTAAGTGCTCGGTAAAGCTGCAGACGAGTGAGTGGGGTTTTTTCTATCCCTCGAGGTGAGTGAAAGGCTGCCGGAGGAGGAGAGGAGGAGACGAGGCAGTCAGTGCAGTAGGTGAAAGGATTCTGAGAGACACTGCAGCTCGCTCGCTCTTTCTCTCTCTCTCTCTCTCTCGCTCTCTCTCTCTCTCTCTCTCTCACTCACTCTCCCTCTTTCTCTCTCTCTCCCTCTCCCTTCTTCTCTCTCTCTCGCTCTCCCTTTTT
>JBBPCY010000156.1:13673358-13697629 GCA_037974405.1 Brachyalestes nurse | reverse complement strand
TTATTTTGGTGAGAGTAACTTAAAAGTAATGCAATAGTAGTGTAATGCCTTACATTTTAAATACAGTAATATTGTAAGGTAATGAATTACTTTGAAATGACAGTAACAAGTAGTAAATAATGCATTACAGTTTTGAAGTATCTTGCCCAACACTGGCAGCTAGTGTCCAGTAGTGGCTAGTGTCATTCTTAGTGGCTAGTGTCTAGTAGAGTTTGGTGATGTCACTATTCAGAAACACCTGGTTCAACTCATCTGTTTATTGCCAGGTTTAGTAGGTGTGCTCAATCAGGTATATCATCAGTTGATCCTAAACACCAGCCCAGGACCCAAACTGAAGACACTATAATGGGCATGTTAAAGGCAGCATGCTGTGGGTACCATTCAGTAGTTTGTGCTAGAAGCTTGAATGATTACTTTGGTCTACTGTACCATATGCCAAATGATTTGAACTCCAATATTTCAGACCAATCCATTTGTTTTAATAACTTGGCCCGAACAGTATGAGCACAGACTCACACTAAGTTTTATGCTGTGTGAATAACAATTGCGCTGATGTTGGGAAATCAACTCAACAAAAAATATTGATGACGGGAGGGTGAATTTTATTTCCATTCTAAATCATGCATTCAGGTTGCGCCAGCAACAAATGTGATGGATAATATATCAAGCCATTAAATGCTTTGCGAGGTAAATATTTGTCGAATAAACGTCTGCAATTTGTGAGGAAGGACTAGAATGAAGATAAATGGTTCCTCACTACGTTCAGGTTCATTTAATTCTTCTCTGTGACAGCATGAGGAATGAAATACGTACTTGTGTAAGTGAAATATGTTCGAATGTTTCTTGTGGGGAAATCATTCGCTCTCATCTTCAACATGGGTCTGTTGTGTTGGAGGGTGACAAGGTTAACACATCCTTTGATGGATTACACCCTACTAACAAGATGCTTTGCTAACCGAATGCTCAGGCTGCTGTCTAGTCCATTTGAATACCTGGGCAGTGCTTACATGATTCCTGGCATAATACAAACATAGTCAAAGGGAAGGAAATATGCTAGTGTCGCTTTTAATGCTTTGGCACTGCGCCTTCAGAATACACCGCCTACACCAACATTGTCAACTAAATTACACAAGGACTTTGCAGTGAACGGCCGCTGTGTGCTGTCACCGTCTTGCTGCCAGGATTAAACTTTAACGCATGAGTAACTGTCTGTCTCACTGGGAATTAATGGGTGGAATAAATGTTAGAAGAATTGGAGAATCTGTGCTCAAAGACATCCAAACGACTCCACTAGCAACCATATCAAATGCCATTTGGTCAGTGTAATCCCTGTGTCCCCAGTGGCTGATGGTGCCTTTGAAAACCCTTCATCAAGGCTTTCCAGTTACAGCGCGAAGCACCAAGGCCCCAGTCAGGGGTGAGGTCTGTTATGACAGCAGTAAAAGGGGACTTGGGGTTTAATCAGAATCCCCACCAGTGACTAAGAGACTGGGGAGTTATCCAGCCCTCACTGATCATATCCTTCTGTCTCATCTCTCTTTTGCATGCAATCCTCAGAGAACTTATCATGAGAGAGAGAGACAGAAGAAGCGAGTGACACAGCTGATTTGCATGTCATTTTGAAAGGATATGCGGAAAGTCGCCACCGGAGAAACAAAAGGCCGGCATTAATTAGGACTACATGGATGAAGTCAGTGACGTGGAGAGCAGACGTCTGAATGCGGTAACAGGCCGAGGATGTTAAGCTGAGCAGATATTTAGAATGAAATGAGGCTTGTATTACTGTGTCTGGCAATGTAGCATGCCCAGCTCTTGCAGACGGATACCACTGGTACTGTGCTGTCAGAGGAACACAATGGAGCCCTATTGCAACCATTAGTGAACAACCAGAGGATGATGACGACATGTCAACTTTGATCAAATCAAACTTCTGCCAAATTAATAGGGAGTGTGATTCCAGAAGTGTACTGTGGTTAGAGTAATAAATGCAAAATGAGACATTTTGACAGTGGCAGATCTGGAGTGATGCTGGAAACGTTTGCTTAGGTAGAATGCTGAGTACATCAAAGGATTCAACTGTCCACCTGAAACTTGCCTGCCACTTCAAAATTAACGGATGGCAGGCGCCACCTGTGAAAAACAAAGAGCCCAGAGTCTCAGGAGGCACAACCATAACTGAGCTTCAGAATGAAACACAATATGAACGTGATTACAAGTGTCTATTCTCAGTAAAAACCGCATGGAAACACATGGGAGGGCACTGGTACAAGCAGAGAAAAGGCAGTTCATCATATGGAATTATCCCTGTGGAGCCCACGGACCTGCAGAGAGTTTTGACGGTACCAGGCAGGCAAAGACTAATCCATACACAGCAGGTTACCAAAGAAGATCGACACTGCAGGCCAGGCTGACATCAGTGCTAAGTCAGGAGAACTAATGTAACCAGGGAGCATACTGAGGGCGATGCAGCATCCAGTGAGAATGAACTTGTACCATGTTATCATGAATATTAGCAAAAGAAGACTATGTAGAAGTTGCCAGCCAATATGACACTGGCCTGAAGACTGGAAAGTGTTTTTTTGCTATAATGTGATGTTTCGGCCTTGGTGTCTTCTTTGTGAAAGGGCATAGGAACAAATAACTTGGCCTAGGAAATCTTTACAGTAATATCTAGATACCTAGAAATGGTCCTAGGTTTTGACAATTAACAACCCAGAATTGATCCTTGTGGATCATTTTGCTTGTTTTAAGACTGAATGCTTGAACGCTCGAATCAATAAAACAGAATGAGTTGTGCTAGAATGAAACACATTAAAGCGACTTAAAACAAGTGAAAATTTGAGCATGTAAAAGTAAATATTAGAAATATTATCTATATAGATTTAAAACTTTTTTTCCAATATTTTAGAAAAAAATGTCAGTTGGGGCAGCTGGTGGCCACGTGGTTAGGTTGTGGGTTTGAATCCCAAGACTTCCAGTGGCACCAATGAGGTGCCCTTGAGCAACGTACCATCCTCACACACTGCTCCCCGGGTGCCACTGTCAGCTGCCCACTCCTTCACTCAGGTTAAATACAAAGAACAATTTATTGTGTGCTGTACTGTGGTGTGTTCATACATGAAAAACGGCCATTTTACACACTTACATACTTATCGGAAGGACATGCAGACATATTACTGCTCATTGTTTTGATATGTGGCATGATCATCATGTTGAATTAGTTACATAACGTTTTGCATGTCCCCGCGACAACAATTTGTCACACCTCCAAAAAACCAACTTGTTTACTTTCACAGTGGCTATATTTTGAAACTACATAGATTTACTATTAAGGTAGTAAGACAATGCTTTTAGATTTTCTTTGAGGTCATGTGGTAGTACATCATGTTGTCATGCATATGTGATATCATCAGACACGTATGGGGGAAGTAGTATCATGATACAGAATTATTTTTTTAAATACACACTGGTAAAACTGGAAAAGCCATGCAAGCTTTTATTACCCCTATTATTGTCGCTATTATGGAATTTTTATTACCCTTGTTCAGAGGTTCAATATGACCACTCCAAATTGGGGCGGCTGATGGTTAAGGAGTTGCCATTGCAATCGGAAGGTTGTGGGTTTGAATACTAGAACTACCGGTGGAGTTAAATGCAGAGAAAGAATTCTGTATCACACTGCTGTATCACACAGCTATCTTAGCAATTGTCTCCATGCCAGACTTCTAAATGAGTGTTTCTTTACATTTGAAAATAGATTGCATAGCTGCAATTGAATTTTATTTTGGTAAATCACATAAAACCTGGATGCTAGGAAGCTAATGTTAGCCTGCCAATGACATCCTCCCATCCATGTGTTTGACCAGGAGGCCGCCCTGTCTATTTAACAGTAGGAGAAACACTACAGTAGTCAGCCTTTCTTGGCAGGTACCCAGTGTTTGTATAATTCACAGAAGCAGAACATACTTAATTTGAGAGTGTAGTCCAGTGAAGGTGTCTTAAGAGTAATCATAATGAGAAAGACAACGTGGCACACACCTAGTGTTTTGAAGTGTACTATACTGGCTTATAAAACCAAAGACAAGTGCAATGTCATCTTGAGTTTCTTCCTGTATAAGACCTAGAAACATAAGAAATATTCAAGACACAGGACTCGAGGAAGCAAACTATTTCAGAAGTAACAGTAATAACGAGGCTCACTACAGCTAGCATCAAACCTGCAGAATAGAGCAGCAATCCCACAAGAGAACCTCGACACAGTGCAATCATTAGGAAGCAGAGATGGGCAAACAGATGGTACTGTGGGAGCCAGTCAAGCTGAAGCAAAAACCACAGCTGCACAGCTTCTTACTTCTAGTGTCGCCCCACTGGTGCTGCATTCATATACAGCTTCATCCCTGTACTACAAGTGTCAAAATTAGTTTGCTGCAAGGTGCTGCATTCATTTTTGACATTAACAAAAACATGTCCAGAATGTTATGCAAAACACAGGTTTTATATGCAAATTTCATCTTCATTTAAATTTCAATATTTGAGTGTACAACCCTGGGTTTTGCCCGTTACAAGTATGAGCGTGTAAGCTTTTTTCATTTACAAAAATGGTTTCTTAAAAAACCATTCTATCACAAAGAAAAGAGTGTATAAATGTTATCCTTGAAACACAAGACAAGAGGAGCTGAAATCCTTTCCCAAGAATAACCCATGTATTCTTTAAACATAGAATAATAATTACAAGGTTTATGATGGAACAAAAGGTTTTGAAGACGTGTTCCACATCTTACGAAAATAGCATGGTGAGACATTTAGCAGCATGCAGCCTGTTATTAAGTGTTTCTCCACTGTATATTAATACTCCTTTGAGTGGCCCTCAACTATATGCTACAATTATCAAGCCTTTGATATGCACGTTTATTTAAACTATATATATATTCCATATTCCCTTCAAGCTCATAATCGCATAAGTCTTATTGTGGGGGGACAGTCATGGATTACCACAATAGTAGAAGATTTGAACTATCAGACTAGACATTTTACAGTTCTGTCTGAAAGGAGTATTCTACAGGTCAGGGGCACAATGTTTCAGTGCTTAATTGTGGGATGTAATAATGTAATAATGCTGATCCAAATGCAACATGCCAGACCATGTTTTTGAATTGCTCATGCTTTGTTGCTCCATTATTTCATCGTGGTTAAAAAGGTATCCTCTCATATATTTTCATTCACCGAACTGAAGTCATTTGCATTGGGATTAGAGTACTCTTCAGTACACTCTTCAAAGCAGTTTTCCTAGCAGTACAATCCGAAACCTCTCATTCATGCTAATAAATGCTGCACTATTCTAAGAACACAACATCTAGAAAAAGTGTGATCCACAATGTTTTTAACCAGGTTTGTGTGGACCTTCAAAAAATAAAAAAGGATAGCTAAGCCTTAAAGAAGCATTATTTCCATTCTCTCAAGTTTGGTATTCTCAGTACTACCAAAATGTTCATCTTTCCAAGGCCGCATTCAAGCCAGGCTATGACATTCAATGATCCAAGGCCTTCTGTTTTCCAAAGGATTTAATGCACTTGTGATTTCATTAATGACAAGCTTGGTTTATCTAAAACCAATCAACATGAAAGGGCTGAGCACACCATTGATGGGATGGAAAGACATCAAAGTTGCCTATAAAAAGCCAGAAGGTATTCCCATCCTTTTGAAGTTCTTAAGACATTAGGGGCCTCTCCTCGCCCAGATGCTCCTCTGAGTAATTCATTTATGCCAAATAATGAGAACCAATCATACTCTAATGTGGCTCACACAGAATCTTATTGAAATAAAAAAAAACTAGTAATGATAGTACAAGTAATTGATTTTGATAGCGGGAAAAATAGGCTTATTTTAAAGCATTACGATGATTCAAACAACTTTCTCTACGTAAGAGTGGAGAGGTGCAAGTCAGGCTATGATACCTTGATCTTAGAGAAGCTTAGTTTGACTTATGAGACTTGTTTCTTTCAGTTGTAGTTTGTTGCACCCATTGGTTCAATAACTGTAACAATTCATTCAGTCATCCTGAAGAGGAGAAGAGTAAATCATGTTTTATGGGCCTATAATAAAATCAGACACAAACTGTTGTAAAATAGGGCATAAGTGCTACCTACAGACTATTAATGCACAAAGTGGGTGTAGTAAGTTTCACATAATTGTAGATGAGTGCCCAAAACCATTGCTTATGAAAAAAATATCCCCTGTGCTCTGTTTGCTTTAACTCCTAAAGCTTCACCCAACTTGATGATTTTTTGGCCCGTTGCCACAAACCGTCAAAAGTATTCTCTGAACAATGTCATCTTTGTTTAATGCTATAGAACAAAGAGCAGATTCCTGAAAATGTCACTGAAAGACCTTGGAGGTGTGTGCGCTGTTGTACTGTGGCTTGAATGCTGGAATATAAATATAAATGTGACGCACAATGTATGTGAATGGCACCAGCCTCTCTACTGCAATTCGCTCAGGCCTTTTTTTGCTAGAGCAAATGGATATTTAATGTGAATGACAGAGGGCCAGATGCGTCCATGTCATTTAAATGCTCATAAAAGGCTGACAGTTTTTGCCATGGTGAGTGGGTCATGGCCAAAAGTACTGCCTCTGTTGAAAAGAAGCTATTGAAAAGAACTGATGTGTGAGAAGTGAGCTATAACAAGGTTTTACATTTTTTCACAAAAATGCATTTCCAGGCTTCCGAACTATAAAATGCCTTGAGTTTTTTCCATAAGATGAGAGGAAGAGAAACAAAGCATCAAGACCACATTACAGCAGTGTTGACAATTTGTATCTCAGTTAATGATACCACAGCATAGTCTGATTTAAAGATTTGGTGAAGACTTTTCTTTATTGTTGTCTGTTATTGTAGTTTCTGAACTGCATTAGTACCATCATGATGTTCTGTAGCAGTCCAAGAATGTTTTTAACCAAAAAAATAATTTGAATTACAATGCATATCTTTAGGTACTTCTTAAATATGTATATATACATATACCTTAAACACCCGACAATTGGGGGATTACGTTCCAAGAGCACCCGTGTATAGAGAAAAAAGTGAATATGTGATGTGGTTAAAAAAAATGCCTATTTTTAAAGTATAAACCTTAAATATGGCCCCAAATATGCTCCCAAAACACGTTAATTTCATTTTAAACTCAGTTTAATACATTACCCTTCACAAAAATGTAAAGGTAAACCCGTATCCATACTGTACAGTGTACACTGAACTGCTGTCTCTTGCATTGCTAGAATGTAAAATACCGATATTATCCCTGTATATACTGTGCCGTAATTCATGCACGCACATTTTCTTTGGTATGCTCTGTCCTTTTCTTAAGTATAAACAGGGTAAATACAGTAATAAATTAATTTAATCTTCTGTAATTAAAGATACAGAACTTAAAAAACAAAACAAAACGAAAAACACTAGAACATTCGAGACGCTCCATGGGGGAAATTCTGGACTGTGTCTGCCAGAGATGCATCAAAGAACAGCAGTCAATCAGCAGGAAGGAGAATTAATAATGTTCCCAGATTGGCTACTTTCAAACCTCCCACCTCTGAGTACAGCTGTGTTTCACAATCCCAAGACGCGCTTTCTTTGTGTTCTCTGGACAGTACCAAAAAATGTATAGTTATACTTTCTATGGAAATGTAGCTGAATTTACTTTAATATTTATGTTAAAAAAATAATAAATTATATTTTTCTTAATAATTTAGCACTAAAATGAATGAAAAATGATATATTGTCACGAAAAAACAACCCAGCACAGGGACACGGGTGCGTGGCGGACGAGGCCCGGACATCACAAAAGCAAAAAAATGCAGAGGATATCTGTGGTTTCATGAATGTGCGGTGGTTTCCACAAACAATTACTAGTTCGGTTCTCAGAAAAAATACACACGAGACTGAAGTCGCGACTGCTGAACAGCAATTAAGCAGAGATGTACTGTATAGAAAAACAATCTGTCCAAATCCTGATTAGCTTTAAAGGTAAACAAGTCTGCATTTTGCTGAAAACCTCATAAAAACAACAGCACTATGTTTTGTTGAATGCCAGATTGGCAGATTGAGTGGCAGGGGAATTGCAGGTGCTCCAACAACACCACAATTTCTCTTTCTGTCTCTCACTTCTCTCTGATTGTGATTGCCGTGTCGCATTTCTATCATCCACTCAGACAGCAAAGAACAGATAATAAACCTGACTGGATGAAGGACCTATCATCTCTCTGATATAGTGATAGCTGATAGAGTACAACTTAGAGCCAAACCAATTAAATCAGTAAAGCATCAGCACTCCATGATAATTGTAATGGACGGGAACAATATAGTTAACTGCAGAATTAGAAAATCAACTCTAAGGCTGTGTTCCCACTGCAGGGCAAGTTAGGTCATATTTTCAGAATCTACAGATTTTGAAGTTACTTTTAAATGAGTAGATGTAAGATGACCTGGGCATTATTGTAAGAGATGGCGCTATGTTCTGATTTGAAAGTTTTCTACAAATGTGGCTTGAATCAGTCAGACGGCAAAAAATCTGTCCTTCTTGAATCAGATATGCAAAAAAATAATAATTTGCGCTGCCTCAGTGCAAATATTGTCAGTGTTAACAGTAGTTTTTTTTTCACTTGTGGCTCACTGAAACAAGCAGACAAATACTCTCAAAAGTGCAGATTCTCTCGATATCACATTTGAGTTTGTGATATTTAATGATGATTTGAATTTAATTAGTTATTACTGTATGCAGAATCTTGTTTTGCAGGGAAAAACATCATTTACATTTTTGCCATGTGTTTTGCCACATTTTGGCTTTAAAACAAACCAAAAAAAAGTTAGAAGTTCAGATTCAGACCTGCAAATTAAATGTAGAATGTAAATTAAAGGAAAAGAAGAAAAAGTAAAGAAATGTAAAGGTTGTGTTACGTACTATGTAATTACACATGGAGTTACAATTACATTTGAGTAGTATAGTAAAATGAGTGTAATTACTCGATTTCTCAGGGTTGCATTGTATTCATTTGCAACAAAAGAGGGTAACGCTGTAACATAGGCTTTCACACCAGTTAACATACAACTGCGAAAAAAAAAATCAACAACAGATCAGTTGTGGCAGTCTGTGTCCCCACTGGCATGGCCCCTGGCCTCTTCCCCAGCGGTATCGTTTATAATCATTTAGCACTGATGGAAAGTCCAGCAGAAAAGAAATGATTTTCCTTCCTCAAGCAGTTGCCTGCAGCACTCAGTGGCATGTTCCCAATAGAAGGCTGTGGGTTGTAGTCAGCATATTTTTAGAAGAAGACACCTTGGAGAGATGATCAAATCGATGGGGATTGCTTCATATCATGGCCCATATCATGGAAAGTGCAGTTTTTTTTACTAAAAGAGAAAGAATTAAATATATATGTAGTACAGAAACACTGATAAAGTTTCAAAATAATTTTCCTCTCAGAGGTTTTGTCAGAGGCAGGATGTAAGTGTGATATCCAGTTTAATGACTGAAAAAACTCACAAAGGGCACAGGGCTACACCAAAACACAAAATCTGAAAGGTTAACGAAGACACAAGCAAGGCAACACCACCAGAGACAATTTTAACAGATAACTAACGAGATAATAGTACTTGAGCAAGGCTATATAATTTGTTATTATTACTGACATGTTGACTGCATCTGTATATCAGTAATAAAAATACCAAGTGTAAACAGTAATATACAGTAATTATTCTATCAACGGTGTGGGTTGTGTTTACAGTAACTGGAATTTGCTATTTATTTTATGGGAATGGCAATCTGCATCAGGCTCGGTTACTGCATGCAGTTACAGAACTGTAAAATGCTTAAATATGCAATATATTTTGTAAATGTGGTTTTATAGAGTTGTAAAATGCTTAAATATGCAATATATTTTGTAAATGTGGTTTTATAGAGATGTAAAATGCTTAAATATGACATATATTTTGTAAAATGCAGATTTACGAGGCTGTAAAATGCTTAAATATGCCATATATTTTGCTCAATTTGGCCTTTCCCCTCAAAATCCAATAAGTCCTACCTAATGACTCACACCCCTTAAAGGAATATCTGCTGGAGTGTGAAAAGACTGCCAGACGAGACCTCATCAATACTCATAACATCAGACTCCATCACAAGCTTCCCCTGTCAACAGTACTGATATCCACTAGAATGTGAATGGGTTCTGTAAGGGACCAACAGTGATGTGACTGAAATCACCACAGTAAGAATTGCACAATTCTAATACGTGGACCTCTATGTCACAAACACTCCCATTACTGTATATACAGCACCAGATATAAACACGGTCCAGTAAATTCCTAACATACTGTAAAGAGCTTCGATCGGAAGACAGGCGGGTTAAATATAGTCAGCATCCCAGTGGGTGAGAGAGGGAGAGCACTTAAAGCAAGTACACTAAAGCTTAGATGGAGAACTTGGCATTGCACTTCAGAAGCTAGATGTGACATAAGAATCATGCTGACGTTATGTAAGGGCTGCTGCAAATGATGGTGGGAGAGACAGAGAGAGAGACACAGAGAGAGAGAGAGAGAAACACACTGTGTTTGTACCTCCCTCCCCATAACTCTGATTTGAAGGGAGTGTCACGCTGTGAGGGATTACAGCCCCCCAGCCCCCACCCTCTCCCCAAAACCACCACCACCACCAACACCATGTCACAGGCTTGGAGCGAATGAGGACTGCAATGCAGCAAAACAAATCATGAGAATCAGTTAAGGGGGCTGATTGCCAGAGATACGAGGTTGATTCAGGGAGTGACGTTACAGATTAGATCTCAGATTTACAAAAGGCGTTCTGATTTAAGAAGTCAGTGACCCCACCCTTAATACATGTGCTGAAATTCTGACCTAGGCTCCAGTCACAGGGTATATATCTGAACTGATATATCAGTTGCAGTCAGGAAAGACAAAAATGGTTGTACACAGCCTCATCATGAAAATCAGAAATTACAAAGTGACAGATTTGGGGGTGTTATGATTTATCTGCAGAGATCAAGCACAGAGCAATAAGATGCAATGAAATAACCAAGCAAACAAAGCCATGTGTGAAAAGGGATATGAAAGGCAAACACAGTAACAGAAAAGTGCAGCCTTGTCTAGCCCATGGTGACCAAAAAAGCATGGCCCCATTTTCTGAATCCTAACTGGCTCCTGTCGCTGTTTATTCTTTATTAGCAAAGTTAGCATTTTAAACCTTAGAATCTTTTAAGACTAGACACTACAGGCAAAATTTATTTTTTTCAGATTTTTGAATAAACTATATTTGTAACATGTGTAAAGTGACCATTTTTGTCATACGTGAACACAGCCAGCTCTTCCTCTGCATTTAACCCATTCACCAAGTGAAGCAGCGGGAAGCCAGGAACACAGCACCCGGGGAGCAGTGTGTGGGGACGATGTCTTGCTCAAGGGAACCTCTAGCAGTCCTGGGATTCAAACCCACAGCCTTCTGATCGCAGGGGCAACCAGCTGCCCACAACAAATAAACTGCTGACGTGACCCGGATTCAAACAGAGTACTAACCACTATACGATCACGGCATGCCATGTTGTTTCTTATTGCAATCTTCTAACTACAGTTGATTAAGCAAGTAAAGAAAGATTTCAATGATCTGATGTGTTAACGCCTTTCTCGAGAGCAGATGAAATAAAGCTCTTTTAACAGCTCTTTTGCATAATTAAACATAATTACAAAATAAGATAGATAAGATAAGATAAGATATTCCTTTACTGTCATTGTAATGAAGCAGGATGCTACACATACAACAAAATTGTAGGGGCTACTTAACGGTGCAAACAAATACAGACAGTGACATAGTGCAGACAGTTAACAGTGCAGACAGTGCAAAATGTCCAGTATGTCTTTTTTCGAGCAATTAAGAATACACTGGTCATGTCCGTGTCGTCACTTACACTGGGACCTGCACGCAAAGCAACTGTTTGTATATGTTTATTAAAGCCACGGCTACCTCGCCTTTTCAGGCATCAGGAAATCAGTCAGCGTGAGAAATCAATGACTCACTTTGCAACCTCAGTGGGCCTGGGCCAACATGCTGTCAATAGCTCCTCCCCTCCTCACTCTCTGCCTGCATCACTGCTGAAAATCTAAGTTGGCCCCATGGTCCAGCATTTTTAAAACTAAGTCTATGATGATTGTACCTCGAATCATAAAATCTGTTGTGCACTGCGAAAAGAACGGGCGTGGAATATTAATTCCGCCCTAATGCTAATGGAGCTGTGTGCGCAGTTGCAGCTGAGAGTCCTTTGTGTGGGTTTTGGACATGGTGAAGCTGTAGTAACATGCCAGAGGAGGTCTCATGAAACAGCTGACTTTCACCTTGTGGCCCACAAGCAAAAGATTTACTCAATATCATCTCATAAATGTATTCATAGCAGCTCAAATTACACCAAAAGTTGGCATTTTGTTCAAAAGCTGCAAGATGTCAAGTATTAGTCTGATAACACTGTTGTTCAGACGTGTTTAGATTCTGAACAGTGGAGAACTGAGGGACATAATTGGTAAACATAAGGTACTTGAAGTGGCAGAGTTGAGCACAAACATATAAACACACACACACACACAAAAACTTGTATCAGATGATCTAGTGTGGGCTGCTTGGAGACATATTGCTATGGTAACAATTGCATGGCATACACCACGTTCCCTGAATGCCATTTGCTTATTTCACTGGAGTAAGAGGGGGTTGCTCATGAATATGCATCAGCCACCACCTGTCCACATTGCCACCTAAGCGTCAAAGCAGCAGCATCCTGTGGATCTTAATGGTAATTAGCATCATCTCTCTCCTGTGACAGACAGCGCTGACATGTAGAAAGCAACTTGGTCGTAGATGGGGCAGGTCACGGACTTAGCACTGCTTATTAGAGCTGTAATTAAGAGAACAACGTCTGTTTTCTGTTCTGGTGAGATGAGCATTCAAGTGAGATGGAGCGTTGGGAAGGGGCTGAGTACTGGGAGGCTGATGTTTGTTGGTTTGAATCCTAGGGGTTCAATGCCTGTTGGCTTACAGTCTTAAATGGTTCTTGACTTGCATGTATGGTTCTAGGAAAAGCCTTTAAGTAGTGTACGAGCAGTGATTGACACTCCTCTTAGCTCTTAATGGTTGTTCACCCATGGTAGATTCTCGCAAATGGCATTAGGAGCACTTTGTTGAACCAGAGGAACAGAGGAACTCACACTTCTGTCAGGACATAAAGAACTAAAGCTTATATTTTTTGAGGAAGTGAGGAGCATCCGTTGTGCCATGACTGAGGATAAGAGGTCAGTTTTGGCAGACACTAGCTCTTGTAAAGGCCAACAACTAAACAAAAACAGCCCCTCTCCTCAGTGTATTCACTCCATTTACCTGAGCCAGCTCACCACTGGTTCACAACAGTGGAGACACCTGGTTAAAAGGAGGTAGTACATATACCAGCTCTTACACAAACTCTTCTGTCTACATCTACAATATAAAAATAAATGTTTCTTGGTATGACTGTGTGGTTCTAGGAAAGTTCTTTAAAAATCAACCATTGAAAAATTGAACCTTTTATGACACTTTATACACAATTTATAAGAAGGTGCACTTTGAGATCTATTGCATGTGTGCCTTAGAAAGTAATTCAACCTTCAAGACAGAAATTAATTAGTTTGCTGATGTGTTGTTATGAGATTATAGGGCAATAAAAACACTTATTTGATGTGAATTGCCCATGTCGGAGAAAATAAAGAGAATATTGGATTATATTTACTTTGATTTTATGGTTCGGTATTAATTAGGGATGCACCGAATATTCGGCCACCGAAATTTTGTTTTTTATGTGACCGAAACAGTGATGACGTCATAAACAACCGCGTTGCCTTCTCGCCTCGGTGTTAGCTGCTGCTAACCAGGCGTCGTTCGCTCTGCAACTGAGCAGCTCCAAAAATAAGAGATACGGGGAGCTAGGTCTGTTTTTCTCCCTCAGAACGGGAGAATTAATTTTCTTTCTTTTAAAAAGAGCATTCGAGCAGCAAAAAGCATTTGCGAACGGAGCAGCCATGAAAAAAAGCTAATCATGAGTGAGGCCAAGTAAATTATTTTATTTCAAATTTTATTGTGCATTGTACAAATGCTAAATAAACATTTTCATAGTTTTGTAACAGATTTATTTTAATTTAATAATAATTTATTTCGGTTTTCGGTTTTGGTTTTCGGCCAAGTGTTTCTTCATTTTCGGTTTTCAGTTTCAGTCCAAAAAAATCATTTCGGTGCATCCCTGTATTAATTTAATAACACAGCACAGTTTTTACTTTTTAGTATTGGTAACCATGACATATGCTCATGTGAGATCTTTTCAAAAACGGATTCATAATTTGTTCATTTCATTTGTGTAAAGTTAACACATGTTTAACTTAAAATTCAGCAATTTGATTTGCTTTGGTGAGGTAGCATGTTAAATACGGTTTCCTGGAGCTTAGCTTTAGCCGGAGAGCATTTTAGCCTAGCTGGTCGTAGCAGCCTTTAAAGGAAGCTCCGCTGATTTTTCAGAATTACAGCATCATTCAGTTGTAAGCCGTAAAGTCAGTCAGAGAGGTCTGATGTGTAACGCTTCTGTTCTAGAGAAACTTACTGAGATGTTCGCAGTGGTGGATTCAGAAAGGGAGTGTTCAATGCCTCTATTAGCTTTATCACTGGTAATGAATATGCTACCTACTGATGCCCTAGACCATTTTTTAGATTTTAAGGTAAGCTTTTGGCTCAAAATATATTTTTTACGTGCAGAAGATAACTCTGTCACAGTGCTATAATGAGAAACATTATTATTTCCAACATTACATTACAGAAAAACACAGAAGATACAAGACGTGTGAAAGTTTACATCACTCAGATATCTGTGCTGGTAAGTTTCTCTAAAACAAACAATTTCATATCACTTTATTTGTTTACATCTCAGCGATAATAATGCAGACATTTTATATAGTAAGAAGAATTCCTCTTTTAGTCTAAAATAATCTATTACAAGGCCACGACAGCATGGAAAACGAAACAAGCAGTTACAGCATCTCTAGTGATGCGCTTGTCTCAAAATTAGTACCATAAGAAGTAAAAAAGCCTGCTAGAAAAGATGAGTCTGACTTTCTTTTCTAGGTTATAAGAGAGAAAGGTTTTATTTGCAGGTTCTACGAATTATTTGCAGATTTTAAGTTGGAATCAAATGTGACCTTCCACCTCACAGCCCAGTAACACCAGTATCTCCACCTTCCACCACCTTTATACTCACTGCTTCAGCTGTCTTCTAAAGTAAGCTCTGATATACTGAGTCTGAGCCTGTTAGTGCCAGTCAATTACACCAGCACAACCTTTCAGTCCAGTCACTTTGGCAAGACTGCGTGCCAGGTGTTAGCCCAGTCCAGAAGAGCATTAGAGCCAAAAGTCCCTGGCCATAATGGATCACCTTTGTCATCCTTTCATTCAGCTCCTGGAAGAGCCACAAGAGCAAAGCTGGCACCATACTACTTTTTTATCAATTCAGCCCAGCAATCCAGCAATCTTTCCTTGCTTTTAAGGATACATTTGTTAGATCTAATAAGTGACAAGGGCAGACTTCACAGTATTATTGGTTGGGATCGATAGAAACATAAATTAATCCTTCAGAAATCATTCTCTTCACTGCAGGGATCCCTGGGCCAATCAATATTTGAGGCAGCACCGTCACAGAAAAAAAGGCGATTCCCTTTTTCTGCCTAACGTCAATAATCCCCATGTGAACCCAATGGCATGAGAGGAGACAGGCAGGGCCGCTTTTTCGTTTCTACTCACCTTGCTTCATTATTCAGCAGGGCTGTTTCTTTAGGCAGTGCCAGAGTCAGCCACAGCAAACATATTGCCTGCTGTCAGCAAAGCCCCATCTTTCCCAGAAACAAGAGGCCAAACACAGCAAATATACCAGGGCCCAAGTGCTTTTTAAAGTTTGATCACAAAATCAATCGAGTGTGGCTGCCCTATGCTGCTTTTTAGACAGCAGGCCAAACCTTGGAAATACAATTCTAATATCAAAGAATTTCACAAACAGGAACAGACGCCGTACAGCATACATAAAAACATACATGTTTCGGCACGTCATCTTTAATGCAACGGCAAAGGCAAATGTTGTAACTGCTTGCTTCATCATTCATAATTTATTCTCTCATTTTCTAGTTTGTGAGACATTCTCTGATGAAAGACTATGGAATTTGGCCTCTGTGTCTCCTAATGTTTATAAAGTAAAGTGGCTCCTCATAGTCACATGTGAACACACCACAGCACACAGTGTAAACAATGTGAAATTCTTTCTCGTGGAAATGCTTTCAATGTGAGTTCTTTCACCAAGTGAAGTAGGGGGCTTACACCAACGAGGGGCACCCGGGGAGCAGTGTGTGGGGACGGTGCCTTGCTCAAGGGTGCCTTTGTTATGACACTACTAATTGGGATTCGAATCCACAACCTTTTGATTGCAGGGGCAACTCCCTAAGCACTAGGCATCAGCTGCCCAGTTTGTTGACTGGATGTCACAAGTGGACTTTAGGTGGGAAAAGTGAACTATAAAGGGGAGCATTCGTGAATTACATTTTGTTCATAAGAATTTCTTGGGGTAGAAATAATATAGTTACTAAATAAATATTATTTTAAAAAGTGTTTTTGTTTTGAGAACACGGACGTAAATAGAAGGATAGATTTTCAAGCAAGGTTACATAATTAAGGAGCTAACTGTATATTAAATTATGCACATTTTTATGTTTTATGTTTCACATTATTTTTTCCCCTTTCACATGTTGTTCAAAATATTTGAACTAACTTTTATTAGTTTTACTAATAAAAAGGAGATCCAAACCGCCCCGCCCAACCCGCAAAAATACACTTGGATAATGACCCGAAATCTGACCCGACCCGAGGAAAAAATCTTGAACTCCATTTATAACACGTTTTGATCAATAATAAAATGCGTTTTGTAACTTTTTGACCCGCCCGCACGCACCCACGATATTTTAAAAATGTCTGCCCTAAAACCGCCCGCACCCGCAGGTCACCCACGGGTCATGCATCACTATTAGCTAGCATTAGTGTTGGCTAGCAGCAGTGTTGGGAATAATGCGTTACAAAAGTAACGAATTACTGTAATGCATTGCTTTTTGCTGTAACGCAGTAATGTAAGGCATTACAGAAAAAAATGGTAATATTGGTAAGGGTAATATTTTATTCGGTACAAATGTCAGTAACGTGCGTTACAATGCATTTTTAACCCAGAATGAAGTGAGTTTTTTTTCTTAATACAAATTCGCCAAAATCACCGCGAGATCAGCAGAGGAGAAACCTCCGCGCAAATTGTTTCACTTCTTGTAGTCAGACAGAACAGAGAGAGGAGTGAACCTGCAACTGATCTCGGATAGTACTGCTTTTAACCATAAGCCCAGCTCATGGGCGCAGATGATGTAGTGATGTATAACTCATACTCCTGTTTTAGGGTCTGTATAACATTTTATTTTGCACATCTTAAATCGAAAACCTGAACATGCCACTCCATGTACCGTTCTCTTCAAGCACATAGTTCCTAGCAGCACGTCTTGTGTTACTGTTCTGGGGTCCTGAGACCTAGGAGCTGCCTCATAGGTGCCTGTCTTCAAGCTTATATATTCTGACTGCTCTTCCATAATGACTGCATAATTATCTGCATGTATAGTACATGCTGAACTTACACAGGCTTTATTGGAAATTGTTAATATTTTCCCTGCTATTATACTTTTAGGAAGACTTTCCCAGAGTCTTTTGTATGTTCTAAATTAGCACCGGTACCAAACAAACAGCATCTTTGCACACATAGTATGCCATAATGTATATTAGAAATTTTGAATGGATTCCTCAGGGTCACTTTTCAGTCAGTGTCTTGACTGCATGCAAATAGATCAATCAGGTATTCGGATTTGCCTGTGCTGTATATCAGGGCACCACTGCCGCGGCTGACCTACCACCAACAGCTGCACACTAAACATGATATATGTGAAGTCCTCTGCAAGGACAAACGGGGGTAATCCCTCTTATGCTCACTGTAGCCATGGCAACTAAACATTTGCCCTTATGTATGGTAATTTCGAAAGCCATGAAGATCTGTCAAACGGTTTTCTTCGCGAGCAGCCAGCTGGACTGTTAAGAATACCTTTGCACAGATCTTCACACCATCAGCCTCAGTCGCTGAGGGAACATTGAGCTGCTGTGAATCCAGAGGTTATTGCACTCATTAACAGGCACATCTAACAGTGAAGCAAATGCATTACCTTCTTATGCCTTGGCTTAGAAAACTTTTTCCTTATAACTACATATTTAGTTATATATTGTAACTAGTTGAGGAAACGGGTGCGGGTTAGGGTTACTACTCTGATAGTGGAGCAACAGCAGTAAAGATAGCAGCATTTCATAATTTGCTGTAATTTGTCATTTGTATTTTATTTTTTGAGCAGGAAAATTCCTTACTTCAGAAGCGTGGATTTTAAAGCTACAAATAGTTAATATAACAGAAGAGTTGCTGATGAAATATTTTATTACCATTTTAATTATGCTCTGGTGTTGTAATTGTATTGTTTTGCTGAATAAAAAGCATCCTTTAAATGTTTGCCAACTCTTTGTCATTGGTTGAGATTAAAAAAAACCGAGAGAAATAGAAAGAAATATTGAGACAGAATGTAAACTGAATGTGCGCTACTGTCCAAAAGCTTGGAATCAGTATTATCAGTGATATAAAATGTATTGGGGTGTTCTGTTCTGTTGTGTTCTTGTGTTGCTCCATGGTCCTGGAGGCACTTTGTTTCGTTTCACTGTATACTGTGTGTATATGGTCGAAATGACAATAAAACCTACTTGACTATTTGGTTAAAAAATATTGTAACTAATGAATGGTAGGCCATTAGCAAGATTAATGGATTTTAGATAGAATGGCACAAAGCATCGAGAATTAAAAATAACAGAATTCATTATGTTTTCAAAGGGAATTTCCAAAGTAAGGGTAATTTTTTCTTTCTCAATATTTTCAAGTGCTGACGCAATGTCATTGGACTGCTCAGTGTGTTCAAACGAGATGCTGTTACATCAGCTATGATACACCCACACTGGCAAGCATCAAGCTAAGTGATGGGGAGATGGAGGGCCATCCTACCTACTCAGAGAAAACAAGGCTAATTGTGCTGTCTTGGAATTCTGTCCACGAATGGCTGTGGCATCACTGAAGACTGGTCTCCTGACTACAGGGCAATGCTTGGATAAATAATAAACAGATAGATAAATAAACCACCTAATGTACTTGTTCACCAAATGTTTAAAATACAGAGAACCAACTAAAATAGTCTAGCAAAATAGTTAGAATATTTAAATGCACATAGAATAAGTCTTTACTGTGTGTAAAATAATTCTAAAAAATAAAACTAATAGGTACTATTAATATAATGTTGTAATTTAGCAAAGCAATAAAAAAGGTTAAATAGTATTTGAATAAAATGTGAAAAGAAATAGTGTTATCTGAATGAAGAGGATGATTTATTACTGGGAGGACTGTAAATTTAAGAGGATGCCATTTTGTATCATCCATTTTTATGGTAATTACAATAGAATATTGTTTTAAATGATCTTTGGACCTGATAATCATAAATAACATGACCTTACAGTCATGAAAAAGTGAGGCATCATGTTTTTAGGAACTCCGCTCTTTCCTTTGCTGTATTAAAATGCATGCAAGGGTTGACCTGTTTCTTTCCATGGAGTGTCTGCACTATGAATCAAAGCTCACTCTCAGAATCAGGGTATATTATGGAAATCCTACAGTGTCGCACTCTAAGATAATATTGTGCATCCCTCATCATTTTCACTGCCGGGCCACAAGAAAAAATGACCATTTGACAATAGCAATACTTCAACAGACTATTATGCAAAAAAGCCATTGGTTTCATTTGGCACTATTCGGTCCACTGCTGCTCTTGAGTCACTGCAGAATGGTGCTTGGAAACAGAAGAGGTCTGTCAATTCCTATGCAATGCATATTCAATTTGATTCAGCTCAGTTTCACAGCTTTAGCACTTTAACAGCAGACATCAAAACACCAATCGAAGCTGCTACCATTCATTTCCATACGTGTGATTAGCTACACCATGTTCGTCTGTCATCTGGACCCACATCACCTTCTTACTTCTCCATATTGAGGATGGAGAGACTCTCTGATTAGTTTTATTTTTATTTGATTTAGAGGTAAAAAAATCCATTTTAATTTGGAAGATGGCCTAGAAAGTGTTTAGGGTAAAGCTAGAAACAAATGTTTAAGGAAATTTATACTCCTGCTATATGATTTATGCCGCTTCTTATTTGTGTGGTGTTGCAGTGCCAGACATGATCTCATAACAAGAAAGTCTGGGGGCAAATATGAGAAATTTTGGGATAAGTGACTCATGAGGGTGTAACACAAAGTAGAAGATGTCGCTGCGCTTACCAACATTGCTGAATGGACAAGATTACTGTTGGCCTGTGGATATAATGTAGATGATCATGGCTGAAAAATGCCTCCCTGCAAAAAAACTCAAATTAAACATGGAAATATACATGGGAGAAACAGTTAGATCATCCATTTAAATAATTTTGCTGGCTTGCTTGTTGTGTTTGCATAGACAAGAATCATGTGGGTGAGTTTTGGAGGAGGCACAATCTTCTCAGCGATGGATTTCGCTATAATCCAGCACCAAAGTTGTCCCCAGATCTGTATTCTTATTATGAGAGACTTTGTGTGGAGAAACTGAGAAGGAGTTCAAGGGGTAATCACAGTTTGCAGAGGGAAAGCGCTCCAATACTGCCCTTGCAAGGAAGAATATCCAATATTAATGGGGCTGGGCCCAGATCCATAATGGGACAAATACTACAAAGTCAAAGAGATCACTTGTAAATGGAGCTGCTGGAAGACAAACTGGTCTGAAAGGGAGCAGGAAAGTTCGTTACTCTTTATTAAAAAAAGGTTATTTATTTTAAGCATCAATATGATCCCTAGTCTGTACATGCTGGTGCATGCGATAATATTTCCAACCTGAACATGTGCACATGATGCTCAAATATATTTGAAGAATTATAACACAGTATAATTCTGTCCTTGGCTCATTCTGACATAGCTCTGATATTAATAGTTTTTGGTCCTGGATTTGGTCCTGATATAAATGTATGGATTTACTTTTGATAATCCTACATGTTGTTTCAAACGATTTTTCCTGTAGCTGTACTCCTTTTGTTCATTGTGCATTTGTGTGTGACGCCATTTTTAAAACCCCAGTGATGATTATTATTACATGTTTTTAAATTACAATTACTTTGATTCTATGTAAAGTGGCCCCTTATAGTCACGTGGGAACACAGCACACAGTGTGAACAATGCGAAATTCTTTCTCTGCATTTAACCCATTCATCAAGTGAAGCAGGGGCTGCCACCAAAGAGGGGCACTCGGAGAGCAGTGTGTGGGGATTTAAATCCACACCCTTCTGATTGCAGGGGCAGCTCCCTAACCACTAGGCCACCATGTGACATAGGAACACCAAACAAAGCTCGAGCATCAACACAAACTGGGGGAACTTCCATGTAAGGAGTTGTTTAACTCTATGACGACAATATACCATTTGTTGTACTTCAGACACAGATCCGTGCTGCTTGCATTCTAAGGGTTAAACAACATGTTCTTTACTTTGTATTCCATATTACAGCTGTAAAGACTGCTGCTGCTACAGAGAGCCTGTTTTTCATGCAGATATGTGCGTGTCGGTTGTCAGTTGTTGTCTTTACAGTGTGTTTGAGTGCAAGTTTTCACCACAAACAAGAGGCGACAGTGAGCTGAAGGAAAGAGATTATCGGCTCCTGCTAGTTCTTCCACACTTACTGAGAGTGTCCCATTACTTACACCCTTACTCAGCAATTACATCCTGTGGTTTATGACCTTAACGACTCCTGAGCATTATCCTCACCCTGAGCATGTGAAATTACCCCTAGGGGCTTTCAGACATGTAATTGGTCAGAGGTGACAGAGGAGACCAGATAAAAAAAGCTTTTTTTGTTGGCTTCCATAAGCTTCCAACTAGTTAGCATTTCCCTGGCATTATGACTCATTAAAATCATTACTCTGGAATTTAGCAGGATTTGGACTGTTTTTCTGGACAGACGCTGGTGAAGCTTTTTGTCCTTTCAAAGCCTCGGTAGATAATTACAAGGAAGAAGGTTATGAAAGGAGAGATGGGAGCACAGTGAGACTGAACACTATATGGACAAAATATTGGGACATACCTGTTTATCAGGGTTTGTTTCTATCCCAGCATGATTGTGCCCCAGCGCACAAAACAAGCTCCATAAAGACATGTCTGGATGAGTTTGGTGTGGAGGAACACCATCCAACCCCTTTGGGATGAACTGGAACGGATATTGCGAGCCAGGCCTTCTCATCCAACATCAGTGCCTAATCTCACAAATGCTCTACAGAATGAATGAGCACTAATTCCCACAGAAGCTCCAAAATCTTGTGGAAAGCCTTCCAAGAAGAGTGGAAACTGTTATAGCTGCAAAGGGGTCCATAAGGTCTATGTATTTAAATGCAATGACATTAAAGTCCCTGTTACTGTAATGGACAGGTGTTTTGTCCATATAATGTAAGTATGGCCATTCTTTTTAAGGAGACTGGATCTTTACTTTAGGGAATGAGTTTTAACTGTTCTGACTGTATCAACCCAAAATACACCCACACACAGACTCACCCTTTATACAAGTCTGCAGTGTAGGGCACATGTGTTTTGTAAACAGTCAGATTTCCTTTATACTTCATACCCAGACTTCCTGTGGGTAATCTAATGCTAGCCTCTCTGCTGCAGTTCAGAGCATTTGCAGAAGAAAGGAGCTTTCGTTTGGATGGATGTGCTGCGTGATTTACAGTGCTGCTCCAAACCCATCAGAACACTGTACACAGCCATCAGTGTGAGATTCAGCTCCACATTAAATCAGTCAGCAGGCAAATAAATAGAAACCACTGAGCACGTTAAATCTTCCACCAGCCTTTGCTTTGCTGTCCGGTGTGAATTAATAGCTGATGTTCCCTTTGTGAAGAAAGGGGGGATTACAAACACTAAAATGTTCAATGTACCTGTGAGCACCATCATATTCCTCATCGTTCAGGAGTAGAAATATACATGGCAGCTACAGATTCTGTCAGAGGAATGAGTATGTTTTGAGATTTCTATGGATGACAGCTCCGTTCCAGCACTGTAGGGGCTTATAAAAAGAGAACTGGTGAAAAACACAAACTTTGCTTTTTACAGAAGGATCTCACACTTATCACTGCAATCACCAGGAGACAGAACATGTGGCACTTTGCTGAAACAGTGGGCCTTGAAGGCTTGGCACGGCTGCACTGTTAGTGCTAGACACAGCAAAGAATTCCAATTCCAAATGAAGTGCTGAGGCAGAAAAGACTGTTCTCACAAGTTTCGCTCTGACTAGTAATCCCTCAAAACAAAGAACTTCACTGTGAATTCCAAAGAATGGACACTGGCACTATTTTGAGCTGCAGTCTCAGATGAGGGCGGCTGTATTTCAGTTGACTGACATTCACCAGTCACACAGTGACAGTCTGGCTAAAATTAATGTCTGTAAATGGACTGATTGGCCCTGGCTGTGGTAAAAGGGGTGGGATTCACAGTAATTGCCAGTGACAACAGCTCTCTCATAGTTTACTGGAATGAGGGGGTAAATTTTACATTTCTACATTTTTGGTTTAACCATAGTTTTGTTTGTATGTAAGCAATGTTTTGATTTGATTTGATTTTGAGGAAAAGGTGTTATAGACCTGTATATAGACCTGCTTTGCAGCACAATATGGGTTAGATTTTTGACTGTTATTGACACTGAAACAAATCCAAAAAAGTCAGTAGTGCAGACCTAAAACTGCTGATACATGATGCACACCAAAAGTACATGTAACTCACTAGCTATGTAGTTACTAATGTGCATACATATAAATAGCGCAGCAATGTGACAGTAACAACTCCAGACTTGTAAATGTTAAACATAGTATTCAGTGCTTAAATCATCTTACAAGGTGTTACAGGCACAAACAGGTACAAATAAGAATTAGGAACTTTACGAGACATTAATGCTACCCCAGTCAATGGGGTTTTGGTTAAATCACGAAATTATTTAG
>JBBPCY010000156.1:13658296-13673258 GCA_037974405.1 Brachyalestes nurse | reverse complement strand
AGATGACTATTTCCACTCCATCTGGTCATGTCCTCCAACTCAACACTTCTGGCAAAAAGTCATCAACACAATCTCTTCTATTATGGATTGTAGTATTCCACTATCCCCATCCCTCTGTTTGCTTGGCGACCACTTAGCAATGAATCCACCAATCCCAAATTTCAGACTTCTACTCGTTGCTTTGGCTATTGCTAAAAAAACAATCCTGTTAAACTGGAAACCAGAAACAAACTAAACATTATGCAATGGTCAAACCTCCTTAGAGAACACATATTAATGGAAAAAATAACATTACAGCATCAATGTTCATATTTTCAAGAAGTCTGGGGTCCTTTTATCACCCCCTTAGACATACCTGTGAACTAACTCCCATACAATACATCACGTTCCATCTTAACTTTTAGTTAACTTTATTCATCCCTAACATTCCCACACATCACATCCCACACTATTTTATCTGATACTAATATACACACATCCTATTTCTATTTGTCTGTCTGTCTGTCTTTTTGTGTTTTTGTGTCTTAAGTTCTGTGAAGATATGTTATTTTCAATAAAGTTTAATTGTATTTCTCTGTAATTTGTTTGTTTGTTTGTTTTTTTGTGGGGGGGGTTGTCATATGTCGTCATAGGTATATGGGTGGGTGAGGTACAGCTTCACTAAAGTTTCTTAACTGTGACTACAATTAAAACTAAAGTTGTAAAATAAAATAAAGAGGGGGGGGTGGTGGCAAGGGAAAAAAAATGGGGAAGTGATGAGTAATGTTTGTGTATTTGAGCTTCAGCTGTGTCAGTCGTTGGTTGGGAGTCAAGTATCGACAGCTAGAAAGCAACATAGCTAATCAGCTAAATCGGTCACTTTAGGCTTGTTCCCTAACCGATGCATATAAGAAACAAAAACAGTGAATATGTTAATCCAAATAATTTACAGTGCAATGGTCACCTAAAACTGATGATTAGATCAATAGATCTGTCAGTGCTGCAGCCTCTTCAGAGAGAACACTGACACTGCTTGTCAACAGCTGATGCAAATGTGCCTATCTGTTCAGCCTTCCACTAATGGCATAACTGGACAGGGTTCAAACTGGACCCAGGAGGGACTAAGAACCATTTATAATGTGCTGGAATGTGACTTTCAAAGCATTAACTGCTCCCTTTATAAACGGCCAGCTGCTGGGATTATCAGGGTCACAGTGCAACCTGAGCTTCAACCATATCTACACTTAAACACATTGGCTTTAGCATAATTAACATAATCTGATTACAGTACAGATATGAGCTGAAATCCCTAATCACTCCATGCTCCCTATATAGTCCATCACACAGGTCATAATATAGCAGCTACTACATCAAACTGTAAAATGAACAGGGAGTCAGTTGGGATTCAATCATAGTTTGTATTGTTTGTCTTCTAATGCTGCAGATTTTCTGCAGTTTGGAAGGCAAAAAGCCATGAAATTTGACTTTTCAAAGCAGTACTTTAGCTCTCAATCACATCGGATCTCAAGGCATGAGACCCTATTTAGAATCAGAGTTCATATATTTGTTTTGAGGCGGTTCTTGTTGTCAGAGTTTGTGACAAGAGCGTCTCAGAATCAGATTTAAGAAACAATTCTGATTTGCCCAGCAGGGTGAACAAACCTGTTTATACCTGGACAGGTCTAAGTACAGACTACGTTTTCAGGGTTTGGGCTTGTCCCCTGACTTCCAGTGAACAGCAATCTTAATGCTTCAGCATACCAAGACATTCTGAACAACGCCATGCTTCTGACTTTGTGGACACGGTTTGGGGAAGGTCCTTTTCTATTCCAGCATGACTGTGCCCCAGTGCAATGCTGGAAATTAAAAATCTAAACAATACCTTAATGCGAAGCTGTTGGGATGTAAATGAATACGCACCTCTGCTTATTCAGAGGATGTTAGTTGAGTAGGTGGTTCTTCAGTGTGGTCTAGGACACATTCGTGTACACACTGCAAAAAAGTGACTGGTCTAAGTGACTGGACCTCAGTGCATCCTTAATATTGCTTGGGTGCATTCAGCTGTACTGGATCACCCAAGACATGTTAATGCAGGTTTAGACCATCAGTAAACAAGGTTGAAGATTGCATTCAAAAACACTTTTAAGGAACGTGACTATGCAGAAGAGTAGGGTTGCAGTGAATAAACAGCTCATCTCAAAAACAAATGACCATCTGAGCGTTTAGTGGTGCAAAATCCAAAGACAGTGGTCTACAGAGATGGAAAAAAGTGATACAGCCAGATGACCACTTTTTATTTTCTCCACAAGCTGGTGTGGTGTACACCAAAAGAACGGTACAACCCTACCGTGAGAGAGTCCAGCGGCTTTGCCACTGGTCCACTCGTCTCCTTAGATGGAAGAGTCACTATAAACTGGTATAAAGTTATTTAGATTGATCACTTTATCCTATGGTGAGAAACATTTCTATCCTGATAGAAGCAGTCTCTTCCATTAGATGAGGAGTCACTTTGATGAATGTGAAAATTATGTATGCTATGACCTTCTCACTCACCAGGTCTCAACACTACTGGACATTTTGAACTGACATTTTGGTCAGTGCTCTTCACCATCACCATGAAAACACCAATTGAGAGAGTATCTAATGAAAGAAAGAGTATTTAATGAAATAGAGAGTATCTAATGAAAGAAAGAGTATCTAATGAAATAGAGAGTATCTAATGAAAGAAAGAGTATTTAATGAAATAGAGAGTATCTAATGAAAGTGTTCCTCGAGCACAGATCCAGAGACTTGTAAATTCAATGCTAAGGCTCATTAAAACTCTTCTGGTGGCTTGTGGAGGCCCAACAACTAAGAGAGACGCTTGTCCTTCATCATAGTGTAAAGTGGACTGCCTCGCTTATAGGGGTCATTCTAATTACAGTCATAAATTCATCCTTAAACACAGCAGCATTAGCAACACGGGGAAGTGCAAGAACTGAGGCCTTGGACACTTTCAGTGGTCACTTTAAATTCATTTTAGCTGTAGTTCAGAAAGTTGTGAAGAAGCACAGACAGCTATGCAGGTTTAACAATCCACAAAGATTCTTCAAAATTTCACAGCAGAATCGTGTCAGAAGCAAAGCCACGAGTGCCAACTTGAAAGGCAACGCAGTCCCAGGCCTGCACTATTTTCATCTTTACTGGAGCACAATGCCAGTCATCATAGGCTCAGCTCCTGTCTGCCCATGGACTGGGACACAAAAGAAGAGTGTTGCTATCAATAACTTGATACACTGTCTTCTTTATTCAGTTTGCAGCAATTTACGAAACTACTTAGCTTTTTAAAGGTTACGGGCTACTTCTTTTTCTGCAGCAATTCCACTCCATTGCCACTATTACAATACCTACGGCTGGCATGGAGGGCCCCGTTTATCAAAATGACCTGAATTCCTCAGCATTTGCGTGATTTACAAAAAGCCCTGCAGTGGGCTGGTGCCCCGCCTAGGGTGAGTCCCTGCCTCGCTCCCACTGAGCCCAGGACAGGCTCTGGGTACCCTGACCCTGAGGAGGATTAAGCGGTTACAGAATAAGAGTGATTTCCAAAAAAAAAAAAACATAGTTTTTACAGTTCACTGCAAAGCATTCAGCTACACTTATTTTCAAATCATATTTATTTATATTTAATTGATATTATATCACTACTAAAACTTGAATTTTCACATACATTTGTGACTGTTCTAAAAATGAGGCTCAGATTTTTTCTACATTATATGGGTGTACTATACTGTGAAAGATTACTAAAGGAATCATTTAAGCAAAATTATAAGTCCTGATGCCCCCATGGAAATATGGAAATAACTGATGAGCAGGACTGTTACTATCAGAGCAATCAAAACTGTTTTTGTTTTGTTTTTTTGTTTTTTTCCCAAAAAGCCAATGGTAATAACCAATTTATAACATTTCAAACATTCCAAAAGACGTCCCTGGATAAAGGACTAGGAAGTCTGTAGGATCGCCATATAAATGCATATAAGTAGGGTCATCCATGAGACGATTGAAAATAGGCAGCAGCATCATCATGCAAACTGAAACTAATCAGTGCTGATTTATCAATTTATGCACAATTTGATATACTAAGTAATCATGGATCGTCTCACTAAATGCTGACAATGTTTTCATAGCAGACTTGCCTGTATCTGGGTTGTGCATGTATCAGGTTATGCAGCAAGACCGCTGGGAAGTTCAATGCACATCTTTTTTTGGGTCCCTTTTTGTTCAACAGTGCTGCAGCCATTCTTCATGTTCTCCCACCGCGTCTGCACAGCAGCGATAGACCGGAAACACATTATGCGAAACATCCGAAGGAGTGCTTGTAAAGTGTTTAGAAGTTTCAAGATCTGAGATGGCGAGGAAGGTGGATTGCTGGGTTTAGGCTGGAGGGAGACATGTCTGAGTGTGTTTAACAGCTTAGGACAAGGATAAATAGAGCTCCTCAATACTCCACTGAAGTTATGGGAGGGAAAATAAGTGGTGATGGCAAAGGACCAGTGACACTGACAGGAGTGCTGTACAACCAAGCAATAAAATAACCTTCACGGCAATATTACACCAGCCGTGCCAAAAAAAAAAAGCCTGCTTCCAAATGTCACTCTTTCTACTCTCGTGCCGCCACAGCCCTCTAAACAATGTAGCTTCATCTGCAGTGATTTGAGAGACTACAGCAGCACCTCGGCTGACATGGATAGCACTGCATTCATCCATCACTGCTGCATTTCAGCAGGAGTGAACACAACTGCTGGCCCAGAGGTAAAGCTTCTGTCACAGTTCTTAAAGTGTCAAATCGCTGAGCTGCAAACCGGAGTCTTATTCCAAATGTCACGGAACACTGGAAAGAAAATATATATATATATATACTGTAAACACACACACACATATATACACACAGACTGCAATTTCTTGGTTTGGATGGAGTTTCCATATAACTGTCAGCAGAAAAACCCTTAGCTATGGTGAAATGCTGCCTTCATGTGGTAGACAATCAAATGGCACACAGATTTTTCAGAACAACAATAATACAAAAAAAGTCTGAAAGGGCCCTTTTTTGTAATTCCACAGCTCCAAATTTTAAATCAAATTTGCTGCAGGCTCTTACATGTCATTGTATCAAAAATTAATCCATTCATGTGACGATTCTATGGTTAATATGGTTAATATATTGCTTAACAATATTTTGATTGATGTGGAGAATAATTTGGATGTCACTGCTGTTAAAACAAAACCTCGTATCTCCAGAATTGTAACTTTTAATGAAGGTTAGTGTAATATTTTACTGCCAAGTGTTTCAGGACCAGCTCTCTTGGTTCAATCATGAAACTTAGTGTACAGGCCATCTGGTATTTATATAAAAAATTAAAACAGACAAATACAGATATGGCAGACTTTGGTTCTGAGAACCAGCCACACCCACCCACTCACATGTTTGAGCACCCCTGGTCAAAGTGAATATAAGTACACATCCTCTGCAGGAAACACATCTTATATGGTACATCAATGCAAATTTGTTCAATGTTAAAATGTGTTCACTTCAGCAAGGAAGTGTGCATTAAAAGATGCAGTAGTGTGTTATCTGTACAGAACATGTACTTATTTTTACAATGGCCAGTTGCTCAAAAGTTCAGCGTCTGTTGAACTTATTTTCACGAAGCAAAGCAACAAAAGATCATTTGGGGTCAAATTTTCACCCTTTACACGTGCAGCCTAAATCAGCAAACTGACCTCACCTGTTATTAGGACATTTCAGATAGACACGTCAGCGTAATTTCTGATATATCTATCTATCTATCTATCTATAAACACTTAACTATTAACTTCCCAACTTCGAGTCTAATCAGGTAGTTTCTTTAATGCTAATAGAAGGAGTGTGTGCACTGTAAAAATGTGTACACTGAAATTTTCAATATTTCAATAATAAAAAATCTCCCAGTCGCCAATGCTTAAAATATACTCAAAATGTCTTTTTATTTCAAAATTTAAAGCTGTGGTGATGAGTAATGCATGTGTGTTAGAGACAGAGGCACACAAACAAGAACAGCACACATCACATAAAGAAAAAGAAAGCAACAAAAAGTTTTGCCAAACCACATTCAAAAAAAAAAAAAAAGAAGAGAAAAGAAAGCATTTGGTAACATCACTTCTTTCCATAGAATTACTGAACTGTCTTTTCACCTTTCAATCATGACAAAAGCACCACTGTCTAAACAGCTTTTCCTCACTCAGTGAAAACTTGTTTTAGCTCCTCAATGAATCATTCTGCACCCAACAACACTTGCCCTGAACACACAGCCACCACAATGCATTAGACCCTTTGGTTACAATGATAACCGTTTGTGATTTGAAAGCAATATGATAGCATGAACATTTGTAAGGCTGCTTGGTTTCATTAAGTTGTGCTTTGACAGACAGCGTAGGCAATTTGTTCAGTTTTGAATAAAGGTACATTTTCTTTACATTGCAGTAACTTGGAGGGAATGGCTATGTAAATACACACAAGTATTAACATCAAGTCCTTAAATAAATGTAAACATATACATCTTTTGAGGTCTGTACATTGATCCTCTGCTTAAAAAAAGGGTTACTGGAGCATTGTTCTGATGTTTTTTGGAGTGGACTCATCATTCAGATGTTTTGTGGTGAATCTGGAAAAAACCAAGACCCAGAGGAAATGCATGAATTCCAACATCAGTCATTTCAGTGTAAAGGCTGAAACACACATGATTGAACATTTTTATTATAAAACTACATATTCTTTTTTCCCCAAAGATCATTAGCTATTAATGCTCACAATTCAGTCGGAGTCCATAAACAATTCATTTTTTTCAGGACCATTTTCTCGCCACTCTTTAGATTTAAATAGGCCGCTATTATGGTACCTTTAAGACTGATATGTAAATTACCTCTGTTCTGATTGGCTGCTCTGTGTTGTGCCTCATTCATCCTTATAAATTTGTAGAGAATACGGATAAGGCTGAACATGATATGTAATGTAAATTACTTGGCTTTTGTGATGTTACAAAAACATTTCATTCAAAACAACCTTTTTTGGGTTTAGTTTGTTTATATGGATTGTAGGAAGAAGGAAGATAATGGTACAACTTTTTACAGAGTTTGCACATTACTTCCAACAATTAAAAAAATGCAAAAACAAAGTTGTTTTATTATTATATGGGATTTTTGAATTCATAGCTGAAATTCTGCTATACCGGAGGAGTGAAGTGCAGTGATAATGTGGTTGGATCGTGTGCACAGAGAGTGAGAACTTACTTTAGGGCATTAAGGAGACCTTCAACATTGTCAGCTGGCTGATCTTTCAGGACCTTTATGCACCCTTTCATCTGTAGATGACAATGATAAAATACTTGATTACAACACTCGTCACATACACATTATATATACACACATATACTGTACATAGTCCAAAGATCAAGGTTCAAATGTAGCCTGAGAATCTCACATCGATTTTTGAGGACTTGTTGAAGGCACCATTGGGATGCACATGGTCATAGAGAATAATGACCCCCACCATCACCCGCATGCAGAAAAGGAGCGTGTCTTCACTGTTGAACCGGCTTGTGTACTCTCTGTCAAAGTAAATGATCACAAGTCTTTTGCTCAATAGGTGCTAGTAGCCCCCTAGTGGAGGTACATTAATCACAAAACCTGTAGTTGGATATCACCACATTTACCATTTGTAGAAATAAAGAATGGCGTTTAAAATAAGAGAAGAGTTGATGGAGTACTCACGGCGTCTCCAACATGACCTTGCACACACTGGCCATAGTGCTCAGGCAGTCTGTGGTGTTCTCCAGGGGCAATGTCTTATTCTACAGAGAGAAGTGATGCAGTATTAGACTTTTTACACTAGTAAATAAAACAATAAAAGGTTCTAATTTCCAAAAGACTGTAGAGTTTTTACTACTTTAGAGATAATGGCCACAGCAACATTTTGCAACAATAACTCTTTGTTTATTATTCAGTAAAGGCCTGTAAAATGTACAAATGTAAAGCATGGATCTTGTGTCCAAGCTTGGTTGTCGCAATGACCACCATGTTGAAGTGCCATCACTCAATCAGGTTTCTATAATGAAATGCATGTGAAATTTTGGTGCAAGAAACAATGTTAGTTTTCAGTTTCTGGCCACTGACAAACTCCTGTTGAGATAAAAAGGTGCGAATGCTAATGACCCTCTCCTGGTCCTGTGCTACCTCCATGGTCTGGACTCCAAAATTCTTTTAAATACCTACATGGCTTACATGATAAGTTCAAATTCTAGTCTTGGAGGCCACAGCACACGTGATTGAACTCCACAGTTATTTTGCAAGGTCTTCATGAGCTGATTTTGGTGTTTTAGAAGTGTTGTGGTGCTCCATGGATTTATCACCACTGGAATACACATAATTCAGAGAAATGCGTTACCTCAGTCACAAAGTTCGTTGTTGCTGTACTAAGAGTCTTCAGCATCGGCGTGGCCTCGGCATAGAAGAGAGACATTCTGTTCGCCATCTCATTGTTGACTTCATTTTCAATGTCCAACTACAGGAAGAGATGAACACAACTAACTGCAATGATTCTAAAAAGAATGGCCAGTTTACATCAGTTTACTCAACAGAAATCCTTACGTTCATGTTGTTTATTCTGTTCCGACTGATCGTTCTTCTGTAGTAGCTGAAGTCGTTCTGGATGGCAGGAATTCTCATCTGAACAAGCATGAAAGTTTTCATTAGTTTCAAAACAGGGGTTCTATCAATTCTATTTAATTAGAAACACTTCAAGGTTTGAAGTTACTAAAAGTAAAATAACGAGCTGGCTGGTGTGTTGGTGTTGAAGGCAGAGTTGGAGACACCTTGAGTTCATCAAAGCGGAGGGTGAAATGAAGGATCTCTGCAAATTGCTTGGCGAGGGCCTGCTCCCTCTCCAGATGCTGAGTGGGAGTGTATGGTGGACAGGTCAGAGACAGCAACAGGCTCTGCAGGGCTTTCTCTGCATGGACGAAAAGAGGAAACATCAGGCAGAAGTCATGCATGGTTCAAATTCAGATGTATCAGAAGGTACAGGTGCAAGGAGTATACCTAGTCTCAATGAGAAGCCATAGAACTTCTTGAGGCGGATGACAAGTGGACACACAGAGTTCCACGCTCTCTCTTGAAGCAGCAGGTCATTAGGATTCTGTATAGCCTGAGGATTTAAAAAAAAAAACAAAACAAAAAAAAACTGAAGGGTTAATTCAAGCCACAGTCCCTCCACAAACACCTTTTCATCCAGACAATGCAGGGATAATATTAGTCACACTATATTCATGATTTTATATCAGCTAAATTCACCAATATTGTCCAGGTTGTTTAATCGAAGAAGTAAAAAACAGCGACTAAAATGTTGTGCAGACCCAAGTATGAATGGATACCATTCTTTTATATTATGTCTAAAATGAAACCTGCATGAGCATGTATGTGCGACATACGTCTCGTATCTCCTGTCCTGCTCCTTTGTAAGCCTGCAGGCCTGAAAGGATGCTCTCAGACTCCTGGAGCACGGCGTTCACTTGGTTCCACACTTCTCGCTCACAGTCTGTCGGCTGTGCGTCTGACACACACACACACACAAACTGTTACACAACCGCCAATATGTGGTTAACTGCACAATCAGCAGCAAAGAATGAAAAAACATTACTGACGTAATATCTTATTCACCTTTTTTTTTATTTTGCAAAACATAATTCATAAACTGTCCATATTACTGATCCATCAACACTCCAATATTACTAATGCAGTAAAAACTTTAGCAGTTTAGCTCGCTTCTCTGAAGTTTAAACGGCTCTAGGGCTGTTCAGCTCTGGTCATGGAGGCCTGGTGTCCAGCAGAGTTTGGCCACTCCCCTACTTAAACACTCACTAGACCTGGCAAATAGCAAATGAGGTGAATCAGCTGTGTTTGAGCAGGAAAACGACCAAACTGGGCTGGACACTGGCTCTCTAGGACCAGAGCCAAACAACCCTGGCCAAGAAATCATGGCTTTAGGGAAATAACTGGAAAGCAGAAAAGAAATCTAAATACATCAGAAATATGCAGCATCTGCATTAGTGTTAGTATTTAAATGTTTGACTGGTGAGGGTTTTCAAAAGAAAAGTTTTAAAAGATTTAATGGCATGCAAGGGGGGAAAAATAGGGACAGGGTGAAGGGGTATCTGTAGGCAAAAAGCAACGAGCACATCATTGTGCAGATTCTGCAGAGCATCATGAAACATTTCAGCCAGTTATCAGAAGTTTAATGACTATTTTCAATCATTAGCTAAATATTCAGCTGTTTGTGAACATTTTGAGTTGCAGGTAACAAAACATAACATTACATTCATTTAGCAGATGCTTTTGATCCAAAGCAACTTACAATATGAAAAATTGTCCAAAAAAAAAAAAATTGTCCAATTGGTTTTGACTTCAGTTTTTGCACTATAAACATGCAGAGGCAAGCACATGCAGAATATACCAGGCTGCAATCTTTTGTTTTGTATCTGCACATGCAAATGCTCTTTCAAGAACAATTCTTTCAGCAGAAATTTGAAAGAAATGAATGTTCATGCGCGTTTTGCGGTTGCACTATGATGAGCAGATTCACACGCGGTTAGAACGATGAGACATGCAGAGGGTTAGTAGCCAGCGGGGCGGGGGGGGACATAGAGACCAGGCCAGGCAAAAGCTCTGCTCACTTTCAAAGTCAAGGAAAAAGTTTGGCCCCTGATCAAACTCTGTGCAAGTGAGCACTTTTAAAAGATTCCCCATTTGGTTTCTGGAAGAGAACAGCAAGAGAAGACAGAGAAAAACAAAGAGAGAGAGAGAGAGAGAGAGAAAGAGGTGTTGCATGTCATGGGCAATAAAATTCACAGGGCTTTGGCGGGAGCTCGCTGCTGCAGGACTGACACGCTCACGTGGATCTTTCATTTTTCCTGGTAAACACTGCGGAGCAAAACTGAGCTTTACACTGAGACGGTGAGATCCGTCGCATCGAAACCATAAAGAATGCTCTTCACCAGTGTTAACCAAGAAAAACCTGGACCACAAAAGCGTTCAGACTGAGCAGCTCAGTTTCTCCATCTGCAGAGGAAACAGATCAGTGGTTACACGCTTCACCCTCTGACTCCACCTCCGCTCACACTTACTTTCAAAGTCCAGGAAAAAATGTGGATAGTTCTCTATTTCTCTTGTAAGGACTTTTAGAAGATTACCCATTCCAGCAAACCTAATCGAGATATAAATAATAAAAAAGAAAGGAATGAAACAAATGTAAAAATATATATATATAAATAAATCATCACACAGCATGTGAATCAACAAGAACAGAGGTATTGAACTGCTGATAGCATTCATTGGAAAAATGGCTAAACTATTAACTTCCCAGATTCAAACAGCCCCTCGTGCCAAAGCAGGGACTGTGAGATACAGTGACCAACACAAGCTAGAGGCTCTATATCTGTTAAGCTCTCAAGGAAACAATGAACACCTTTTTTAAGCAAAACCAGGACGAATTTTCTTGAGGGGGGGAAAGGAGCCTGAATGGAATGTTCTCACTGCACTCTTTTAGTACATATAATAACAGAATAAGGTGCAGATGCCACAGCATCTTGTTTGTGTATGACTCCAGCTTCTGACAACAGAAACACATTATTGAAATTCTGCATGGTTCTGGTGGTTCATGCTACATGTCGTTGTATGGAGTTCGCATTTTCCGAATAAACAAACTGTGAGACCTATTGTGAATTAGACCAAAAGCAGTGTGACAGTTAAGTAGCATAACTGGTTTTAACCACAGGATTTAAAAAACTGCCTGCCTGGCATTTTAACTCCAAGTTAGATAAGACTACTGAATGCAAAACAACAACAGTGCAAGTTACCACTTCTCAACCTTTATAGAAACAAAATACTGATAAATAACGGATAAATCTGAATTAGTGTAGCGCGCGCCTGTGTGTGTGTGTGTGTGTGTGTGTGTTAACTTTGCTAGTCCAGTAGAGGGCACAACTGCAAAGAACTGCGCAGTACTACTGAATTTCAAACGCAGAAGCAGTTTCTACAGCTAAATTACATACATTTTCACATTTTTACAGTTTATTTACTGTAACTGACTTTTTTAAACCAGCAGGTTTTTTTTAACCCAGTCAAAGCATGAGAGTGAATGTATTTGATAAGATAGATAAGATGATATTTATGATTGTTGGGGACAAACAATATTCAACAATATGCTTTTCTGAGAGAACGTAAACACACAGACAGTCTACACGTGCCATTGCAAAGACAGTATAAGCTTTGATGATATGGAGTAATGCAGTGTGTGAAATGTTGAAAGAAAATAATTTCAAAACTATTTTATTTTGAGGTGCTTCTGCTGTTCCAACTTATCAAACATCAGAAAACAAATATCTTACACAAAGTATTTAACCTCTTCGTAAGTCATTAGATTTGTCTGGATTACAATCATTTGATCTTTTGTGCTGTTTCATTTTATTTCAAAAGACAGAAAATTTTCAACCATAAAATATACTGAAGAATTGCTAAATAAGCAGTGGAAGTTGACAAGAAAGACATTTCTTGCCATAACAAGGAGGCGTGTGAAGAATTTGAGGGTGCATGTTTGCAGAGGAAGACGTGAGAGCGTCTCTTTTGTCTGTGGTTAACCAAGTTACAATAGGAGCTGCAGAATCAAAAACGCTTCCTGTCACACCTTTGGTACTGCTAGAACAGCCATTATCCAAAAAAAGTGAGAAAGTGTTACAGACTTGACGGTTACAAAACGAACACACAAAATATAGTAATGTAGATGGTTTGTGCACTAGAACTAGAAGTTAGACTAGACGAATTGTAAAGGTGGCAGGTTGAGAAGGGCAGATGTGTTCCGGGACACATTAGTGCATTCAGGAAAAAAAAAAAAACAAAAAACACAACCACAAAAAAAAAACAGACCCACGTGTTGAACGGCATGTTTCTAATCAAGAGTGCCTGTGTCTCTCCCTCCCACCCACACACACACACACACACACACACACACACACACACACACACCTCTTAAAGTACTTGACCTGCCATTAATGAGGTGACCCTGTGGAGTGGCTTGGCTGTTTTTGTAGGATAATAACCTTCAACTGAGTTTGTCAGTTTCACAATATGCCCTTTATAAGCCCACTAGAGCCAGATGGCTTCAAATACACAGATGTAGAATGTGTTTCATTTCACTTAGGTGTCATTTGTGAGAAGTTATGGAACGCCAGTGAGGGGTTACCACTGAGAACAACTTTCCCTTTAATGAATCTCGACCAAAAGTGGACTACTATCATGACTGTGAAACGTGAATCAGTTTCTGAGGGCCATGCGTTCGTTTTTTCCTATTGTTCAGTCGGTAACTACAACAGTCACATGTCTAGTGCTTTTGTTTTGTGGTTAACTCCAAGTGGAATGATCTGATTACTATTCACCTATAATTGTCTGTTACAGGAATGCTGAGAGAATGTGTTTTAACTATTTGCCTGCCAAGTGTGAAAATAACTTTCTTCCTGGTTTTGAAGCAGAACAACCCACTGGATCAGTTTCCAGACTCACTAAACAGGGGGTTTTGACAGGTCTGGCCTGTTAATAGCAGGAAGTAAGTGTTTGGGGATGGAAAGCATGCAGCACCTTCACATACTTTCAGCCTGTCAATCGCAAGACACCCACCAAAAACTTTTCATTCCATTATTCTCAAACAGGAAATCCTCCTTAAATGCTTGGTCAGTGCATATGGTTAATGAATGCTGCTGTGAATTCTGTAAATTTTCAAGACTGATTATGTAGCATTTTAATCACCGAAGCAGGTCTGTTGTCTGATAATGAGAGACTGCGGTATAATTAAGTTACCTGTGAAAAATCTATACTAAAAATGGTTCAAATTCTAAACACCACTGATAAAATGGATGATCAACTTTTCTGAACAAAACGTCTGAAATTCTTAAACCAAGTCATATACTCTACATGGCCAAAACTATATGGAGACCCATCACCTCCCCTATTGAGTCTATATGTTTCAGCCACACCTATTGCTAACAGATGTATAAAACCAAACACATAGCTACGGCATCTTTGTAGCCAAACAGTGGTACAAGTGGTTCTAGTATAGGTCAGAGTGATGAGGTCAGTGGTTTTAAATGTTTAAAAGTGGATGCCACCTCTGATACAAGTCAATTTCTGCTCTGCTAGACCCACCCAGGTCAACTGCAAGTGCTGAAACTGTGAAACAGGGGAGCCTAGAAGCAGAAAACCACACAAACTCAGAGTAGAGGAGTCCTGAAGGGCATGGCTTGTGAAAATACTGACAAAACAATGACAATAATATGCTTCTAACAGTTTGGGCGTGGCTGTGTCCCTGCTCCAGTGACCCGAGCCCTAACCTCGCATCAAATGAACACATTTATGATGAACTGGAACAGAGACTGCTAGCCAGGCCTTCAGTCCCTGACCTCTTAATTGAATGCGCACAAATTCCTACAGAAACTCCAAACTCTTGTGGAAAGCCTTCCAAGAAAAGTGGAAGCTCTTGTAGCTACAAAGGGGGACAAACTCCATATTAATGCGCATGGTTTTGGAACGGCATGTTCAACAAGTTTGTATAGGTGTGATGGTCAGGTGCCCATACATTTTTGGCCACACAGGACATTTCATTTATGTAGCACATTCCAAACAGCCAAATAGGCAAAAAAATCTGGTAATTGATAAAATTATGAACTCACACCAGAAACAAAGTTTTACATAACACAGGTCAACAATTTATTTTTTTATCATCAGAAACCACAACACACTCATGCTGATTTTTTTACATTAGCTTTTTGAATTATGAGTAATATTACATTTGTAATAGACTTGCATGCAGTTTTTATTAAACCGCAGGCACCAATCAAGTAACTGTTTCAATATTTTCAGTGTGAAGTCA
>JBBPCY010000156.1:13635903-13643453 GCA_037974405.1 Brachyalestes nurse | reverse complement strand
AATTATCATTCCCTATATTGCACCTTAATTGGTTTTTATATAATAGCGTGGAATGAGTCTTGAGCCGAAGGTTTTTACTGGGTAAAAATACTTAAATAAATAAATGGAGAGTTAAATTTGTCTCGTCTTTTTTCTTTTTTTGCTGATCCGAAAATTGATCCGATCCGTGACTTCAAACCGTGATCCGATCCGAACCGTGAGTTTTTTGATCCGTTGCACCACTATGGATAACACTACATTAAGCTGCCCAGCATAATGAGAAAATAAACACAAAAAGATTTCGACGCCCAGAAAAGCACTAAGCACTTGAAACAAAAGGCAGAGTCGTTCTCGCTGACTGCTTACGGAAGTAGACCCAAGAAGAGCACTTCTGGGAATGTCCTCAAGCATACTAAAGAATTCAAAACATCTCCACACACACACACACACACACACAGAGTGAGAAAGAGACACCTCTCTGACCAGCGCCAAATAGTTGGGCTGAGTAAAAGAAGACACACAGTAGAATGGTTGGCACGGCCTAATCTGCGAGACTTACAGACCATGCCTCCCCAGACATTTACGCTTATAGATGATTCCAACCCACTTGGGTACCGTTCTCCACGTTTTTAAATAACATTAACAAATGTAGCTGGATCAAAACCAAAATTGCTGGTTAACCAGAGATGTATGATATGGAAAAAAATACAGCATTACAATATGCATCACGATACACAGTTTGTTTTCTTCTGGTGTTTGTTAGGTGGGAACATGGTGGGCAATATGGGAAAAATCTACCATGATGATTCACATCAGAAATTTTGCAGGAACCACTTGTAGCAGAAAACTGGAACTCCCGGCCACTAACACTAAACACTTGTAGCTGAAGCCAATCATTAAGCTTTACTCCTCCAGAAAAGAGCATGATATTTCCTCTCAGCTAGGGTTAAGCTACAGTAGGAAAGATAATCTCCAATTCTCTTACTGAGCCCAGCAAGTATAACAGTGTTTTTAGTTCAAAGTATTTTTGGAGTGAGAGTTTCTTTTTTAATCTTTTATTTGACTTATACTTTAATATTTTATCAGTCTTGTCTTTGTGTCTCTGTGCAGTCATAGCATAAGCAATTTCCTGTGGAATCAATAAAGTTTTCTGATTCTGATTATGCACAAGAAAACAAAACTGAAGCTTTGCTTCACTCTAAACAAGTCTGTGTACATGTAGACAGGTGTGAGCAGGTGGGTGTGCAGGTGCAGGATTTTGTTTCAGCCGATGCACTCATTTCACAGGACTGATATCTTGACATTCAAAGCGAGTCTGAAGAGGGAAAATTCTGGAAGCAGATTGTTTGGACAGAAGATGGTGGAAGAGGAGTGCCTTAAATACGTCTATTCCAAACAAATTTTAGGGATGTAGAGGAGGGCCTGTTTTCAGGATTCTAATTACTCAAAAAATAACTTGGTAGGTTTTCATACCGAATGAGTAACAGAGACTTCCTCAGACAAGCTGACAAGCTAAGATAACATGTTTATAGTCAGGTGCTGGTACGATAATGAACCCCCTCCCCCAGTGTTAGTAATCTTGAGGAGTATATTTTCACTGTTTCTCGAACCAGCTGACATCAGCAAGAGTCACGTTTTTAGTCTAGTTAGTAAAGCCTGCTGACTCTGCTGGCTCAGTCATGTCCTTAATGACACACACTCATGTTTCATAGTAGTGAAGCATTATTAAATACAGTAATCCCTCGGTTTTCATGGGGGTTACGTTCCAAGAGCACCTGCGTATAGTGGAAAAAGTTGTTTTGTTGTGTTTTGGTAAAAAAAAAGCCTAAACATGCTCCCAGAACACTTTAATTTCATTTTAAACTCAGTTTAATGCATTACCCTTAAAGAAAATGTAAAGGTAAACCCGTCTTTTAATTTAAATTAAAATACCCCGCCGAGATATGCAACTTGGAAGGCCGCAGGACAAAAGTATTGGGACACCGCGGCAAGGTGAACGGGTCCCCTTGTGTGAAAACATCCAAAATATATATATTTATTGCTACAAAAAAAAAACAAAAAAGTGCGGAGGATATTTGCAGTTTCTGCATTATTGTGGGGGTTTCCGCGTAAAACTATGAGTTTGATTCCGCATCTCCTGCTCAAATACAAAATCTGGATTTTACTGAACTGTTGGCCAGTATGTTTTCTCAGTAAGATGAAAACAACACCTGAATAGTAATATCAGTATTAAAACACCAGCACCTCGAAAGATTAACCAAGCACTCCAGTGTCCACACGCATCCCGAATGTTTACAGAATTGCATTTAAATAGAAATATTCATTTTACAAAGGACTCTTCTTTTGCCATCCTCCATCCACTCAATCTGACTTCCGAATTTTCCCACCACAGCCTTGATTTAAATTTCGAAAGCCCAAACTTGTGAAATGAGCAAAAAAAAAAAACAGACCACACATGAGGTCACTTCCTGTTTTTCATAGTATGGTGGGGGGGGGACACCCATGTTTCATACTAATTAAAATGAAACAGGACTAATTGTGCTCCCTATATACAGATACATGCAACTGATCAGTGTTCTGTACTGAAGGATTGATGATCTCTGCAATATACATTAAAGAGCCGCAAACCGATTTATGATAATCTATTAATGTGAATTTATTGATTAACTGTCAAATCATTAACCTAAATCTGTCCGATACAAATAATATTCAGCATTTCTGTCACTGCTTTTTTCAATATAACTATAAACTGAGGTACTGTTCATGAGGTGTTTAGCTGTTTGTCTATTTTAAGCCTGGCCATAATTTAAAAGATAAGCAAGAGTAAAATGAAAAAGCATTATGATACTAAATATGTTGATCAATGTTGTGGATCTGTAGGCGGCAGTATCCTACAGCTGGTTTATTTTAACAAGCCGGTCTGTGTTATTTATTTCTCTCAATAAGCTGTGTGTGAGAACATAGCTTCAGAACAGACCAAAGGTACTTTATTATATTGACCGTTTACATACTTCTGAACGTTCAGTCCTTTTTAAAATAACATTAAGCTAATAAATACGTCTTATTAGCAGATTAAAATCACTGAAAACATTCACTAGAGATGTAACATGGTGAGTTTTAGTGCTTTTTTAACTTTTAGGAGTAATGCTAGCTATTTTTACAAATGCCTCACAGTGTGAACCGCATGTCCTCAGATAATTCACAGTTTGATTTGTAAGAACATTGATGTGAAGGGAAAGATACTTTTTACTGACCGCTCTTCAGAACTGACACCCGGGTGTTTTCTTTTTAACCGCTCAAACAATACATGGGCGGAATGAAAGTTAGTCAGGCTTGCATTTTATCACTGTTAGAACAAATCCTCAAAACTGGAAGGCAAAAACATTCATAACCTACATTCATAATATGGGTTAATGTAAAAGGATTGCCTGGACCATTAGTATTGGTCCATCATTACATTTGCACACATTATAAATGCCAGCAAGTGTTTTCAAATTATAAAACCAGAAAGAAAATGTGATATGATGACGTGTACGTTACTATTTCATCCTTCATTTTAAGAAAATGTTTCCAGATTTCTTTCCGAGCTTTCAGTCATTTATTGTTTTACTGTCTGCATGTTCACAAACGTACAACCCTACAGGTAAACTGCTACATCGCTCAAGGTCTGATCCTGCTTTGAAAATGCAAACAAACAATCGGCACCAAAAAATGTTTTATTGTCAACATTGAAAATATTTTCCGAAAATAATCTAAAATAATTTCAGAAAATAATCAGAACAATGTGTTGCTGTGTATTGGGACATAATTGTGAACCCTTTACTTAATTCAACTAAAAAAAAGACCCTGCAGGCCAAACTTGCTTGTTATGGGAGACGAAACAATAAGTGAGTTCCAGTGTCTTTCATGAACAGGAAAGACAAAGAGATCTGAGTTTCTGTTTGCTTTGGAAAAGCTGACAGCCTCACATGACGGCTTAAAGCGGGCTAAACAACCACAACTGTGAGTATCATAAGCAATATTTTCCCTGTGTACTATAAACTGAAAGGCATAACATGAATTTGCTCCCAAGAGACGGGTAAAGATCATAAAAGTCCAACCAGAGGCGCAAGCTGCTCCACCCTACAACAGAACTGCAGCTCAGTAGGGCAAAACCTCATGGTTTTAGATATACATTTTTAAAGACCTCTCTGTTTTGACTGAGGAGAAAAACAAAACTAAAATTGGGTTAAGAGAGCTGTGTCTCCCTCAGGCTCTGGCAAATGTGACAGAAGGCTGAGCTGGGCTTCAGAGAGGCTGGCTAAATTTTGCCCTTATATGGGCACTGGAGGTGGGGGCAGACAAGGGGCAACACGACCAACATCACAATGGCTGCCTTGCTTCTTCTGCCATCTCATGCTCCTCAACGCAGCTCCAAGCTGGGGCAGACCCACACGTTCCAAACAACAGACCCCATACACACATTTTCACACGCCTGCGAGTCGCTGGATAGCAGGACAGCTAGCAGGTTGGGTGTAGGGAGCATGTGTTGGCTTCAAAGTCCATTCGAATATTGAAGGTTTCCTTCATTTTAATTACGTCTAATTAAGTCTAGTTTTCTCTTGCTGTTCTTTAAGGAGTGGAGCGAAGGGAGTTGGAGACCAACAAATGAGAAAAAAAAAAAAGCTGTGGGGTGTGAACTGGACGGGGGGTTGGTATTCAAAGGGGTCTCCATGGCTGGTCGTAAAAGTGTGTAGGAGTTTGAGGCGGACAATTCTTCCTACAGCTCGCCACTAGTCTGAATGGACACTTCTGTGCTGTGAACTCCGAATCTCAAAAGCGGCGGGATACAAAAGGGCCGTGTCTCCGAGTCTGGGAGAAGACAGAGGGTCTTCACTGATCAGCAAGCCCACTCTGAGACATCACTGTTAGGCCCGCCACAATATCGGGCTCTAGCTGACTGCCGCCTCTGTGCTCCTCCAAGAAACACTCAGAAATCCACTGAGATCAGTGGGCTCACATCCTCACTCCAGCTTCATTAGACTGACTCTCAACACTGCTACGATATACTCTCTTAAAAATAGAGGGTCCTGCGCGATTGTGGGCTTCAATAGTAAAATGTAGTAAAAATATTGAACTGGAACGAAACCATTACATTACAAAGAAGTTCTTAAAGCACTCTCAGATTTAGAGAACATCTCACTGGTCATTATTGGAATCAGAAATAGTTTAGTGTATGGCACTATAATTTAAAAACATGACAAAGAACCAAAAAAAAAAAAAAAGTAGAATTATTCACATCTCTTTTAGTTTACCCGCCTACTAGTTCCTTTAAGGAAAATATCTGGGTCACTCGGTCCCACAGCAGCAGCGCCGTATCACGACGTCGCTGAAAAGAAGTGTTTGGTATTTGGCTAATCTTTCTGGCCAAATAAACAAGCAGAAACAAATAAACGGAAAAGTAAGTTCCATAAATCTAAACAAGTGTGTAATTGAAGAGGAAACGGAGACTGAGAGAACTCATCGAGAGCCTCTTTTCAATCTTAAGAAAGGAACACTAGATCAATTTTTATGTGCTACCTCACCATCTTCATTCTTGTATGTAATTAAATAAAGTTTAAAAAAAAAAAGAGGCTGAACTTTCATGTATTATGTTCCTAGTTGTTTCACAGGCTGTTACCATGGACAAAAACACCATAAATCCTAGTATTCCAGCAGCTGCTGAAATCAATGAAAGCGCAGCAGCACTGAGAAGATCCAGGCGGTTCAAGGGGCCAAGGCTGAAGTCAAGATCATGCCAGCTGGGAAGTCAGACTTGGGAACACTCTGGTTTACAGTAAGCTGCAGGCAGAAATCTGAGAACGAACGCAGCCTCTGCAATCAGGCAGCAACCACTGCATGTGCATCTCCGAGTGCTGATCCGTCAATAGAACCGTGTTCATTAAAAATACAAAAGCCAATACCAGACTCGTTTTACTGTTTACTCATGCTACTTCAATATGTCTGCATTTCACATAATGTACTTCCCTTCTGACTAAACCCATAAACTCAGCACCAAGCCTCCTCTCCAATACACAGGATGTCAATCTGAAAAGTGAAACGAGAACAGGAAGCGCCGTGAAAGAGAGAAAACACTGCACTTTTTCACACTGTCCCGCGCTCGTGCGCAATAATATAATGTACCGCTCAGCATTCACTTCCACAATTTTTCCATTAATAACAATAATAAAAAAAAAAGAAGTTCTCATAACAAAGGTTTTTTTAGGGGCTGGTGGAATTTCCAGGGTCATAATCAGCTTCACTGTAATTATTTTCTACAAAATCTCATCCTCAAACGAATGTAAAGGTTGAACGAATATAAAAGGCTGCCGATTCCATTACTTAACAACAAACAAATATATACAAATATCACAACCTGTTTCTGATTGCTGACAATTGGACCTTACAGTTAGAGCTCTGTCAGGGAAGCTGAAGGTGCAAACACATGTACATTCCTGCCTTTCAGCATCAGATCATATTATATGGAAGATTTAGTGCCTCAAAAGCTGTGGCCTGAACCTACAGCATAGCTACCCTCTGTAATTTCATCTCTAGTTAGTAAACTGACACAACGTTATTCCCCAGTTTCCACAATTCTTATGCTTAAAAACTGATGACCTCCCACCCAAAAAAAAACCCATTTTAAATGATTGAAAGAAGTGGTGCTTTATTTATTGTTCATAACTATGATGATAACACCGTCACGCAATATCAAATTTCAAAATTTCCCGTATGAACACCACCAAGAAGAGCTGCACTGGAAGTTTGTACATTTGATTGAGGTATAGCTTTTGCCAACCACACTGTTGAACTAACCTAACAGAAACTGGTTAAAGCTATAACAAAAAAATGCAGTTAAAAGGCATTGAGGATTGTGGAGACGCCAAGTGTATTGACAACGTACTAAAATATTTCTGAACAGTTTACCTTAAAACCACAAAAATAATATCAGTATTTACTAATTCAGTCAGATTCTTATCCAGAATGGGTTGTTAAAAAGTCAAATCTATTCAATTTTCTATGTAGTCGATATATTTGGAGTCCAATTTTTGCTACCATAGTGCAGAAATTAAGCTAGAAACAAACACTAGAAGGCAATAGTCACCTCAGCTGTTTCTGCACCATCCACGATTCTGCACCACCTTAATGAAAGGCTAAATGAAGCACATTTCTTCATTTAGCCTTTCATTAAGGTGGTCCGAGGGATATTTTTTATGATTTATGTAAAATAATTTAGGTGACTGTATACATCTAGTGTTTGATGGCAATGTTAGCTTCATAGATACTAAAGAAGCAAAAAATTGGACTTGTCCGGCCTTTCCAAATACAGACGAAGAAAAATGATAGACCACCAAAATCAACATAAACGGCATCCTGTTTTCCTGCTACAGATGCATCTCACTGAACGGAGGACCTCAGTGGATTAACAAACGATTTTACACATGCCTGACTGCCAGCTGGATGAGCCAGTGAAGGCTTTTTTGGACAGCACACAATACATTTTACACACTGCCAAGACACAGTCACTACAGCCTCCTCTTGGACTCTCTCAG